>SJYX01005199.1:8047-58563 GCA_006410675.1 Oreotragus oreotragus
TATTTCTGCTTTATTGACTATGCCAAAGCCTTTGACTGTGTGGATCACAATAAACTTGGAAAATTCTGAAAGAGATGGAAATACCAGACCACCTGACCTGCCTCTTGAGAAGTCTGTATGCAGGTCAGGAAGCAACAGTTAGAACTGGACATGGAACAACAGACTGGTTCCAAATAGGAAAAGGAGTACGTCAAGGCTGTATATTGTCACCCTGCTTATTTAACTTATATGCAGAGTGCATCATGAGAAACGCTGGAATGGAAGAAACACAAGCTGGAATCAAGATTGCTGGGAGAAATGTCAATAACCTCAGATATACAGATGACACCACTCTTATGGCAGAAAGTGAAGAGGAACTAAAAAGCCTTTTGATGAAAGTGAAAGAGGAGAGTGAAAAAGTTGGCTTAAAGCTCAACATTCAGAAAATGAAGATCATGGCATCCGGTCCCATCACTTTATGGGAAATAGATGGGGAAACAGTGGAAACAGTGTCAGACTTTATTTTTGGGGGCTCCAAAGTCACTGCAAATGGTGACTGTAGCTATGAAATTAGAAGATGCTTACTCCTTGGAAGAAAAGTTTTGACCAACCTAGATAGCATATTCAAAAGCAGAGACATTACTTTGCCCACTAAGATCTGTCTAGTCAAGGCTATGGTTTTTCCTGTGGTCATGTATGGATGCGAGAGTTGGACTCTGAAGAAGGCTGAGAACCAAAGAATTGATGCGTTTGAACTGTGGTGTTGGAGAAGACTCTTGAGAGTCCCTTGGACTGCAAGGAGATCCAACCAATCCATTCTGAAGGAGATCAGCCCTGGGGTTTCTTTGGAAGAAATGATGCTAAAGCTGAATCTCCAGTACTTTGGCCACCTCATGCGAAGAGTTGACTCATTGGAAAAGACTCTGATGCTGGGAGGGATTGGGTGCAGGAGGAGAAGGGATGACAGAGGATGAGATGGCTGGATGGCATCACTGACTCGATGGATGTGAGTCTGAGTGAACTCCAGGAGTTGGTGATGGACAGGGAGGCCTGGCGTGCTGCGATTCATGGGGTTGCAAAGAGTCGGACACAACTGAGTGACTGAACTGAGCTGAACTGATGCATCTTTTAAGGATAAATTCTCTATTTCCCCCATTCCTGTGAGACTTCCAAAATTAAGCCCCACTGGACTTTAAAGCCAAATGCACTGTGGGCTTGTCTTCCCAGTGCAGGACCCCCAGACTGGGGAAACTAATGTGGTATTCAGTAATCCCACTCCTGTTGGAAAACCTCTGCAGTATAATTTTTCTTCACTTTGTAGGTCATCCACATGTGGGTATGGAATTTGATTATAGTGTGAGTCCACCACTCCTACCTGTCTCCTTTTAGTTTCTTCTTTATACTTTTACTTGTAGATCTTTTCTGGTAAGTTCCAGTTCTTTTCAATGATAGTTGTGAAAATATCTGTGATTTTGTTTTGCTTATGAGAGGAGGTGAGCTCAGGATCTTTCTACTCCACCATCTTGGCTGATCCGTTCTGTTCACTTGCTCAGTTGTGTCTGACTCTTTGTGACCCCATGAATCACAGTACACCAGGCTTCCCTGTCCATCACCAGCTCCCAGAGTTTACCCAAATTAATGTCCATTGAGTCGGTGATGCCATCCAACCATCTCATCCTCTGTCCTCCCCTTTTCCTCCTGCCTTCAGTCTTTCCCATCATCAGGGTCTTTCAAATGAGTCAGCTCTTTGCATCAGTTGGCCAAAGTATTGGTGTTTCAGCTTCAATATCAGTTCCTCCAATGAACACCCAGGACTAATCTCCTTTAGGATGGACTGGTTGGATCTCCTTGCAGTCGAAGGGACTCCCAAGACTCTTCTCCAACAGCACAGTTCAGAAGCATCAATTCTTTGTCACTCAGCTTTCTTTATAGTCCAACTGTCACATCCATACATAACTACTGGAAATACCATAACCTTGACTAGGCGGACCTTTGTTGTCAAAGTAATGTCTCTGCTTTTTAATATGCTGTCCAGATTGGTCATAACTTTCCGTCCAAGTAGTAAGTGTCTTTTAATTTCTTGGCTGCAGTCACCATCTGCAGTGATTTTGGAACCCCCCAAAATAAAGTCAGCCACTGTTTCCACTGTTTCCCCATCTATTTGCCATGAAGTGATGGGACTGATATCCCCCTCTAAATATNTTTAATATGCTGTCCAGATTGGTCATAACTTTCCGTCCAAGTAGTAAGTGTCTTTTAATTTCTTGGCTGCAGTCACCATCTGCAGTGATTTTGGAACCCCCCAAAATAAAGTCAGCCACTGTTTCCACTGTTTCCCCATCTATTTGCCATGAAGTGATGGGACTGATATCCCCCTCTAAATATTTTTTAAATAGATGATTTATGTGTTTAAGTCCAATTGCTGCCCTTCCTCAGGGACAGTGTATACTGATTACTCTTTTACTTATTGTGGTATATAATTTCTTTTTTTTTTTTTTTACATGTTTTGTATTTTTGTTTGAGAACTGGATTTTTTTTTCTTTTTTTAAAATTATTTATTTGTTAATCAAAAGATAGTTGCTTTACAGAATTTTGTTGTTTTCTGTCAAACACCAACATGAATCAGCCATGGGTGTGCATATGTCCCCTCCCTCATGAGCCTCCCTCCCATGTCCCTCCCCATCTCACTCCTCTAGGTGGATACAGAGCCCTTGTTTGAGTTCCTTGAGACATACAGCAAATTACCATTGGCTATGGACTCAAAAAGGTCAGTTTTCATTCTACTCTCAAAGAAAGGCAATGCCAATGAATGTTCAAACTACTGTACAATACAACTGCACTCATCTCACAGTTCAGCTGGTAAAGAATCTGCAATGCAGGAGACCCCAGTTCAATTCCTGGGTCAGAAAGATCCGTTGGAGAAGGGTTAGGCTACCCACCCCAGTATTCTGGCTGGGAGAATTCCAAAGACTGTATAGTCCACAGGGTTGCAAAGAGTCGAACACAACTGAGCAACTTTCACTTTCACATGCTAGCAAAGTAATGCTCAAAATCCTCCAAGCCAGGCTTCAACAGTACATGAACCAAGAATTCCAGATTGTCAAGCTGGATTTAGAAAAGGCAGAGGAACTAGAGATCAAATTGCCGACATCAGTTGGATCATAGAAAAAGCAAGAGAGTTCCAGAAAAAAACACCTTTTCTGCTTTATTGACTATGCCAAAGCCTTTGACTGTGTGGATCACAACAAACTGTGGAAAATTCTTCAAGAGGCGGGAATATTAGACCACCTTATCTGCCTCCTGAGAAATCTGTATATAGGTCAAGAAGCAACAGTTAGAACTGGACACGAAACAATGGACTGGTTCCAAATTGGGATAGGAGTATATCAAGGCAATATACTGTGACCCTGCTTATTTAATTTATATGCAGAGTATATCATGTGAGATACTGGGCTAGATGAAGCACAAGCTGGAAGATTGTCAGGAGAAACATCAATAACCTCAGATATGCGGAAGACACCATCCTTGCTGGGGTCCAGCCCCGGTGGAACCAGGGTGATTTGAAGGAGAGACGGCATTGGCGAGGAAAGACTTATTTATTTATTAATACAAGATTAGATTAGGAAGAAATAGTGTAGTAGGAAAATTAAGTGGAGAAAAGAGGCTGAATAACTTGGTTTACGTGGAAAGCCAATAAAGTTACAGACAAGGAGCTTGCACAATCTACGTTAGGCCACCGGCATCCTCTTGAATATCGGGGGGTGCCCCGCCTTGGGCTCCCCCTCGCGTGGATCTTAAAAGCCGGGACAAGTAAGTAGACATGGTGAGCCTCCATGCCCCAGATGGGAATTCAGCCAGAAATTATAGAGAAGACAAGGGGGAAACCAGTCCAGTGACTGGCTCCGGCCTCTATTGTTCAGAAGGCCTTTTATACCTTTTTGATTGTACATAGAGATCAAAGGGTAATACAAAATTATGCAGCGTCAGCAGCCCAAATTCTCATCAAAACCAGGCTTTTCTCTTTGCATACCTAATTGTATACACAAGTCTTAGGTGATTTACATCATCTTCTGGCCAAAAGGGCCAATTAACATTTTACAGCCTTTTTCCTAATAAGGGTTTGTCAACCAGAAGACTTATTTGTGTTGNTCAGATTTGTGAAACAGTGATGGTGTGCAGACTTTTGGCATTAGACACTATGAGAACCACAGAAACATCAAACAGGAGCCCAGCTTTTAAGGAGGAATCCTATCCTGAGATTGGAGGAGGCCGTGGCTGCTGAGGGATGGCCAGGCCTCTGGTGGAGAGTATGCAGCTGTTGTGACTCACCAAGCAGGAAACTGACCCCTATGCCTGGACAGAGGGTGATTGGTTTTGCTCAGCGCCAGCTCAGCTCAATGGTGTGGCTGCCCTGGACCAGCTGTGGGCTAAGCGGGGCAGGTCTCATCATGCCTTAAGGGAGCTGGGCTCACCAGAGGGGCTCTGGTCAGGACCAGGTTAGGATGGAACGGCTCTAGCTTCTAGTACTGAGCCGTCTACGCGTTGAATCCCCCTACACTGACCACGCTAGCTGCAACTGTCTCACTCGACTTAGCAGCTAATGACCTCACGTTCTGGCACAGGCTAGGGAATCCTTTTGCGGTAGTCTATCCTGTCGGAAGTGCCTAAACACTACCTGCCTTATCCTGACACTGCACACCAGCCCCCTCTCCTGGCTCCTCTCCAATTCAGTAGGAAGCTTGGGGGCAGATGTGAACCAGGCGATCACGCCCAGAGAACACAGTCCTCAGTGGTTCAGTGGATGTGGGCAGCGCTCAGAGTTGCTGGCATTGGGAAGGAGCATACACCGGGCAGCGGACCGGGACCGCAGGGAATGCCCCACCCGGCGCGGGGATCGCGGCGGTGCCTCGGGAGGCCAGCAGAGGGCAGCACNTGAACCAGGCGATCACGCCCAGAGAACACAGTCCTCAGTGGTTCAGTGGATGTGGGCAGCGCTCAGAGTTGCTGGCATTGGGAAGGAGCATACACCGGGCAGCGGACCGGGACCGCAGGGAATGCCCCACCCGGCGCGGGGATCGCGGCGGTGCCTCGGGAGGCCAGCAGAGGGCAGCACCGGCAGCAGCTCCGGGGCGGGGCGGGCTGCGTGCGCAGGCCCCCGGGGGCCTCCGGGATTGGGTGGCACGATCTCGCCCGGCCTGCGAGCTCTCGCGCGAGCCCAGCTGGCGAGGGAGCGGGCCGGAGGCGGGCGGGGCGGTTGGGCCCGGCGGGGCGGGTGCAGGTGGGGAAGGGTAGTGGGGGCCGGGCGGGACGTGGGGGAGGGAGCGGCTGCTGCACAGGAGCGTGAGAGGCAGCCTTGGGTGCCGCCAGCGGTCTCGAGAGGACGATGCCTCTGGTGCCCTCTGAAGAGTGGGCTGCGGCCCCGTCACCACGGCGAGGGCTTGTGGGCTGGATGCGGGCGGGCCCTGGCGAAGGGAGGTCCGAGGCCGCCGAACCCCTGGGGGAAGATAGCCGGGCGGTGTGGTGCCCAGCTGTGCTGTGACACGCCGTGGGTCCCGTGGGTCTCAGGTTGGGCACAGGAGTCACGCTGGTTCCGTGGTAAAGAAAGGCGTCGAACTCTCGCTGAGGGGCATGGAACTGCCATGACTGGTAAGAAGCCGTAGTCGGCTCTTAGGACACAGTTGCTGCTCCCCGGGCTGGGGCGGTTCGGAGGCCAGGAGCTCCGTTTTCACTCAAGGGCTACTGAGGCTTGTAGGAGTTAGAAACAGCATTAATTCACGATTGCTTCCACAGGTATTTTTGAACACCTCCTGTGTGCTAGGACTTTTCTAGATGAACAGCGACCTTGCCTTCATGGAATTTATATTCCAGGTGGGAGAGAGCCACTCAAGGCTGAGTTTTGGGTTTTTGCCTGGCCTACTTTTGCCTTGCTATTTAATGAGATGGGAGAACGCTGTAAGTGGATGGAATCAAAGATTGTTTTGAATATATTATGTTGAGACTCCTAACATAATATGTTAGGGTTATGTTGGGGTTTTTCCCCAACGTACAACGTATGAGGAATATACTTGGAAGGATTTTACAGTGAATTTTACAGTGAATATGCTTACCACCTAGACCCTATTATTATTTAGCTATGCTTGTTTTTCATCTCTTTGTCACTCTATCTGTCAGTCACCTGGTAGATTTTTTAAATTGTGGTAAAACATATGTAATATAAACCACCTAGTAGATTTTTAAGTTGGTATGTCAAATATGCCATTGGAAATGTGAGTCTAAAGTCCTAGGGGATTTTAGGGCTAGAATTGGTCTTTGGAATCATTACCACATAAGTGGTATTTAAATTAAATGACTAGGTGAAACCACCGAGGTTGAGAGTGTAGATAGAGAAGAGAAGCAAGAGGGAGGAAGCCAGAGGGAGATGGTGGCCATAGTTTGGCAATTAAGAGGATTTTCATCATTTTAACAATCAAAACTTTGGTAGAGTAGAGGGGTCTTAAAGTCAAGTGGAATTTTCTTTTAAGATAGGGGAAACTAGAATATGTTTATGTGCTAGTGGGATTGAATCCATAGAAAGGGGAACATTTCAGGGGAAGTACTTGAATACCTCAGAGGGGAGACCCCAGTGCTGGGGGGCAGTTGGCTTTGAAATGAATAGGAACATATATTCCATCGTATCTAGAGGGGAAGCTGAGGAAAGTACAGATGCAGACAGGTGGTAGAGGCACCATCTGTCTATGAAGGCAGCCACTGGCTGAGACTTAAGGGCAGCAGGGGAGAGGAGAAGAGGTGTTAGGAGATACCTGTGACATAGCCCTTCTGGAACTAAGGGAAATGGAATTGGATTGCTAGGCAGCGCGGAGTGCCTGCTTGAGATTTGTAGTCATGAACTTAAAAGTGAGATTAACCCAATGGGGTTGTTGGCTTCCTGTGGGTGGGAAAAGTGTGAAGATTAGGTGAGGTAATACATGGAAAACGTTTAATACAGTTGCAAGCATATGGTGTGGAGAAGGCAATGGCACCCCACTCCAGTACTCCTGCCTGGAAGATCCCATGGACAGAGGAGCCTGGTGGGCTGCAGTCCATGGGGTCGCTAAGAGTCAGACACGACTGATCGACTTCACTTTGACTTTTCACTTTCCTGCATTGGAGAAGGAAATGGCAACCCACTCCAGTGTCTTGCCTGGAGAATCTCAGGGATGGGGGAGCCTGGTGGGCTGCCGTCTATGGGGTCGCACAGAGTCGGACACGACCGAAGCGACTTAGCAGCAAGCATATGGTGACTGTTACCTGTTTGAATCCTTCCTTTGTTTTTCTTTTGTTTATACAAACGTGACTGAGGAAAGCGACATTTAGCACCGGAGGGGAGTCCTCTCCTGTGACATATTCTCTAACCAAAGTCCACCACAGTCTGCAGCTACTTGAAAGTCTAGCTCCTGGTGCGGTTACATTTATACAACTTGATACTTGAGTATGTTTTTCTAAAAAGAGCCAAACTATAGCAAATAGAGCTTTCCATTTCCAGACTAACTCATAATCTTGGACTGGAGCGGGTGGGGGTTTTCCTCAGTGACAGTTTAAGATTTTGTGAATATCTATTACTTGTTTCATTGGCTCTGCTGTAATGGGAATCTACAGATCTAAGATCAGCAGGGAAAATTTTCAGCCTCATAGGTTGTAATTTCTCCCTGACTGCTTGGGGTGTATTATACAGATAATAATGGCTGATACTGACAGCTCTTAAAAGTGCCGGGCACTGTTTAGAAGCACATTATATGCATAGTCTTGTTGAATTGTCAACTCAGTTCAACGAGGCGGGTACTATTATTATCTCTATTTTTCAGATGCAGAAGTAGGCTCAGAGGGGTTAAGTAACTTGCCCTAGGTACACATGGTCTGATATCCAGTTTCTGCTACAGACTTCAACTTTTTTTTTTTTTTTTTTAAGAAGTTAGCCATCTCTCGTCTATACCGTAGTAGTGGGGTAGACAAGATAATGGACTGAAGCAGGTTGACTGGATTCAGAAACTGCCACCTACTAGCCATGTGACTTTGGGCAAAATATTTAACCTCTGTCCCTTTTCTCTTTTTATCCATGAAATGAGAATAGTAATAATACCTATATGTAGGGTTCTTGTGAGGATCACATGAATTAACATACTTAATGAACTTAAATTAATGCCTGCTGATGTGAACACTGCCCTGTGGTCTGCCTGATAGTGCTGCTGTGGAGGTGTGCCCACTGACTGACTGACACCCCAAAAGTCATTTTCTAAGGTTTCTGCTGCTGGGTTTAGGTTGAGTTTGGAAATGCTCTTAACTCAGGGAACATCTTTGTTTTCCCTACTTTTATGACCTCTCTGAGGGAAGCAAACGTATCAGTTTTCTTCTCAGTGCAGAAAACAACTTGGATTTTATTCAGATTCATCTGACCAGTCTTATTCATTTAATTTGTCCTGGCACTGCAATACCATTTAGAGGGAAATAAAGCTTGGGGAGTAATGTGATTCCGTTTTGTCCTTACCAGATCACCAGCCTTGTACAAGGATTTGGTTAGAAAGGACAATGGAGTATATAGCTAGTGCTGGGCACAGTGTATGGTAAATGACTGGGTTAAGGGGCCTCACGCGAACATGTTCTAAAAAGATTTGTAAAATCAAGACCTACTGTGATGTGTCACTTCATCTGCTGACTAAAAGCCACTGAGCAGGCTTGGCACAGGAGGCCAGTGGAAGTTCTAAACGATGTTTTCTGGTGGACAACAAGGAGACTGAATGCATGGCATAAAAGCCACTGAGCAGGCTTAGCACAGGAGGCCAGCGGAAGTTCTAAATGGTGTTTCCTGGTGACAACAAGGAAACTGAATGCACGGCATAAAGTAATGGTTCCCAGTGGGTCTGCACCAGAATAATTGGGGGAGTTTTATGAAACTTTGCAAAATGATAGGGTTTACATCCACAGATTCTGAATCAGTAAGTCATGATGGAGTTCTGGACTCAGTCTGTTTTTTAAGAGCTCCCTGAATGACTCATATGTGCAATTAGCATGGTATATCATTAATGCAAATCAGTGCTTTTCAGTCCTATGTTTTAAAATCACTGTTGAGTTAAACTTTTTTAAAAATACTGATGTTCTAGACTCACCCCAGAGATTCTAAGTCAGTTGACTTGGGCCAAGTCTGGACATTTGGTATTGATATTAAAAAAAAAAAAGGTCTTAGGTAATTAACCTACAGCCAGGTTTGAGAATGATGTGGCTTCAGACATCATCTTATCAGGAGAGTAAAGAAAGTTTGTATTTCTAAATGTACCCAATGAAGATGTTCAATTTAATAATCAAGTAAGAAAGAAACATATGAGTGGATAACTGTTGTTCAGTTGCTGCATCGCGTCTGACTCTCTGCGACCCCACGGACTGCGGCCCACTAGGCTTCCTTGTGCGTCACCATCTCCTGGAGTTTGCTGAACTCACACCCACTGAGGTGGTGAAGCCACTGCACCACTGCACCCTCTGTGGGCCCTTCTTCTCCTGGCCTCTGTCTTTCCCAGCATCAGGGTCTTGTCTAACGAGCTGACTCTTCACATCGGGTAGTCAAAGTATTGGAACTTCAGCTTTGGCCTCAATCCTTCCAAAAATTATTCAGAGTTGATTTCCTTTAGGATTGACTGGTTTGATCTTGGAGTCCAAGGAACTCTCAAGAGTCTTCTTCAGCGCCAGAGTTTGAAAGCAGCAATTCTTCAGCGCTCAACCATGTTTATGGCCTAACTTTCACATCCATATATGACTGTTGGAAAAACCATAGCTTTGACTATACAGTCTTTTGTTGGCAAAGTGATGTTAACTGCTTTTTAATATGCTGCTTAGGATTTTCATAGTTTTTCTTCCAAGGAGCAAGTGTCTTTAACTTCATGGCTTCAGTCACTGTCTGAAATAAATTAATGATTGAATTAGCGTTTATCACTGGGCAGTGAAAATTTCATCAAGTTTTCCCTGGGGAGGAGAATTAACATTTACTGAGAACTTTATCTGTAGTCTTAATTTTAGACAATGACTCCGGGAAGTGTGTATTGTTTCCTTTTTGTAGGTGAGAATTTTGGGGCAAAGGGAAGTTAAGAGACTTGTCCCAGATTTACACTCAGATACATGCAGCTCTGTAGTTTAGGTTCCATTTCCTCACTGGTTCTCAACTTGATTTGGTGTAGGGATCGGCATTTTGCGAAGCTCTCCAGATAACTCTGACATGCAGCTGAAATTAATGATCTCTGCATGTAGCCTTCTGGTGATCTAAATTCATTTTCTTTTATAACAGTATGTTGTCCCTCTGCAGCGTATTGTGACTGGGTTCCTCGCCCCAACACATTCACTTATCTTAGTATCCTTTCTTTTCTGTCCTGCCTCTTAATAAGTATGTTTTGAGTGCCCAGTTTGTGCCATCTTTCTTGCTGTGGAGATGACAAAAATGGTAACAAGACTGACACGTCACCAGCCTCATGGTCCTTATATTGATTGAGATACACAGTAAACATATAAGCAGATAAATTTAGACTTATTCATACATACACAAGCAAATTTTAAGGTAATGACAGGTGCTTCTAAGAAAAATAAGCGGGGTACTAAGTGGTGGCTCAGGGGTTAAAGCATCTGCCTGGAATGCAGGAGACCCGGGTTCTATCTCTGGGTTGGGAAGATCCCCTGGAGAAGGAAATGGCAACCCACTCCAGTACTCTTGCCTGGAGAATCCCATGGAGGGAGGAGCCTGGTAGGCTACAGTCCATGGGGTCGCAAAGAGTCGGACACAACTGAGCGACTTCACTTTCACTTTCAAGTGATCCAGACAGCAGTAATGAGCCTTCCAGTTGCTTCACATTATTGCCAAAATGACTTTGTATTGCTTTGTGTGTGTATGTTTCACTTAAGCCATTCTAACAGGTATGTGGCGATATCTTAGTATTGTTTTCTTTGGCATTTTTCTGTTGGCCAGTGGTGATGAGCATCTTTTCATCTGTTTGTGTACCATTTGTATTTTTCCTTTGTTAAGAAAAAAATTTTTTTTGAAATGTTTTGCCCGTTTGAAAAAGCATTGGGTTGATTTTCTTTTTGACTTGTAAAACTTTTTGTATGTTTGGGATATGCTCTTTTTTTCTAAAATTCCCCTCTTTTCTTTCCAACCCCTTTACTAGAATTGCCTTTAACATCTGTATTTATATATTTAAATTTTAAAAATTAAATTCTTTTTTTTTGACCATGCCACACAACATGTATGACCTGGTTCCCTGACAAGGAATCAAACCCAGGTACCCTGCTTTGGGAGCGTGGAGTCTTAGCCACTGGACTACCAGGGAAATCCCTAACATTTGTATTTGCATCAATAGTGTTTTTAAGGCAATCTGAGTTCTTTCTGTACCTCAGAACTCTTCCATCTTCTACCCATTACCTAATTCTACATTTTTAGGTAATTATTACATCAACACAACATTCTGGTGCCATAATATATATTAGTTTCCTAGGTTTTCCATACCAGAATACTACAAACTGGATGATTAAAAAAAAAAGAAAAATGCATTCTTTCACGTTTGCAGGCAAAATTCTGAAATTAAGTTGTCAGCAAGCATTGCTGGCTTTATAGTCTCTATGAGAGAGTCTTTCCTTGCCTCCCGCTTTTCATGATTGCCAGTAATCTTTGAGTCCCTTGGTTTGTAGACATTTGACTCCAATTTTTGCCTCTGTTATCGCATGGATTTCTCCCTCTGTATCTGTGTCCAAATTTCACTTTTTTTTTTTTAAGGATATCAGTCTTTGGGTTAGAAACTCATCCTCACCTGGTTATAGCTGGAAATGCCCTGTAAGTTCACATTCACGGATACTGGAGGTTAGGACTTTAAAATAGCTCTTTAAAGGACACAGTCACATAGGAGAAATCGGATGACCTTGGTTTTGGCAATGAATTTTTTAGACACAACACCGAAAGAAAGAAGAAAAAGCTTACAAACTGGACTTGATTAAAATTAAAATTTTCTGTGAAAGATATTGTCAAGAAAATAAAGACAAGTTGTACACTAGGAGGAAATGTTTGCAAAACACATATCTGATAAAGGCCTTGTCATAGAGTTGGAATCATACAGCCAATCTGGAATCATACCTTTTCAGACTGGCTTTTTCCCAGAGCAGCATTCACTTAAGATTCCTCCATATCTATTTCTGGCTAGATAGCTTATTTCTTTTTATCACTGAATAATATTTCATTGTGAATATACCATAGTTTATCCATTCCACCATTGAATTACATCTTGATTACTTCCAGTTTTTGCTGATTATGCATAAACCAACTATATTCATTTGAATGCATGTTTTTGTGTGGACATTGCTGCAGATCAGTTGGGTAAATAGGAGAACAGTTGCTGGATCACAGGGCAGCACTATTTTAAGCTTTATAAGGATCTGCTAACAGTTTTCTAGAGCGAGTGTACCCTTTTGTATTCTCAAGCAGTGAATCCACATTCTTGCCAGCATTTAGTATTGTCATGGTTTTGAATTTTAACCATTCTGATTCAGTTCAGTTCAGTTGCTCAGTCGTGTCCGACTCTTTGCGACCCCATGAATCGCAGCACGCCAGGCCTCCCTGTCCATCACCATCTCCCGGAGTTCACTCAGACTCACGTCCATCGAGTCCGTGATGCCATCCAGCCATCTCATCCTTGGTCGTCCCCTTCTCCTCCTGCCCCCAATCCCTCTCAGCATGAGTCTTTTCCAATGAGTCACCTCTTCGCATGAGGTGGCCAAAGTACTGGAGTTTCNCAAAGTTTTTGTGTAGTCAATGAAGCAGAAGTAGTATTCTTCTGGAATTCCCTTATTTCCTCCATGATCCAACGAATGTTGCCAATTTGATCTCTGGTTCCTCTGCCTTTTCTAAACCTGGCTTATACATCTGGAAGTTCTCAGTTCATTTACTGCTGAAGCCTAGCTTGAAGGGTTTTGAGCATAACCTTACTAGTATGCGAAACGAATACAATTTAGGGCATTTTGAATATTCTTTGGCATTGCCCTTCTGACCTTTTCCAGTCCTGTGACCACTGCTGAGTTTTGCAAATTTGCTGACATATTGAGTGCAGCACTTTAACAGCATCCTCTTTTAGGATTTTAAATAGCTCAGCTGGGATTCCATCACGTCCACTAGTGGTTATTTATGTGAAGTTAAAACTTAATAAGTTATATGTTTTGACTTATACTGCAAAACGAATGTGCTTGCTAAGAGTTCTAGGTAGTTATTCCATTAATATGCTTGCATTTAAAATTGATTGTGCTTGGGTCCC
The DNA here is from genome assembly GCA_006410675.1 of Oreotragus oreotragus. Lineage (NCBI taxonomy): Eukaryota > Metazoa > Chordata > Mammalia > Artiodactyla > Bovidae > Oreotragus > Oreotragus oreotragus. The sequence goes on from SJYX01005199.1 coordinate 21,334, forward strand.
TGTTCTAGAATGTCAGCTGTATATATGCCCACAAGCATATATATACCTACAAGAAGTATTTCAAGTCTAGGAACTTTCGTGGAATTAAGCAAAACACATACACATGGATATGGACTAAGAAGAGGGGAAAGGATTAATGTTTCACAAAATAAGAATCATCAAAAGAGATGATGCTTCAAAAAAGATGACAAGACATAGCACAGTGTATGCCTGGAGATGCTGCCTAAGAAATAGCTGGGAGCCGAGGGTGGAAAATTAGGCAGAGGCCAGACCATGGCGGGCCTTCTGGACTTTGGACCTGCTGTTCCTTTTGCTCAGGGTGCTTTCCTGTCTCTTTGTCTAACTTTCCTTCTGTCTGTTAGGTACATGGCGATTAGGTGTCACCATACTTTGTTACTGCATTATTGTTTATCACAGGTGCCACTTGTATATGTTTGCTTGTGTATTCTCTCTTTCCCCATGAGAATGTATACGTTCCACAAGGGCGGAGCACATCATGCTTCTTACTCAGTGTTTTATCTGTGGCACTTAGAACAGTATCTGCATGTATTTGCACCCCAGAAAAGAACTGTCAGATGAGTGGGTTAATTGAAGCAGAATTGAGGGCAAAAATATTGATTACTGAATCCTTATTTTAAGGTGTTTTTTCCTTTAATTATATTCAGTTTATTTACCAGTGGTCTGGGTACTGTACAGGACAGTGCAAAGTCAAGTGTGGACTGAAGTCCATTTAGTAGTTACAACATCTCACGGCAGAGACATACCTAGAGTCACTGGATTAAATTACACAAGCACTGAAATAAAGATGAATAATCTTTATTTATTAGTGTCTTAGTAATCTTATATTAACAATAAGCTAAATGAGATAAGCATCATTGTAAGAATCTCCTCTGGGTTGCAATAATAATTTTTTTTTTTTTTAAGGAAAATAAGCTTTCTTTTAATGAACTTTTGGAAAATAATTTGGATGATTAAAACTTGGGTGATCCAATAGAAATAATTTATATGTGCATGGTACTCTACATGCTGTTTTGATGGATTGGAAAATATTGAAAGGGAAATATACATTTCAAGTGATTTTCTAAGAGTAGAAATCACACCATGATTGTGATTTAATTCTATTATTGAAGATCTTACTGCTCTTCTTGAGAAGCTATAGAAATCATTTTCTCTTAAACTATTGATTTCTAAAATATAGCTGTAATTTTTTTCATACGTCTATAGGTTTTTCAAAAGGAAGTTAATTCAAGGAAGCTAAAAGTCTTTTTTCGAGATTTCCAACATAGTGATGATTCTGAAGATCAGTTTAAAGATGAGGCTGAAAGGTATAACTCATATACTTATTTAGTAAGTTTTCTGCTTATTCATATTCATAGCTAGAACTTTGAGTGGAGGCTGAATAATGGCCCTCAAATGTTTGATTAATTTTAAAATATAGTACTTTGTAGTAAGTACAATCTGACTTATCTAGAAATAGGATGTATTTATGATCTCATAAATATGATATTAACACAAGAAAAAGGTATTCCTAAAGAATTCAGTTTCTCTATCATCTCAACAATTACTGTTCCTAAACCTTTTTAAGTGTGTTTTGAGTTCTTGGATGGGGCAGTGTACTTGAATTAAGGTAAAGCTTAGTATACAACTAAGTTTTATAAGACAGTACATGTTTCCAGAAAGAAAATAATGTATACTAGAAATGCAACTATTAGCACGGTGAATACTATATATGAAAAAAGTTTAAAAACTCAGAGAAAAAGTAAATTTCCATTAGAAACAAAAGAAACAGCAACTTTAATGCTTATAAAATATTCAAATTAGGTGTTATGTACAAAGACATTAAATAAAATATTTTATTGAGTCATATTTTCTTAGAGATTTGTAAGTAAATTAGCTACAGTTACTGGAAGAGCACTGCATAATACTGTGTATAGTATACAGCTGTATAAACAACTTTCAGAAGAGCATTAGATGAACAAGAAATAACATAAACTCGAAAGTGTTTAGAGATAATATTATATGTCACTAATATATACGAATTATTAGATACTAATTACATGCTAAGCACTGTATACAAATACAAAATATTAATAGTTCTTGTTCTGTAGTTTACTGTTGGGGCCCAGACAGATAAAAGACAAAGTTAAATACAGTAGTGAATATTGTTATAGAATCAGAGTCCAAGGGTTGTGGCTACAGAAAACAAAAACTGTGCAAGGGGGAGAGTTCCTTTGAGGAAAAGAGATTTTGGTTGGGTTTAGGACCTTAAGTAAAAAGAGATTCAGCAGCTGAAAAGCAAGGGAAGAAAATTTCAAGCTGTGGGAAGAAGCTTGAGCAAAAATAGGGAGCCGTGGAAATATCTTATTATTGGTGCGAAATGTAATGTGTCAGGAGTTATAGGGTATACGTTTCTTGGAACGCCAGGAGGCTTGGGAAGATGAGAGGCAGAACAGAAAAGACAGTGTGGGCCATAGTTTGAGTGAACTGAATATATGTGAAACCAAGGAGTACACATTTTATTCAGTCTGTTAGAATGAAAGTGAAGCACAGATGGAGTCTTTTTGCATCTCCTGTCTGTCTATCAGTCATCTATCTATCTGTTATCTATCAGGAAGAAGGCTTGATGGTGAAAGACAGCTGGTAGGAAATGGAGAGCAAGTGGATGTTTACAGTAACTCAAGAAAAGGGGGAGGAGCAAAGAGTGAGAAACCTGTTATTACCCACAGAATCAAAAGGGAAAGGCAGTTACTTGGTTAAGGCTGAGGCGTAAAGTACATAAAAGAAGTTAATAGAGATGAGGACAGAAAAGTAGGCAAGGGTGAGGCTGTTAGCCTCCTGGGTTTATGAGTTCAGTGAGGAGCCTGAGTTTGTCCTGAGGTTGGTGGCAAGTATAACACGTAAGTTTTCATTTAGGGGAGAATTTTCTCAGGAATTGGAGAGCAGACCCAGAAATCAGATTAGGAGCCTTTTGCTAAATGGGGTTGCAAATGGAAGTGCAGAAAGAGCCAAACTGATAGCATAAGTGAGTAAACTGAGTAGTGAGAAGCTAGAAAGGAAGCAGAAAGGAAAAGTGGGCTAGTATTTGAGAACCCGTTAGAGTATATAGAACAGTATTTCGGTGGAGATAGAAAGATTAAAAGGTTTCCTATTTTTAAGGTGAGAGAGAATCAGTTGATTCACATTTATTCTTATGGAAGAATTTGTAGGTAGGGAGAAATTCGTTATATTTAAGAAAATATTCAACATTCAAGAAACTAAGATCATGGCATCTGGTCTCATCACTTCATGGCAAATAGATGGGGAAATAATGGAAACAGTGACAGACTTTATTTTGGAGGGCTCCAAGAGCACTGCAGATGATGACTTCAGCCATGAAATTAAAACATGCTTGCTCCTTGGTAGAAAAGCTATGACCAACCTAGACAGCATTTTAAAAAGCAGAGACATTACTTTGCCAACAAAGGTCCATCTTGTCAAAACTATGGTTTTACCAGTAGTCACATATGGATGTGAAAGTTGGACTATAAAGAAAGCTGAGTGCCGAAGAATTGATGCTTTTGGATTGTGGTGTTGGAGAAGACTTTTGAGAGTCCCTTGGACTGCAAGGAGATCCAACCAGTCAATCCTAAAGGAAATCAGTCCTGAATATTCATTGGAAGGACTGATGTTGAAGCTGAAACTCCAATACTTTGGCCACCTGATGCGGAGAACTGACTCATTGGAAAAGACCCCAATGCTGGGGAAGGTTGAAGGGAGGAGGAGAAGGGGATGACAGAGGATGAGACGGTTGAATGGCATTACCAACTCAATGGACGTGTGTTTGAGCAAGCTTGGGGAATTGGTGTGGACAGGGAATCCTGGTGTGCTGCAGTCCGTGTGGTCGCAAAGAGTCGGACATGACTGAGCGACTAAATTAAGGTGAACTGAACTTAAGAAAACATAATTTTAGAAAAATGTCTCAGAGGAGACAGATAGCATAGAGTTGAAAACCTGAAAGGATTAATTCTGAACATGGAGAAAACAAGGAATAATGAAGAATGTTGATGCACTTAAGTATACATTTTTAAAGAGAGTAAGTTGAAAAAGTTCTTACTTTCTGGCTTACATTTCATAGAAGGGGCTGTACTGTTACTAAAACAGAGCGTTGAGAAAGGTAATACATGAGAATGGTGGTTCAGAAATTAGGAATGGTGGAGGAAACAGACTAGAAACATACCAGTGTTTTCCAAATGGCTCTCTGCTGATACTAGAAAGCCCAGTGACCCCAGTACTTTTCTTCTACCACAGCCTAGATAAAGGATGAAAGAAATGAATAGGGGGATTGATCTAAGGCGGCTGGTTTGCAAGTGAAGTGAAAGCTGAAGTTGGAGTTTGTGATCAGATGTTGGGACTTTGGAATTCTCTCTTTGAAAGTGGGCCAGTTCCTGGGGTTGACAATGGAAGCGGATGGTTGAACTGAAATGGAGGTGAATGTCAATTGAATAGTTAATGTAGATTATCAGAGATTCTCTCTTAAATACACATACATTCTCTAAGCCATGGACAAATATAAATTTCTTTTCTAGTGAGACTAACGGCACCTTGCGGAAAACCAGTAGCTTCTTTCTAAAGCAGAAGTCGAGCAGTGAGGATGAAGAGCTTGCAGGACCTTCCCATCCTGAGATTCCTACACTTCGGGGTATGACCTCATCCCATTTTATTAGCAGATTCTTGATTAGGCTATATTTCAGATATGCACAAAGAAATTTCTAATAGAGATGCAGGAAAAGAGCTGGGAAAAACTTTTTCAAAAGAGAAAAAGATGATTTTCTAGGATTTTCCTTTAAAAATGAAGAAACTGTTCCATACCTCACATTAATAAAGGGTACATTTCTATTCTTTCCCTGTCCTCCATCATATCCCTGAGCTTGCTCAAACTCATGTCCATTGAGTCGGTGGTGCCATCCAAATTACTTAAAATTGTATATAGCATATAGAGATATATGTTTTACATTGATTTTAGTGCTATCAGTTATATAGATCCTCTTAATCCTTGTGATGTGTATGTGTGTATGCACAGGTGCATGCTTGATCTGTTTTAGAGTTAGTCAGAGGTGTATTAGACTCTGCATATACCCTCATCACAGATTCCAGGGTCCAGGGCCTTCTAAGCACTTGGTCTCAGAAAGGACAAAGCCCCTTCTTTCTCCCATCCACGTCTTGCATGTGTTTCGTCTTTGTCCAGTCACTCAGTTGCGTCTGACGCTTTGTGAGCCCATAGACTGCAGCATGCCAGGCTTCCCTGTCCTTCTGTATCTACCCACTGCAGGCAGATTCTTTACCATTTGAGCCACCAGGGACACCCTCTGTATCTCCCAGAGTTTGCTAAAACTCACCTCCATTGAGTCAGTGATGTCATCCAACCATCTTCTCCGTTGTCCCCTTCTCCTCCTGCCCTCAGTCTTTCCCAGCATCACCGTCTTTTCCAATAAGTCGGCTCTTTGCATCAGGTGGCCAAAGTATTGGCGCTTCAGCTTCAGCATAAGTCCTTCCAGTGAATATTCAGGACTGATTTCCTTTAGGATGGACTGATTTGATCTCCTTGTTGTCTCAAATCTTCTCCAATACCACAGGTCAAAAGCATCAATTCTTTGGTGCACAGCCTTCTTTACGGTCCAGCTCTCACATCTATACATGACTGCTGGAAGAACCGTAACTTTGTAGCAGCAAAAGCAGTGTCTCTTTGTCAGCAAAGTAACGTCTCTACTTTATAATGTGCTGTCTAGGTTTGTCATAGCTTTCTTTCAAGGAGGAAGTATCTTTTAATTTCATGGCTGCCGTCACTGTCTGCAGTGCTTTTGGAGCCCTCCAAAATAAAGTCTGTTGCTGTTTCCATTGCTTCCCATTTATTTGCCATGAAGTGATGGGACCAGATGCCATGATCCTCGGTTTTGAATGTTGAGTTTTAAGCCAGCTTTTCACTCTCCTCTTTCACCTTCATCAAGCAGCTCTTTTAGTTCCTCTTTGCTTTCTGCCATTAGGTTGGTGTCATCTGCATATCTGAGGTTATTGATATTTCTCCCAGCAATCTTGATTCCAGCTTGTGCTTCATCCAGCTCAGCATTTCGCCTGATGTACTCTGCATATAAGTTACATAAGCAAGGTGACAATATACAGCCTTGACGTACTCCTTTTCCAATTTGCACCCAGCCCGTTGTTCCATGTCTGGTTCTAATCATTGTTTCTTGATCTGCGTACAGGTTTCTCAGGAGGCAGGTAAGGTGGTCTGATATTCCCATCTCTTTAAGAATCTTCCACAGTTTGATGTGATCCACTCAGAGAATTTAGCATAGACAATGAAACAAAAATAGATGGTTTTCTGGAATTCCCTTGCTTTTTCTATGATCCAACAGATGTTGGCCATTTGATCTCTGGTTCTTTGGCCTTGCTTGCCTTGGCGTAATTGTCAGTATATACGCTCAGTCACGTTATAAAACAGATCACTTCACAGTCTAGCATATCTACTTAAAACACAACAGTTTTTTCTAAGAAACACAACAGTTTTTTCTAAGAATAGTGGATTTTGTGTAATTTCAAGGTGTATAGTCATGGTTTTTCCAAAATAAAGGCCCTTCCTTTAAAACTAATAATAGACTCTTCACCTCTGGAAAAATAAAATTTCATTAATTCTTAAATGGCTGGATCTTTACTTAAAAGAAAACAATAAAAATAAAATCTCCCTTCACACATATGTAAGTAACTTAGAGATGTGAATTTTTCTCTTTCTTAGGTATGGAAATTGCTTCTGAAAAGGAGCTAGCTCAGTTAGCTCTGGTTCGACCATTAATATTCAATACGCAGGAGCAATCAACCATCAGGGATTATTTTAAAATACTTACAAAAAAAGTATCAGAAGATGAAATCACCCAGGAATTTAACGTAAATATTTTGGTTTTAACCAAGGTCTATACGTGATTTGTTTTTCTACTTCTCGATCANTGTGTATAGTATACAGCTGTATAAACAACTTTCAGAAGAGCATTAGATGAACAAGAAATAACATTAACTCGAAAGTGTTTAGAGATAATATTATATGTCACTAATATATACGAATTATTAGATACTAATTACATGCTAAGCACTGTATACAAATACAAAATATTAATAGTTCTTGTTCTGTAGTTTACTGTTGGGGCCCAGACAGATAAAAGACAAAGTTAAATACAGTAGTAAATATTGTTATAGAATCAGAGTCCAAGGGTTGTGGCTACAGAAAACAAAAACTGTGCAAGGGGGAGAGTTCCTTTGAGGAAAAGAGATTTTGGTTGGGTTTAGGACCTTAAGTAAAAAGAGATTCAGCAGCTGAAAAGCAAGGGAAGAAAATTTCAAGCTGTGGGAAGAAGCTTGAGCAAAAATAGGGAGCCGTGGAAATATCTTATTATTGGTGCGAAATGTAATGTGTCAGGAGTTATAGGGTATACGTTTCTTGGAACGCCAGGAGGCTTGGGAAGATGAGAGGCAGAACAGAAAAGACAGTGTGGGCCATAGTTTGAGTGAACTGAATATATGTGAAACCAAGGAGTACACATTTTATTCAGTCTGTTAGAATGAAAGTGAAGCACAGATGGAGTCTTTTTGCATCTCCTGTCTGTCTATCAGTCATCTATCTATCTGTTATCTATCAGGAAGAAGGCTTGATGGTGAAAGACAGCTGGTAGGAAATGGAGAGCAAGTGGATGTTTACAGTAACTCAAGAAAAGGGGGAGGAGCAAAGAGTGAGAAACCTGTTATTACCCACAGAATCAAAAGGGAAAGGCAGTTACTTGGTTAAGGCTGAGGCGTAAAGTACATAAAAGAAGTTAATAGAGATGAGGACAGAAAAGTAGGCAAGGGTGAGGCTGTTAGCCTCCTGGGTTTATGAGTTCAGTGAGGAGCCTGAGTTTGTCCTGAGGTTGGTGGCAAGTATAACACGTAAGTTTTCATTTAGGGGAGAATTTTCTCAGGAATTGGAGAGCAGACCCAGAAATCAGATTAGGAGCCTTTTGCTAAATGGGGTTGCAAATGGAAGTGCAGAAAGAGCCAAACTGATAGCATAAGTGAGTAAACTGAGTAGTGAGAAGCTAGAAAGGAAGCAGAAAGGAAAAGTGGGCTAGTATTTGAGAACCCGTTAGAGTATATAGAACAGTATTTCGGTGGAGATAGAAAGATTAAAAGGTTTCCTATTTTTAAGGTGAGAGAGAATCAGTTGATTCACATTTATTCTTATGGAAGAATTTGTAGGTAGGGAGAAATTCGTTATATTTAAGAAAATATTCAACATTCAAGAAACTAAGATCATGGCATCTGGTCTCATCACTTCATGGCAAATAGATGGGGAAATAATGGAAACAGTGACAGACTTTATTTTGGAGGGCTCCAAGAGCACTGCAGATGATGACTTCAGCCATGAAATTAAAACATGCTTGCTCCTTGGTAGAAAAGCTATGACCAACCTAGACAGCATTTTAAAAAGCAGAGACATTACTTTGCCAACAAAGGTCCATCTTGTCAAAACTATGGTTTTACCAGTAGTCACATATGGATGTGAAAGTTGGACTATAAAGAAAGCTGAGTGCCGAAGAATTGATGCTTTTGGATTGTGGTGTTGGAGAAGACTTTTGAGAGTCCCTTGGACTGCAAGGAGATCCAACCAGTCAATCCTAAAGGAAATCAGTCCTGAATATTCATTGGAAGGACTGATGTTGAAGCTGAAACTCCAATACTTTGGCCACCTGATGCGGAGAACTGACTCATTGGAAAAGACCCCAATGCTGGGGAAGGTTGAAGGGAGGAGGAGAAGGGGATGACAGAGGATGAGACGGTTGAATGGCATTACCAACTCAATGGACGTGTGTTTGAGCAAGCTTGGGGAATTGGTGTGGACAGGGAATCCTGGTGTGCTGCAGTCCGTGTGGTCGCAAAGAGTCGGACATGACTGAGCGACTAAATTAAGGTGAACTGAACTTAAGAAAACATAATTTTAGAAAAATGTCTCAGAGGAGACAGATAGCATAGAGTTGAAAACCTGAAAGGATTAATTCTGAACATGGAGAAAACAAGGAATAATGAAGAATGTTGATGCACTTAAGTATACATTTTTAAAGAGAGTAAGTTGAAAAAGTTCTTACTTTCTGGCTTACATTTCATAGAAGGGGCTGTACTGTTACTAAAACAGAGCGTTGAGAAAGGTAATACATGAGAATGGTGGTTCAGAAATTAGGAATGGTGGAGGAAACAGACTAGAAACATACCAGTGTTTTCCAAATGGCTCTCTGCTGATACTAGAAAGCCCAGTGACCCCAGTACTTTTCTTCTACCACAGCCTAGATAAAGGATGAAAGAAATGAATAGGGGGATTGATCTAAGGCGGCTGGTTTGCAAGTGAAGTGAAAGCTGAAGTTGGAGTTTGTGATCAGATGTTGGGACTTTGGAATTCTCTCTTTGAAAGTGGGCCAGTTCCTGGGGTTGACAATGGAAGCGGACGGTTGAACTGAAATGGAGGTGAATGTCAATTGAATAGTTAATGTAGATTATCAGAGATTCTCTCTTAAATACACATACATTCTCTAAGCCATGGACAAATATAAATTTCTTTTCTAGTGAGACTAACGGCACCTTGCGGAAAACCAGTAGCTTCTTTCTAAAGCAGAAGTCGAGCAGTGAGGATGAAGAGCTTGCAGGACCTTCCCATCCTGAGATTCCTACACTTCGGGGTATGACCTCATCCCATTTTATTAGCAGATTCTTGATTAGGCTATATTTCAGATATGCACAAAGAAATTTCTAATAGAGATGCAGGAAAAGAGCTGGGAAAAACTTTTTCAAAAGAGAAAAAGATGATTTTCTAGGATTTTCCTTTAAAAATGAAGAAACTGTTCCATACCTCACATTAATAAAGGGTACATTTCTATTCTTTCCCTGTCCTCCATCATATCCCTGAGCTTGCTCAAACTCATGTCCATTGAGTCGGTGGTGCCATCCAAATTACTTAAAATTGTATATAGCATATAGAGATATATGTTTTACATTGATTTTAGTGCTATCAGTTATATAGATCCTCTTAATCCTTGTGATGTGTATGTGTGTATGCACAGGTGCATGCTTGATCTGTTTTAGAGTTAGTCAGAGGTGTATTAGACTCTGCATATACCCTCATCACAGATTCCAGGGTCCAGGGCCTTCTAAGCACTTGGTCTCAGAAAGGACAAAGCCCCTTCTTTCTCCCATCCACGTCTTGCATGTGTTTCGTCTTTGTCCAGTCACTCAGTTGCGTCTGACGCTTTGTGAGCCCATAGACTGCAGCATGCCAGGCTTCCCTGTCCTTCTGTATCTACCCACTGCAGGCAGATTCTTTACCATTTGAGCCACCAGGGACACCCTCTGTATCTCCCAGAGTTTGCTAAAACTCACCTCCATTGAGTCAGTGATGTCATCCAACCATCTTCTCCGTTGTCCCCTTCTCCTCCTGCCCTCAGTCTTTCCCAGCATCACCGTCTTTTCCAATAAGTCGGCTCTTTGCATCAGGTGGCCAAAGTATTGGCGCTTCAGCTTCAGCATAAGTCCTTCCAGTGAATATTCAGGACTGATTTCCTTTAGGATGGACTGATTTGATCTCCTTGTTGTCTCAAATCTTCTCCAATACCACAGGTCAAAAGCATCAATTCTTTGGTGCACAGCCTTCTTTACGGTCCAGCTCTCACATCTATACATGACTGCTGGAAGAACCGTAACTTTGTAGCAGCAAAAGCAGTGTCTCTTTGTCAGCAAAGTAACGTCTCTACTTTATAATGTGCTGTCTAGGTTTGTCATAGCTTTCTTTCAAGGAGGAAGTATCTTTTAATTTCATGGCTGCCGTCACTGTCTGCAGTGCTTTTGGAGCCCTCCAAAATAAAGTCTGTTGCTGTTTCCATTGCTTCCCATTTATTTGCCATGAAGTGATGGGACCAGATGCCATGATCCTCGGTTTTGAATGTTGAGTTTTAAGCCAGCTTTTCACTCTCCTCTTTCACCTTCATCAAGCAGCTCTTTTAGTTCCTCTTTGCTTTCTGCCATTAGGTTGGTGTCATCTGCATATCTGAGGTTATTGATATTTCTCCCAGCAATCTTGATTCCAGCTTGTGCTTCATCCAGCTCAGCATTTCGCCTGATGTACTCTGCATATAAGTTACATAAGCAAGGTGACAATATACAGCCTTGACGTACTCCTTTTCCAATTTGCACCCAGCCCGTTGTTCCATGTCTGGTTCTAATCATTGTTTCTTGATCTGCGTACAGGTTTCTCAGGAGGCAGGTAAGGTGGTCTGATATTCCCATCTCTTTAAGAATCTTCCACAGTTTGATGTGATCCACTCAGAGAATTTAGCATAGACAATGAAACAAAAATAGATGGTTTTCTGGAATTCCCTTGCTTTTTCTATGATCCAACAGATGTTGGCCATTTGATCTCTGGTTCTTTGGCCTTGCTTGCCTTGGCGTAATTGTCAGTATATACGCTCAGTCACGTTATAAAACAGATCACTTCACAGTCTAGCATATCTACTTAAAACACAACAGTTTTTTCTAAGAAACACAACAGTTTTTTCTAAGAATAGTGGATTTTGTGTAATTTCAAGGTGTATAGTCATGGTTTTTCCAAAATAAAGGCCCTTCCTTTAAAACTAATAATAGACTCTTCACCTCTGGAAAAATAAAATTTCATTAATTCTTAAATGGCTGGATCTTTACTTAAAAGAAAACAATAAAAATAAAATCTCCCTTCACACATATGTAAGTAACTTAGAGATGTGAATTTTTCTCTTTCTTAGGTATGGAAATTGCTTCTGAAAAGGAGCTAGCTCAGTTAGCTCTGGTTCGACCATTAATATTCAATACGCAGGAGCAATCAACCATCAGGGATTATTTTAAAATACTTACAAAAAAAGTATCAGAAGATGAAATCACCCAGGAATTTAACGTAAATATTTTGGTTTTAACCAAGGTCTATACGTGATTTGTTTTTCTACTTCTCGATCAGAGAATATCTGTTCTTTCTTTTTCAGGTTGAATATATTGTTTTTATTTTTAAATATTAAATTTGTTCCTAAAGTACTGGATGTACATAATAAAAGAATAAAATAGCATAAAATGTTATAAAACAGATAAAGTCTCTTTCTCTCTTGATTCCCTACACCACTATTAAATCTGTCATATAAACTTTCAGAAAAATTGCTGGCATGTATTTTATTATTTTGCTCTTTCTTTCCTTTTATAAAGAATTCCAATAAGAAATAATTCCAGATATATTATGAGCATATTAGTTCTATCTCATTCTTTTTAAGTATTGCGTGGTAGTTATATGAATGAAGACTTTTTTTCTTTAAATAGTCCTCTATGATGAACATTTAGTTTATTACAGATGTTGTTATTATGAAAAACATTGCCCCTCTTCATTCATGTTCCTATGCATAGTCTTTAGAACAAATTCCTGGAAAGACAACCAGTATTTTGTGCTGTTAAATTTTTGTGTCTTTACTCATCTTTTAAGTGACAGATAATTTCTTGTTGATGTTCTAATTGGCATTTCTTAATTTAAGAACAGATAGCTTTCCATATGCTTTTAAGCCTTTCATATTTATTTTCAGTGAACTAATTCCAGTTGTTTGCCTAATTTTCTATTTATTCCTTTTCTTATCAATTATTAACTCTTTATATAATAAAGAAAATTTCCTTTTTGTATGTGTTTTGCAAATATGCTAAAATTTGCCACTTTGTTTTTTGTGTTACATGTATATGCATATACATTTACTATGAAGAAATAGCTAATTTTTAATGGTTGAATGTCATTCTTTCTTTTGGGGGCTTCAGGGTTTTCTGCATCCTTTAGGGATTCCCCTTTCACTCTAGGAACATAGCAATTATTTCTTGCTTTTTTTTCTAATATTTTGTGATTTTTTTCAATGCATAAATCTTTCATCCAGCTAGCATTTAATTTGTTATAAGATATTTGGTAGGGATCCAATACTCTATAGCTAATCAGTTGTTTAATGATCCTCTTGTCCCAACTTCTCTTCAGTGATGTGAAATGCTACTTTTTCATATACTGTAGCACCACATATATTTTATTTTTGTGATTTTTAAAATTGATTTGTTTATTCATGTACCAAACTTTTAAATTAACATAGCTTTGTATTATATTTTACCATCAATTAAGACTCATCTTCCCTCATTACTCTTCTTTTATAGAATTGTTCTGCTTCTTTCTACAGTCCTTATTTCTAGACTACTTTTAGAATTGATTTGTAGAAAGATTAAACTGTAAAAATAGGTGTGGAAATTGTTTCTGAAAAGGAGCTAGTTCAGTTAGCTGTGGTTCGACCATTAATATTCAATACTCAGGAGCAGTCAACCGTCAGGGATTATTTTAAAATACTTACCAAAAAAAGTATCAGAATATGAAATCACCCAGGAATTTGTGGTAAATATTTTGGTTTTAACCAAGATCTGTATGTGACTCTGATATTATCGTATGGCTTAAAACCTGGATCCTCATTCTCCATTGCAGTAGTGGCAAACATTAACTTATGGTAGTGCCAAGTTGGCTACCCAAGAGCTACTGAAGAGTTTTAAGAAGTATGCACCCTCAGGCCTTATCCGCCATCGTTCACATCGGGCAGGGCTGGACGCGCATCAGTCCCCTTTGTGTGTGAAGCAAGGCCTTCCTGGTTAGTTTCGGTTCCCTTGTGTTCTGTGCTGTTGTTACCGTACTCTTCATTGTCTTCTAAAGAGGACTGTATACGTCCATGCCTTTATTACTGTTCTCCTGCCTGGTGTGATCCCCATTCACCTCTTCTTTCCTTTCACACACAGATTTCCGTGCCACTGACTTCTGAGCCTCGGGAAGGCTCAGTTCAGGTGCTGCCTTCTCTAGGAGCTTTCCTTCCCATACTTTCGAGTACACTCTAGTGCTATCGTTTATGCTGGTGTGTCTCTACACTGATCACATGGCCACCTCTCCAGCTGTTGTTAACTTCTTAAGTATAATGCCATTTTCATATTCATCTTTGTATTGCAGAATGTGGAACAGTGATGAGTACATGCTAAATGTTCATTTAATGTCGAATTCACAGTTGGTAATAAAGTTTTTGAAAAGAATTCTTTAGTGTTCTAACTCTGATTTCTTCAGGGGCAAGGAGTAAATTGTGAGAGTTTATATTTTTGTTTCTGTAATTTTTATTTTCATTTATAAAATGATAGAGTAAGGGGTAGGTCCTAAGAAGTTAATGTTCTGTATTGGCTTTTTTTTTTTTTTTAATGAAAAAGGAAAAATCTTGGAGTTCAAGGGAAAAAGTATCTCCAGAGAGTTGAGCATTTCCTTATCAAGCAACTTGTTGATTGATTCACATCTCAAATCCAAGATATTTTATAGAGGACTTTTCCAGTGGAGTTCTGACTTCTTTACTTACCATAGAACACATTTAATATCAGGATATGTCTCAAAGGGACTTGAGAATCATGAACACTACACAAAGACAGATATTTTTTCTCTCCTTTTTTTTTTCTGTCATAGTAAATATATTACTTATATTTCTTACCTTTTAAAGGCTTTGGGAGTTAAGAATCTGCCTGCTGTTTTCCACTCTGGGAATGAACTACACAATAGAGACAAAAATAGATATCGAGATATTCTTCCATGTAAGCTAACAGTGGTTTTAATTATTTTCCTATTTACATTTGATAAAAGGTAAGAAGTGGGTTGTATGGCTTTCAGTATTAGCCATTTTGACCTGTGACCATGATGAAGACTCTGGAAACTAGCACTGGGTGACCTGGGCATATTCTTGGTTATCTTAGGTCATGAAGAAGGTCAGGTCTTCTATCAGGTAAATCTTCTACTCACTGTCACAGGATTCTTTTCATAAGTCCTTCAACCCTGTTCTTACGCATTACCACTTCTAAAATATCTTGTAGAAAGTTTAATACTCTGGGACATCTTTCACCTTTGCTACCCTAAGCCCTTACTACCTTCCCTGATCATTTTGTTTAGACACACAAATACAGTGGTACTATTTATATCCTTTGTCTTGAACAAGAAAGCTGCCAAGCTACCCTCCAACAGGAGGCTTCCCTGTGATTGTTGCTGAAGACTCACTCATTGCTTTCCAGGGCTGGTCTCTTCCCCACCCAGTTACAGATTCATCTGGCTCAGACCTTCCAAAGAGCAGAAGGAAAGCAACACAGTTTTACTCTTAGGATGAAGTCTCATTTTGATGCCTCACATTCCTTTCAAAGTCAAAAAAATTTTCCCAAATTAAATTACCATTTTCTTCTACAAAATGACCTTCTTCTTTATCCTGTATCTTGTTTAGTTTAACCACTCATTTGTTCAAGCCAGAGAACCCGAGTCACCTACAGTATCCAAAGTGGTCACAAAGTCCTTTCAATTCTGCCTTCTTAATACCTCAAGAGTCCTCGCGCATCTCGATGGCCACTGCCTCCAGCCTGGATTGAGCCTGCTTTCTCTCTCGGCCAGTCTCCGTCTTCTTCACTGCCTCTACTCCCATCTACTCACAGTAGCTACTGAAATAATTCCCCTAAAAGCTCTGAAGGCACCAATAAGTTACACGAAGTGGCCAAAATCTCCCCCTTCTGCTGCATGACCTTCTCTTTCCCAGCCTGCACCTGTGGCTTCATGACCGGTTCCCTATGATCAGTTGACCAAGAACAGGAAAACGGCCCGGGTAACCGATGGATCTGCGTGACATGCAGGCACCACCCAGAAGTAGATAGCAGCTGCACCACAGTGTCTTTTCTGGGACATGCCTGAAGGACCGTGGTGAAGGGAAATCCTCTCGGTAGAACTTCAAGCAGTGTACTTGGTCGTTCATTTTGGTGGGAAGCAGAAATGACCAGAGGTACAAATCTTTATTAATTCACGGGCTGTAGTGAGTTATTTGGCTGGATCTGACAAAATTTTGTGTGTCTAAACAAAACGATCAGGGAAGGTGGTAAGGGCTTAGGGTAGCAAAAGTGAAAGGTGTCTCAGAGTATTACACTTTCTGTTTTAGATGCAACAATGCACAAGATGTTTTAGAAGTGGTAATGCGTAAGAACAGGGTTGAAGGACTTATGAAAAGAATCCTGTGACAGTGAGTAGAAGATTTACCTGAGATAGAAGACTTGACCTTCTTCATGATCTAGACTTAGAAGGCTCAGAGACTTAGAAGAAACATAACTAGGAAGTTGATTACAAGGAAATCTGGGAGAGATAAGTGTGTATAGATCTCGCTGAAAGGGCAAAAACCATGAATATATTTGTGTCTTTTGTGAACGTTCATTGAAGGGTGATTCAAGAAGAGGTTTTAACAATCAAGTGGATAGGATGAACTATTCTGTAGATACTAGTCAGCCTCTTTCCCAAATACTCCTGTCATTTCCCAATGGATTAACGGATAAGGTAGACTTGCTGGCAGGAATAGAGGCTGTGCATGGACTCATCAGCGTGGACTTCTCACCAGGCTGACCTTGCTATGGCCATTTCCGAGTATCAGAGACTGACACTGAGGCCCTAATGTGACAGCATTTCCAAGCGTGATCGGCCCCCTAGCTACCTGATGACAGGTTGATTACATTGAATTGCTTGTGTCATGGAAGGAACAATGCTTTTTTGCATACTAAAATAGACACAATATGGATGTGCCTTCCCTGCATACAAACTTCTACCAAATCTACCAGATGAACCTGAAGAATGCCTTACCAGAGGCAAATTGTTTGTGGCAGTGGGCCCATGATCATGTAATTCACTGGTCTGGACACACTCGTCATCATTCCGAGGCAGCTGACTTGATAGAGCAACGGAATGACCTTTTGTAGACACAGTAGCAGTGCCAGCTAGGTGGCAGTACCTCACTGGGTTGGAGCATTGTTCACCATGAGGTCATATTTGCTCCAAATTAGGGTCCAATACATGATGCTATTTCTGCCACAGCCAGGAGTCAGGAGTCGAGGGATGGAGAGGAGAGTGGCCCCAGTCACTGTCACCTCTGAAGTGAAAGCTGGAAGTGAAAGTCGCTCAGTGGTGTCTGACTCTTTGTGATTCCATGGACTGTCACGTGGGTAGCCATTCCCTTCTCCAGGCAATCCTCTTACCTCAGGGATCGAATCCCTGTCTCCTGCATTGCAGGCAGGTTCTTTACCGTCCGAGCCACCAGGGAAGGAAGCCTCACTGTTACGTAGCTAGTGATCCACTGACACAGTTTTTGCTGGGTTACTGTAACCTTATGCTCTGCTGGCCTCAAGGTCTTAGCGGCTCTCTTCATTAATGGCCTTTGGCAAGGACTTTCCACCTGAAAACTTGAGTCTTCCTTGAAGGGCAGCAAATCATGGAATTATTTGTAGGTTATGGAGTCTAGAAGAATTGCTGCACAGTACGGAGCAAACGACTTAGGTGCTTTGAATAAAGATTCCTTATCTGAAAGACATGAATGATAGTATGACTCTTCACAGGACTGTGTTGAAGTTCAGATGAGGTGATGTATGGCTTGCGTGTTTGCGCTAAGTTCTCTTTTTGAGGGGAGCTGAGACTAGAGCACCTCCACCTTTCTCATCTGGCCGCCAGCGCTCTTTCTTTCCTGCTGGATACAAGCATGCCTGGTTTTATAGTACTGCACTTTATTGTACTTTGCAGATGCTGTGGGTTTTTTTATAGATTGAATGCCTGTGACAACTCTTATGTTGAGCACCCTTTTTCCAACAGCATTTCTCCACTTCATGTCTCTGTGTCATGTTGTGGTAATTTCTGCATGTGTCAAACTTTTCCATTATTATTTTATCTGTTACAGTGATCTACTGTCAGTGATCTGTGATGTTACTATTGCAAAAAGATTAAACTTGCTGCAGGCCCAGATGATGGTTAGCATTTTTTTTTAGCAGTAGGGTATTTTTTGAATTAAAATATGTACTTTGTTTTATATAAACATGATGTTATTATTGCACGTTTACTAGACTACAATGTAGTGTAAACATAACTTTTACATGCTCTAGGGAACGAAAACATTCACGTGGCTTACTTATTGTGATAGTCCCTTTGTTGTGGTGGTCCGGAACCAAACCTGTGTGGTTTCCAAGGTGTGCCTGTGTGCTATAGTTTGTTTCTGAAATCCTTTCCTTTTATATACTCCCTTTGTACGTTCTGCATCCTTCAGCATTTTAATAATTATTGTCCTTTTTTTTCATCTATTTTTTTTGGTTCTGGGACAATTCCTTAAGCTGTTTTCTAAATCACTAATTTGTTTTTCTGTTTTCTTCTCACTTTAGGGATTTTTAATTGATAAATTGTGGTTTTTATTTGAAAGCAAGCTTTTATTACTTTAGATTGTTTAATTTTTACTTATTAAATCCCTCCTTTGGAAATAAGTTACTTCCTACCACAAAACGGTACCTCTTCACTGTAAAAATTTAGGTGATAAGGCAGAGTCCCTACTAGCATTCAGATAAATGCTGTGCTGTGCTCAGTCGTGTCGGACTCTCTGTGGCCCTCGGACTTCCAGTAGCCTGCCAGTCTCCCCTGTCCATGGCATTTTTCAGGCGAGAATACTGGAGTGGATTGTCATCTCCTGCAGGAATCTTCCCCACCCAGGAATCGAACCCACATCTCCTGCATTGGCAGGCAGATTCTTTACTTCTGAGCTAGCAGAGATGCTTTTATGTGTGATATGTATGTATATATGCATCTATATGACGAAAGACCTCACTTTAATGCTCTTTTACCTCCTTTGTAATTTAATAATATATCAAATTTATGTCAATAAACATACATATATGTGTATATCATCCTTTTAAATAATAATGTTTGCTCAGATTTCATTTAAAATACAAATAAGAATTTTTAAAGTATTCTTCTCTTATAGCAAGGAAGACATTTGCTGTGATTTCTCAGAATGGCATCCTTTTGTGGAGTACTAGGTATCTATATATATCTAGTGATTGTTCTGTCTATTCATATTTACAAGGAGAGATTTACGTTTGCTATTTTTGAATTTGAAAAAGGTTCTGTCAGAACTGGAGTAAGCCCTGTTCAGAGATCTTTGTCATAGTGATTTTGGTAGATGAGTGGGCCTCCTGACTTCAGTACTAGGGAGGAGCTACTGGTGAGACCACTGCATGGAGGGAAAGATCCTCTTCTTCTTCTCTCTGTGGGAGCAGTGGTGGAACCAGACCTCCAGATGTCTATGTAAAGTGAAGAGAGGGTTCCTGGGCCACTGAGCCACATAATTGGCTTTTCCCCTCTCATATTTGTTAGTAATAGTCCACATCTTGAGCAAATCCCCTTTGTAGCATCCTTTTGCCATAACACTTTTGCTTTGATGAGCATGCTACTTCACCAGGTGAAAGCTGAGAATGGACATAAAAGATGGCTACTTTGTGTGCAGGGAGTTGATAGAACTCTTAACAATCCTAGAATTTGTATGTACTAAACTATCCCAATCTTTTTTTTTTCCCCAAAACATTTGTTCCTTTCTGGCCATTGCTGCTATGAGCTTTCAGGTTCTCCGGATTTGCAGGAGAATGCCTTTCATTCATTTGTTCCTTCAGAGGGCTCCTCCTTTGCTGGGTTTAGTTCTAGGCTAGGAGATGCCTCCCTTGGCCTATTCCTACTTGTGCCATATGTAACAGAAATCTCTCAAGGTGTCTGGATACTGATGGCATTCTTCTCTTTTTAGTAGAAACTGATTTTTTTTTTTAAACCTGACCCTAATTGTATATTTCTAGAAACTCCTATGCCATCTTTTCTATTAGTCAAAGAGATAAATAGATTTACTTTTGTGAAATGGTTTCATGAAATCTGCATGTATTGCATATCCTGCTTTTCCTTTACCTATCTGTTTTTGTAATAGATGATTCAACACGTGTTCCTCTTGGAGAAAACAAGGACTACATCAATGCCAGTTGTATTAAAATAGCCAATTCTGGAGCAGAGTATTACTATATTGCTACCCAAGGACCACTGCCAACTACCACAAATGACTTTTGGCAAATGGTTTTGGAAAATAACTCTAATGTTATTGCCATGATAACCAAAGAGAAAGAAGGTGGAGTTACCAAATGTCACCATTACTGGCCTATTTCTATGAAGAAACCTTTGGAATTGAATAGCTGTCGTATCTTCCTGGAGAACTACCAGATACTTCAGTATTTCATCATTCGAATGTTTCAAGTTGTCAAGAAGTCTGTAAGTTAAAAAATAAAATCAGCGTTAGATATATATTTCCTTATGTATGCACATATGTCAGGATAGGAAGTTAGGAGCAAGGTGGGCCATGGCTGGGGACGCTTGTTTAAAGTGACTTGTTTTCATTTCTCCCTGGTACCAGAAACCAAGACAACGCCATTTCTTTTTCTGTCTGACCACACTCTGACTGGAGAGACGAAATAATTGGAAAGGGGAGTTGGGGCGGTTGGGAAAGAGTATCGGCAGCTGCCTAATCCCGGGGAGTACATTGGCTGCCTCTGCTGAGAGGGGCAGATAGGATGAAGGCCCTAAGATATGCCGATAGTCCCTGGGCGAGGCATGGCGGCAGGCTGTTCGGTGCACTCACTGGTGCTTGCAGTTACTGTGCTCAACGGATGGTAATGTTGACATCTGTATGGGGCGCAGAAAGCAGGTTCTCTTTTGGTTTGGACGGACAATTTGCTAGAGGAGAAGACATCTGAATTGAGAATTTACCCAAGTGAGGAAAATGAAAACAGTAGGTAGATGATGAAGGTATAAAATAGCATGGGGCATATGTACAGAGAGATGTAAGTAGTGAAGAGTTTCTGGAATGTAAAAGTTCAAATGCCAGGGAGAAATGAGAGATGAGATGAGGCTATAGGAAATAAGTGGAGAAGGCAATGGCACCCCGCTCCAGTACTCTTGCCTGGAAAATCCCATGGATGGAGGAGTCTGGTAGGCTGCAGTCCACGGGATCGTGAGGAGTTGGACATGACTGAGCGACTTCACTTTCACTTTTCACTTTCATGCATTGGAGAAGGAAATGGCACCCCACTCCAGTGTTCTTGCCTGGAGAATCCCAGGGACGGGGGAGCCTGGTGGGCTGCTGTCTATGGGTTTGCACAGAGTTGGACTCGACTGAAGTGACTTAGCAGCAATAGCAGCCTAAAAAATAAGTAGAGAAAGCCGGAACATGAAATGTTTTGGATTTCAGCTAAGGAGCACAAACTTTATTGTGAAGATAATTAGGAGACATTGAAGAATTTTAGTAAGAAGGGTATATGATCAACTTAGGGCAACTAGCAATTTGATAGAAAGCAAAGACTTTGATGCTTTTCCGATAAAATTGGCAGACTTTATATGACTTATGACTTGTGACTTATAAGGAGTGTTCAAAAATTATGCTGTCCAATGTGATAGCCACGTTTGACTGTTTTAGATTTAAATTATTTAAACTGACATAAAATACCAAATTCAGTTCCTCACTTGCAATAGCCATACTTCTAGTGTTTAATCATGTGTTACTAGTGACCACCATATGGGCAGCACAGATGCAGAGGATTTGCATCCTTGTAGAAAGTAATATTGGGAAGTGCAGGTCTATAATAATCCGTAGAACAACTCATTTCTTGCCCTAACAGACTCGGAAAATAACAAAGGAATGATTTATAGGAGAAAGTGGTGTTACATTGCTCTAAGTGGATTTGATTAGCAAGTAGATAATACATGTGTTCTATAGGAGTGAAGGGGGTGGGAGTTAAGTTGGAAACTTGAAGAGTGATGAGATTTGGAATCATCACCAGAGAAGCTGGTTGGAGCACAGGCAATGATCAGGAAAAGGTTGCTGAAGGTGCTGAGGTTGGAACCCATAATTTGCAATAACAATAAAATATGCAACTATGTGATTTTTTTTTTTCCTAACCATGGGATTCCTGAACAGAGGTTATGGGACTGATTCATGGAGGGCTGTTGCTCAGGATATGTGGCAAGACTCAAAGGGTAAATGGATTGACAGTTTGGTAACAATGATTTAGATAATCAGTCATAAAGTCTAAACTTAGGGAGATGAATGGAATCAGTGGCTAGGAGGAAATAGAGGGTGTAAAGGGCAGAATCCCATCAGTCACATTGTTGGAGGTGAAGCACAGATAAAGTGGCAGCATAAGCTCAGAAAATGATGTTGGAATCTAAGAACTGGAAGCGTTTTGGTGGTGGTGAGTCCAAGGAGTAATCACATTGTGAGGACTAGAAGACATGAATGGTCTCCTCCGTGAGAGAAATGAAAATGTGAGGCGAGAGTGTCTGTCTGGCTGTTGAGATCCCAAATTTGCCCTGTCAGAATCTGTGGTAAGGTGATAGTGATGAGAAGATGAAGTTAAGAGGCATAAAACTTGAAGTGGAGTTTTGTACAAGGAGAGGAAATAATGAATTGGAAATTGTGTTGGGCAGCAAGGAGTATGCAGCTAATCTCTAGACTCTATGGTGCCTGGAGCACAGAATAGGTGGCCTGGATTAGCGAGATCTGCAGAGTGCAGTGCCCATGGAGGCAAGGCAGGAAGTAGAAGCATTTAGGGAAGTGATGATACCTTCCCAGAGTTTACTGTAGCATGGGGCCTGAGCAGAGCCTGAACATTCATTGGGAGGACTGATGCTGAAGCTGAAGCTCCAATACTTTGGCCACCTGACGTGAAGAACTGACTCATTGCAAAAGACACACAGCACATCGTGACACTGAAGCCAAGATGCGTTGCTTTTCTGTACTGTTCCCAGCCCGTGAGCTCATTTCCACTCTGTTTTGGATTCCTGGTTTGTTTGGTTTCCTCTGCATCCTCATGGTGCAGAAGAAAGATGGTAGCGTTAGATTTGGAAGGACTACATTGTTGTCCCAGCTCTAAACATATGAGCCTCCTGACCCAGCACACACCTCTCAGTCACTCAAATTCTTACTGTTTCATCTGTGAAAGGAGGATAACACAGTGTCTGGCACCCCAGGGCTGATGTGAGGATTAAATGAAATAATGCGTGTGAACTTTAGTACTGTTCCTACAGAGTAAGTCCTAAATTCATGTTACCTGTTAGTAGTCTTAATTTTATTATTGTATTACCATATAGCCATTATTATTACTATTTGTGGCATATTAGAAATTAAGATCTCTAATATGAGAAGTTGATAAATCTCTCTTCTCTCTCTCCCCTTCCCTGTCTCTCTCCCTCCCCACCCCCGCCCCCACAGACAGGAGCTAGTCACTTTGTAAAACACTTGCAGTTCACCAGCTGGCCAGACCACGGCACTCCTACTTCAGCAGAAGGTTTTATATAGTATGTTGGTTATGTGAGGAAGAGCCACCTTACGGGGCCCATCGTCGTTCACTGCAGCGCAGGCGTGGGTCGGACAGGGGTGTTCCTGTGTGTGGATGTTGTATTCTGTGCCATTGAGAAGAACTTTTCAGTAAGTGTGTGAATTAAGCAGAGAAACTGATGCTATTAGTAAACATTGTATTTTTAACAGCCTTCTCATAGCTGGAGACTAATATTCGGCCTTCAAGAGCAACTGAGTCAATAGGAAGTGTGTCAGCTTTGGAAACTTGCTTCTGACTTAGCTGCTGCAGATTCTTGGAGGTGGTTCTGAGGATTAAACTAAACAGATAATGCAAATGAATGGCTTCAGACAATGTCGAGTGCAGTAAGTGCACAGTAAATATGAGCTCGTTTTTCTTTTCTTGCTTCAACACACAGGTACAGTTTTTAGAGCCTTGTTAAAGAATGTCAGTGACGTGTGCCTGTTTGTTTTTTGGTTGCACAGCATGCGGGATCTTAATTCCCTGACCAGGGGTCAAGCCTGTGCTTTTTGCAGTGAAAACATGGATTCTTAACCAGTGGATCTCTGCGGAAGGCCCAAAGTGTGTCTGTTTTTAATGAATAGAAATACATGCGTGTGAGCCCATTGGGGAGAAGCAGACCTCAGGGCTAGTGAGAGGTCCCTGGGTCTGACTGCTAGTTTGCCACACACTTTACATTTTGGTGACTTTGTACAAACTGCTCATTTTCTCTGAAATCTAGTTTTCTCTTACATAAAATAAGGATAATACTATTGCTGGGTTTGAGTCTACCATTAACAATTCTTTACTTTCTTCCTAAATTTGGAACCAGCTAAGAGATAGACACAAGAATCAGAATGTAGTGATTTTACTGTTACCTTTATGGTTGATTAATTAGGGAACATGACTTTAGATTTGTGCCCCAGAAGGCCTGCTTTTACTGAACTGCTTTCCTGTGCTGCAGAAGTGAGGAGGGGAGGACATTTGTTTACTTAGCAGGCACTTGGGTTGGGGAGGGTGGTGCCTCTTACCCTGTCTCCAAGGAATAGGAAAGTCCACAGCTCAGTCATAAGGCAACAAGGGCTGGGAGGCATTTGCCCTGATAGGCAAATTCTGCGGTTATCTTGTTATCAGCATAAATGTTAAATCACTGCTCTCTCAGGCTATATGTAGTTACACCCCAACACTGACCAGGTCTCCCCTGTGACAACAGATTTGTTGCCTAAGTTCTACGTGTTTACATCCTAAGGTCGCATTATGTTGGGGATAGAAAAATGGCCTCTACCAGGGACTTTCTAAAGGACAGAGGAGGTCTCTTCCTCTCAGAAGCTTGAGCCAGTATCTCCCAGCGTTTCCCTGTTTCTGATTCAGTTATAGCCCTTTCCGTAAACTAACCTCTGTGGGAGATACTGGTCCATGAAAGTCAGTCAGGACTACTCTAGGCTATAAGGTTGAGAATAAAAAAGGAACGGTTTCCCAAAGCAAACTGAGAGTTTTATTACAAACAATGAATATAAACTGGGTGGTCAAAAAATGACAAAAATACTAAAAAATGCTGAAAATTTCAGTAGCATGAATCTGATGTTACCTGTTCCTGTAATTAATGTTGTTTTATCCTTTTAACAAAAACACATTAGCATAATTTTTATTTTATATATTCTTCATCATAATTAATTTGTTTATATTTGTTCTTATTTTATATAACTTACAGAAATTGTAAAAACTATAAATATTGTATTTTATGCTTCTACGGAGCACTTTTTTCCCCTGTCGTTATACCTTTTATAAACTCAAAATGTGCTTTATAATAAGTCATCTGTCAGCTTAAAAGTGCTTTTCTTAGCAGTATGTAAAATAGTGATGTATTTTATAATTAAGGGTGCTTAGATTTGATGGTTCAGAGATAGGAAATGTGTCCATTGTTGCCTTATTGGCTTTCCATAGAGGCTTGAGATGTCCAGTATCCTTACTGATGCCCATCTCTACTCTTTTCAGAAATTTTGTTCACCAGAGCTACTCGAAGTATGGCCTTGGACCAGCACCAATCTGTGAATGTTTGTTAGTTGCAAAGAGATAAGTTTTCTGAAATTGAGAGTAAACATTTAGAAACTTTCAAAGCAGTTTGACATGCTTCAGAGACATCCAAGAGCATGACAGTGGGTTGGTCTTGGTAAACAGGATGCAGACCAGTCTGTGTTGTGGAGGTCACAGAGAGTCTCACATGCTGCAAGCTGCTTTTCAGCCATATGTGACTGACATTTTAAGATGAGTTTATCAACTATAACTCTAAAGGATATGAAGATCTGAGAAAATACAATGATTTATTTCTTTTTACTGTTATTTTATAGTCAGTTTTATTTTTAAGTAAGCTTGCTTAAAAATCCTTAGAACACTGGGAACAAGCTGGCTCTCCTCTTGACGAAAAACTGAGACTGTTCTGTAGTTGAAACATTCTTGATAGAACTTTCCCCTCTAACCATCTTCAGCGTATAGCAACAGTTAACTACCAGTTACCATATTGTTATGTAATGAAGTGAACAGTCCAAAATTTAACACAGTGGGTTGCCGTCTATGGGGTCACACAGAGTCGGACACGACTGAAGTGACTTAGCAGCAGCAGCAGCAACCTTCACAAAATCCAAAAATACTAAACGCACTGTCTGGCTCATCTGGAAGGGGTTCTTTGGTTTTTATTTTGCTTTTTTTTTTTTTGGTAGCAAGACTGTTTTTTTAAATTTGTTTTTAATTGGAGGATAATTGCTTTACAGTGTTGTATTGGTTTCTGACATACAACAATGTGAATCAGTCATAAGTATACATACGTACCCTCCTTCTTGAACCGCTCTCCCACCCACCACACCAGACCGCTCTGGGTGGTCACAGAGTACCTAGTTGAGCTCCCTGTGTTATACAGCACCTTCCCATGTAGCTATCTGTTTTGCATATGGTAATTTATACGTTTCAGTGCTGCTGTCTCAGCCTGTCCCAACCTCTCCTTCCTTCACTGTGTCTACAAGTCTGTTCTCGTCGTCTGTGTTTCTGTTCCTGCTTTGTAAATAGGTTCATCAGTACCATTTTTCTGGCTTCCACATATATGCGTTAGCATATGATATTTGTTTTCCTCTTTCCGACCTACTTCACTCTGTGTACCAGTCTCTAGGTTCATCCACCTCACTAAAACTGACTCAAATTTGGGGTAAATTCTTTAATCTATATAACCATCTCAGACTGTTTTCTTGTCATTGCAGTTCCGCGATCGGAACATAATCCTACACAAAACAAGCTCCAAATTACATTTCTTGACAATGTAGTACTTTGCAACTTCATGCCATTTAAAAGTAGTTCAGTTCAGTCGCTCAGTCATGTCTGACTCTTTGCCACCCCATGGACTGCAGCACGCCAGGCTTCCCTGTCCATCACCAACTCCCTGAGCTTGCTCAAACTCATGTCCATTGAGTCAGTGATGCCATCCAACCATCTCATCCTTTGTCCTCCTCTCCTCCTGCCGTCAGTCTTTCCCAGCATCAGGGTCTTTTGCAATGAGTCAGTTCTTCTCATCAGGTGGCCAAAGTATTGGAATTTCAGCTTCAGCATCAGTCCTTCCAGTGAATGTTCAGGACTGATTTTCTTTAGGATTGACTGATTTGATCTCCTTGTAGTCCAAGGGCCTCTCAAGAGTCTTCTTCAACACGACAGTTCAAAAGCATCAGTTCTTTGGTGCTCAGCTTTCTTTATGGTCCAACTTTCACATCCATACGTGACTACTGGAAAAACCATATTTGTGAGCAATTCTGTGCCATTTAAAATTAGTTGTGATTGCCAGTAATAAAACAGAAAAGGAAAAATGCTTCCTTCTTATCACTTCATGTTCGAATCACACATATACTGAGTCATTATGTTAGCAGTATCTTTTATTCAGTAAGTTGCGATGGTAAATACTTTGCTTTTGTTTCGTGAGTTGGTGCTGCTCTGCATCACTAGCCAGTCCCTGAATTTGTCACACTGTGATTTCATTAGAAAAGTGGGGCTTTATCTTTTTCTGCCACACCTTCACCCCAAATTTTCAACAAAACACTTTCAGTTTGACGTCTACCACCATTGTCTGGTTGGCGTGTATGTGTTTTTAATCTTAGCCGTTCAAAGCTCTATTTTGTAAGTCTGCAAAGTATTTATGTTTCATGTGGAATATTGAACATGAGCTTTTAAATTTAGTATTCTTTAAAATAATTCTTTTGTCTTGGAGCCTATTTCTTTTGTTCTGTATGTGACAAGTAAATTTTAATTGTTTCTTTGCCATGTTAGCCAGTACCTCTTTGCAATTAATACAAGTGTGGTTTTAGCAATTCACACTCAATAATGGCTTGAAAACTCAATATATGAGGAATCATAATTCTAGGTAAGATTCACATGAATTCTTTTGGTCTTCATTTCTTTGCAGTTACTTCCATTATTATTATTTGGTTAACCACTAAAGCTACATGCAGAAAAGCTGTGCTTTTCTTGAGATGACAATCCAGTGACACTTCTTTTGCTATCAGTAAATTAAGGTTAAAAATGAATAATGCAAATTTATTTCCACAATTTGCCCAATCTTAAAATATAAATTATAAAACAGATTTTCAAGAAACAGTGGATTCTAAATTCAATGAAGTTGGATTTTTATCATATTTCCTTTTATGGATCATTCTTTTGGTGTCAAGTTTAAGAACTCTTCACCTTGCCTAGGTCCTAAAGAATCTTTCCTATGTCATTTCTTCAAGTTCTGTAGTTTCATACTTTATATTTAAGTCTGTGGTCCATTTTGAGTTAATTGTTTTTATAAGGGCCGAGGTTTAAGTCAAGGTTCACTTTTTTTTTTTTTTTTTTTTTCTAGAGATATCCAGCTGTTAAGTTTCCTTTGTTGAAAGGCTATTCTTCCTCCATTGAATTGCTTTTGCACTTTTGTCGGAAATGATTTTGAATATTTGTTTGAGGCCTATTTCTAGCTCCATATTCCGTTTCACTGATCTACGTATCTATCCTTTTGCCATTACCACACTTTGGATTCCTGTGGCTATATAGGAAATCTTAACACAGGGAGAGTGATTCTTTCTCTTTCAAAATTGTTTTAGCTATTATAAGTCTGTGCCTTTCAATATAAATTTTAAAATTAGCTTTTCTATGTTTATAAAAAAAGCTTGATGAATTTTGATAGGATGAATTTTACTAGGTTGGATCTTCCAATATGAATGTGGTGTGTCAACTTATTTAGCTCTTCTTTGATCTTCTTTGATTTCTTTCATTAGCATTTTGTTATTTTCATCATACAGCTTCTGTATGTGTTTTGTTAGATTTATCTTATTTCATTTTCTTTCAAGCTGTAAATGGTATTGTGTTTTTACTATCATGTTCATTGTATGTACATGTGTGTACAAATGCAGTTGATTTAGAGGGGNCCTAGAGATATCCAGCTGTTAAGTTTCCTTTGTTGAAAGGCTATTCTTCCTCCACTGAATTGCTTTTGCACTTTTGTCGGAAATGATTTTGAATATTTGTTTGAGGCCTATTTCTAATTCCATATTCCGTTTCACTGATCTACGTATCTATCCTTTTGCCATTACCACACTTTGGATTCCTGTGGCTATATAGGAAATCTTAACACAGGGAGAGTGATTCTTTCTCTTTCAAAATTGTTTTAGCTATTATAAGTCTGTGCCTTTCAATATAAATTTTAAAATTAGCTTTTCTATGTTTATAAAAAAAGCTTGATGAATTTTGATAGGATGAATTTTACTAGGTTGGATCTTCCAATATGAATGTGGTGTGTCAACTTATTTAGCTCTTCTTTGATCTTCTTTGATTTCTTTCATTAGCATTTTGTTATTTTCATCATACAGCTTCTGTATGTGTTTTGTTAGATTTATCTTATTTCATTTTCTTTCAAGCTGTAAATGGTATTGTGTTTTTACTATCATGTTCATTGTATGTACATGTGTGGACAAATGCAGTTGATTTAGAGGGTTTTTTTTGCCCTGTTTTGTTCTATTTTTAGATTGCTTGAGATTTTCTACATAGATGATCATTCCAGCTGCGAGTAGGGACACACATCTCTTCCTTCCCAATGCATTTGTTTCTTATTTCTTTATCTGGACTGCCTGGAACTTCAGGTGTTGTATTGAAAACAGGTAGTCAGAGTATACATTTTTGCCATCACTAATATTAGGGAGAAAGCGAATTAAGATCATTTGTTTTGTGAAAGACCCTATGAAGTAGATGAAAAGACAAGCTACAGACTTGGAGAAACTGTTTGCAACCATATGTCCATCAAAGGTCTCACACCTAGAATTTGTAAAGACCTCAAAACTTATAAGTAAGGAAGCAATTCAGTTAGAAAATAGGTAAAAGACATGGAATTTCAATGATCAGGATGTATCAGTGACAATCACATGAAAAGAGGCTCAACTTCATTAGCCTTTAGGTAAATGAAATCAAGGAGATTTCAAACCAGTCAATGTTAAAGGAAATCAACCCTGAATACTCTTTGGAAGGACTGATGTTGAAGCTTAATGCTTTGGCCACGTGATGCAAACAGCTGACTCATTAGAAAGACCCTGTTGCTGGAGAAGATTGTAGGCAGAAGGAGAAGAGGGAGACAGGATGAGATGGTTGGATGGCATCACTGGCCCAATGGACATGAGTTTGAGCAAACTCCCAGAAATGCTGAGTGACAGGGAAGCCTGGCATGCTGCAATCTATGGGACTGAGAATAGTCGGACACAGCTTGGCGACTGAACAACAACAAAACGAAATTAAACCCATGATGAAATGTCACTAGATATTGATTAGAAAGGCTAATATGAAAACTAATGGCAACACCAAATGCTGGTGAAGATTTGAAAAGAACTGGATTAGTTATACATTGCTTATGCTTCCCAGGTGGCTTAGTGGTAAAAAAATCTGCCTACCAACGCAGGGGACAGGGGTTTTAGGATCCTCTGGAGGAGCAGTGGCAACCCACTCCAGTATTCCTGCCTGGAAAACCCCACGGACAGAGGAGCCTGGTGGGCTACAGTCCATAGGATCTCAAAGAGTCAGACACAAGTGAGCAGCAGCAGCATACACTGCTTATAGGAATGAGTGTAAAATGGTATATCCAGTCTGGAAAATAGTTTTTAAATTTCTTAAAAAAAAAATAAAAGCAGATCTAAACTAATCTTACCATATAATCCTAGCAATAACACTCTTGGGTGTTTATTCCATGGAAATGAAAACTTCAGTTCACATAAAAACCTGTATGTATCTGTTCCTAGCAGATCTATTTATCACCACCCCAAACTGGAAAACAGCCTAAATGTCCTTCAACACATCCATACTGTGGGATACTATTTAGCAACAAAAAGGAATGAACTATTGATATACTCAAGTTGCATGAATCTCAAAGCAATTAGCAATGACAAAAAGTCTCAGAAAGTTGGATATTACATGATGCAAGGAGATCCAACCAGTTCATTCTAAAGGAGATCAGTCCTGGGTGTTCTATGGAAGGACTGATGCTACAGCTGAAACTCCAATACTTTGGCCACCTCATGCAAAGAGTTGACTCATTGGAAAAGACTCTGATGCTGGGAGGCATTGTGGGCAGGAGGAGAAGGGGACAACAGAGGATGAGATGGCTGAATGGCATCACTGACTTGATGGACATGAGTTTGGGTGAACTCTGGGAGTTGGTGATGGACAGGGAAGCCTGGCGTGCTGCGATTCATGGGGTCACAGGGAGTTGGACACGACTGAGTGACTGAACTGAACTGATTATGTAATCTGCTTGAAATAACAAGACTGTAGAGATTCAGAACAGATTACTGGTCGCCAAGAGTTGAGGATTGGAGTGGCTGGGTAGTTCTAATAGATAACAGGAGGAAGGCTTATGGTGGTATAGTTACGCATCTTGGTTGTGGTTGCAGTTACATGAATCCTCACATGTGATAACTTCGTATACAGTAATACATGTATGCCTATGCTGACGAATGAATCCATGTAAAGCTGGCAAAATCTGAAAAGGCTGGCAAATTATACCAATGTCAATTTCCTGGTTTTGATATTATACTCTAGTTGTATAGGGTGGTATAATACTAGGTGAAAAGATTCACAGACTATCCCTGTACATTTTTTGCAACTTACTATGTATCTATAGTTATTTCAATATAAAAATATTTAAAGGATTAATTAAAAATTTAACTTACAGTAATAAAAAGTTGTAAAAATAAAGGAATACTTAACATTTCTCTCAACATTTCTTTTGGATGATAGCCAACCAGGCTCCTCCATCCGTGGGATTCTCCAGGCAAGAGT
Organism: Oreotragus oreotragus; assembly: GCA_006410675.1. Taxonomy (NCBI): domain Eukaryota; kingdom Metazoa; phylum Chordata; class Mammalia; order Artiodactyla; family Bovidae; genus Oreotragus; species Oreotragus oreotragus. The sequence continues at coordinate 52,966 of SJYX01005199.1, forward strand.
ACTGGAGTGGGGTGGCTCCTCCATCCGTGGGATTTTCCAGGCAAGAATACTGGAGTGGGTGCCATTTTCTTCTCCAGGGTATCTTCCCGACCCAGGGATTGAACCCGTGTCTCCCGCATTGTAGGCAACTTACAGTAACAAAAAGCTGTAAAAATAAAGGAATACTTAACTTTTCTCTGATTTTTATGTACTTTTGGATGATAGTTGACAGTTGACAAACCTTAAATTTCATGTGGTCTTACTGCACATGACTGGTCCTCAGCTTGCACCACATGTGACTTTTCAAGCAAGCTGAACAGCACCTGAGCTGGTCTATATCCTGTTCCACTGATGAGGCTGCTGGGCGCTGCACCACTGTCAGATTGCCATTAAGATTTTCTAAACACCCATTACCAGTTTCTGGACTTAGCTCACTTCGGTCTAGCAACACCCTTTTGCAGACCTGCAGCAGCTCAGTGACCACACCGGGTAGCAGTGTTCTCCATGCACAGGTGCAGAATCTGGGCTGGGGCCAACTGCTGCTCACATCTCCATTTGAGTTGAGAGGGCTCTTTATATGAGAAACAGCTGTGTTACTGTTGTGGCCAGAAAAGGTTTCTATGCTTCAGACTCTTGCAGAATCACAATGCTGCTTTAAGTTCTCCCTTTGGAGAACAGAAAAGTACACATAGGGGCAAATTTGTTGTTATTTCTTTTGGAGAACATTTCTTATTATAAATGATTGCTTCCTGCTTTTTCCTGGAAACCCATTTGAACAAGTCTTCCTTATCCACTAGACTAGGTTAAACATAGTACATGTTCTTGTGACTGAAAACGAGAACTGCCAGTTAAATCTTGAGATAGCTTTTACTGGAAAGAAGTATGGCGTACTCCTTAGGCATCTGGGGGTTTTGTGTTTTCCCCTTCTCTGGATAATACAAAATTACTGTCATCCTGTTACAGTTCAACATCATGAATATAGTGGGCCAAATGAGAGAACAACGTCACGGAATGATCCAAACAAAGGTAAGTCACACCACATAAATTCTCATAAGAACAATAATGATATAAAGATGAATATTACACTGTAACATACATTGTATAGCACATTACAATCTGTAAAGCTCTTTTACCTACATAATTTTACTGAATTCTCACTGTTTGAGGTAAACATAAGTTATGCTCTGACATTACTGATGACGTACTTCAAGTTCAGAGTAATGAAGTTTGTTTTATCAGAGAGCAAGTGTAAGAGCCAGATGTGAAACTGAAGTCTCCTAATGCCCAAACACATACTTAGTCCATAATGCCATGTTATTTAAGAAACATATCTAAAGTTATTTTCCATAAATGTATGAATGGCAATTTTAGGACATTTATTTGCAACTAAGGTATCAGTCATTGGCATGTCATAAAAAAGATAGCATAAATATCACAGATAATAGTTATACTAATCATTGAAGCGTCAAGAGAATATGGATAATGAAAACAAACAGGTACCCCTAAATCTTTTTTATGGTTTTTTAAGGCAGTGTTCAATGATATGAAGTATTTCCTTTGAACTAGGATTGCCTAAGAGATCTGAGGCTACATCTTAAAAAAGTTTAAATTTGATTCATCCAATGAAGATATAGAGAGACTGATACTGAGTCAGATTCCCCTCTGTTCAGTTAACTAATTCTAGACCGAAGACTATATTATTATCGTTTATCTTCCTGATGCTTTAAAGAAGTTTTTGGTTAAATGTTAACTTCTTTTTAGGTTAAGGCACTCTTTTTAGGCACTTTGTGGTTAAAAAGTACAAATGTCTTTTCTGAAAGTGGATATTGGTATTCAGTTAACATTCCATTGTTTTTCATATATGTGTGTGTTTAGGAGCAGTATATGTTTTGTTATAAAATTGTGCTTGAAGTTCTTCAGAAGCTTTGGACTGTAAAGTAAGAAAGACTTCTATTGCCTCACACTTGAAATTATTAGCAAGTGGCTTGGAGCCTCCTCTTAAAGAACATGTTCGAGCTGTGCTTGAAGGGCTTTGCTTATACAATTGTGCTTTCTTGGTATATCATTTGACTTTCTGACAATTCCCTGAAGGCAGTACCACTTGGTTTGGGGTAAACGGTGTTTACCCACTGATCTTACTTAGGTAATATCAAATACCTTCCCATATTTTCCCATGAAATGAAAGTTATGTAAAACAACTTCCGTCTATTTGGTTGAAGAGATTACAGAACCCAGTAAAGGATTTAAACTGTATTATTTAAGATTTTATTTGAAAAGACAGCTGGAGGGAGCTGAGAATTTTCAGGATCACAAGATCACGAGATTATATCATGATTTCTTACAAGCATTTTCAAGACAGATATGTATCCATGTTTTCTAGCTAGAGTCTGTACTTTTAGGTGGTGTTTGAATAGCTTAGGTCACTAAAGAACCCAGTTAGAAAGAGTCAGCTTTCTATGCAAATTGGATTCCCTTTCCCTGTACTTCTCTACTCCTGTGGAGCCCCAGGGACCTCAAAGGACAAGCTGCCTTTCTAGAGCAGCTGGACAAGGTCTGGGAATTTTCATGGGTGGGCAGAGTTCCTCCTCTCCATCACTTGAGCACACTGGTGAACAGTCCAAAACTAAAATAAATGTTTATGTAGAAAGTCCAAGAGGAAACTTTTGCCTGTTCTTGTGTTCTTTCCTATCCCACCCTAACAGTTAACGTATTAGTCTGCTTTGTTAAAAGCAAACATTACATTTTACTTGCCTCTTAATCTCTGCCCTTTAGCTTTAGAGGGCAATAAACTTTGATATAAGCTTTATTACGTACTTCTAGGTATCTGTTACGCCAGATATATTTTTCAAACTAAAATCTATGACTATTATTTTTTTCTTCAGTGTTCCATTAAATCATTTATTTCCATTACTGCCCCACCTCTGCCGTGACATTTAGAAGTTGGCTTTGGGAACCAGATTTTGGAGAACCAAATTTATAGTTGTGAAAATGAAAACTTCCACATTCTGTTTTTGAAAAGATGTGGCCATTATTAAATTCATCTTATTATAGGACTTTGCATCATACATTATAGTGATATTTTTGTCAAGGAATTTTAGTGACCAGTTATACTTGATTCTAAACTATAAAGCAAGTGATACATGTCTTTGTATGATGTAATTCAGTTGAGATCAGAGTAGTCTTTGCATCGTACTGAGAAAGTTTCTAATATTAATCCATAAGTCTTGAATTCTTAAGAGCTTATTTTGTTCCCTTAGCTGAATGAACACTTGAATAGGTTGAATTAAAATTGATACTTCTCATTTTAAAAATAATTAAATGCTGGAAATGTAATTTATATTAAATGAATTGATTTTACCTATTTACATTATTTTTGTAAATAATAATCTGTGCTAAACATTAATTTTGATGATTGGCTTTTAATATTTATATTACTAATTTTCTTTTCTGTCATAGTAAAATAATAAATATAATGTACAATAATATTTCTGAAAAGGATTCTATGCTATTATTTAAATTGAAAGATTTACTATGTATTGCCTTAAGTATTTTTATTATTTGGACCTTGAAATGTTCTTATAAAGAAAATTTCCACAATTCTTGATGGTAAACATGTCTCTTCTTTAATGTGTGCCTCATGTTTTTATAACTGGGCTAATTTTAGTTTTTCAGGGGAAAAATAACTATGAAAATATTAATTGCATTTGTTTTTATTCATTTTGGGGAAGTGAATCCCAAATTGAAATTTTTTGACTAATTGAAATACTAAGTTTTATACCAATAATAAATCAATTTTTGCCTAGGATATGAATATGAAACTCCCACTAACATCTATATGAGTATATAAATGCTTATTTAGAGGAATTTTACAACATTTAAATATAAGCATATATGTACATATTAGCTTTCAACTTTAAATACATAGTTTAAATCATATGCTCTTGGTGTATTTATATACTGGACCCAACCCTTTCAGAAATAAATGTAGATTGTATGCTCATGTAAGCCTTACCAATTTATTTTTCTTTTGGACCTTTCACCCCCAATTTGTCTAAAGGACTATTGAATTTTCAATTAAGTTTACAACTGTTACTCAGATATCATTTCAGTGATTTATTTACACTGAAAAATTTCAAGGAAAACACCTTAAATAACTTTAAAACAAATGAGTTTCCTTTTCTACTTAATCTCCAGAAAAAATTAATTTTCTTCAATGTTGTCTTGAAGTTCAAGTAACTAAACCAGAAGATTGGAAATTATTCATTCAATAGGTCAATGATGGGATGATGAATCTTTCAGTGGAGCACTAAATTTGTCCACTGCCACAATGAAAAAGTAATAACTAATGACCTCATAATGGAACAATTTGAATTAGAAGGAATTTAAAAAGATATCTGATGCAACCATCATATCTGAAACCTCAACATTTTTAAAAAACTACTAAACAACATCATATTTGGAGATGAAAAAATAGTCTTCTGATTAATAAAACAGAACCTCCTATTAGCACTATAGGTGAGCACTGCTCTACAGTTATCCAGCCAATGCAATAAGATTACAAAATGGTTTAATTGGCATAAATGTGAGAAAATTGGAACATATAATCTTTTGTTTGGATATTTTGCCCACCTAGAAATAGTGAACTCAAGTATAGTATTAGAAAACTCATTATGAAGTATGGATAAAAAGATATCTATGCACCAAGAATTGATCTTTCTCTATATCAAGGGTCTGAAGAAGGCAATGGCACCCCACTCCAGTACTCTTGCCTGGAAAATCCCATGGATGGAGGAGCCTGGTGGGCTGCAGTCCATGGGGTTGCCAAGAGTCAGACAAGATTGAACAACTTCACTTTCACTTTTCACTTTCATTCATTGGAGGGGGAAATGGCAACCCACTCCAGTGTTCTTGCCTGGAGAATCCCCGGGAAGGCGGAACCTGGTGGGCTGCCATCTGTGGGGTTGCACAGAGTCGGACATGACTGAAGCGACTTAGCAGCAGCAGCAGCATATCAAGGGTCAGCAAACTCGCCTGCAGGCCGAATCTGACCTATTGCCTGTTTCTGTGACTAGGGTTCTATGACCATGTCTTTATGTGTAGCTGCTTTCGTGCTGCAACGGCAGTGGCAAGGCGATAGAGATCATATGGCCCATAAAGTCTGAAATATTTACCATCATGGCCCTCTAAAGAAGTTAGCTAACCTCAGATATATATCTCTAATGGCAAAAGTATCTCTGAGCAATAGGGATCAGTTCAGCTCAGTCGTGTCCGACTCTTTGCGACCCCGTGAATTGCAGCACAACAGGCCTCCCTGTCCATCACCCTCCTGGAGTTCACACAGACTCACGTCCATCAAGTCTGTGATGCCATCCAGCCATCTCATCCTCGGTCATCCCCTTCTCCTCCTGCCCCCAATCCCTCCCAGCATCAGTCTTTTCCAATGAGTCAACTCTTCGCATGAGGTGGCCAAAGTACTGGAGTTTCAGCTTTAGCATCATTCCTTCCAAAGAAATCCCAGGGCTGATCTCCTTCAGAATGGACTGGTTGGATCTCCTTGCAGTCCAAGGGACTCTCAAGAGTCTTCTCCAACACCACAGTTCAAAAGCATCAATTCTTCAG
>SJYX01005199.1:66316-165227 GCA_006410675.1 Oreotragus oreotragus
GATGATGTGGGGTGGGAGGTGGGAGGGGGGTTCATGTTTTGGAGCTCATGTACACCCCTGGCGGATTCATGTCAATGTGTGCCAAAAACAATACAGTATTGTAAAATAAAGTAAAAATTAAAAAAAAAACAAAAACAAAAACAAAAACAATAAAATCACGTGCAGAATGTCAAAAAAAATAAAGTGCATGTGGAATAGTCACCAACATATTTGGGGTTCAAAATAGTCTCAATATAATTAAAAGGAAAAGAACTATACGTTTATGGAGTTAAATGGAGATCAATAATATAAAAGTATTTTGAAAATTACAAGGTATTTGGAAATTTAACAAGGTACTTCTAAATAACTTATGAGTCAAACAAAAAAGAAATTAGAAAATATTTTGAAGTGAATGAAAACAAAACAATATCAGCTTGTAAGATGCAGTGACAAAGTTTAGGGAGAAACTTGAAAAACTTTTTTGAGAGAGCTAGAGCAATATTTAGAGGGGAATTTGTGGCCTTAAATACATATGTTAGGAAAAAAAGGGCAAAGTTAGTAAGATAAACAAGCATTAATCTCAAGAAGTTAAAGGGCAGCAAAATTAGCCAAAGTAACGTTGGAGGAAGTTAAGACTAGAAACGAATGACATAACAAATATATAATAAGGGGAATCAGTATAGCTTGATCAACATTGATTCTATTAATAGTAAGACATCTAGAAAGCTGAGAGAAGGCACAAATAATGAAGAGCATGAATGGAAAAAAATTATAGAATCTGGAGACTTTATAGAAAGAAAATGCAGGCTCCAAGCAAAGGGAACAAAAGCAAAAAGAAAAGTGAGAATGTATCAAACTAAAAAGCTACTGCACAGCAAACTGTCAACAAAATGAAAAAGGCAACCTATAGGATGAGATAAAATATTTCTAAAGCATGCCTGAAAATGAGTGAATGTCCACAATTTATAAAGAACTCATACAGCTCAAAAACAACAACAGTAACAACAAACAAAAAAGGAAGCTGATTTTTTAAAAATAAGCAGATCTGAATAGACATTTTTTCCAAAGAGGATGTCCTACTGGTATAAGAAAAGATTCCCAGCATCACTAATCATCAGGGAAGCGCATATCAAAACCACAAGAAACAACACTGCACACCTGATAGATTGGCTATTATCAAAAAGATAAATAAGTTTTGGCATGTGGACAAAGGGGAACCTGTGTAAAATGTAAACTGGCACAGACATCACAGAATACACCATGGAGCCTCCTTAAAGTGAAAGTGAAAGTCGCTCAGGCGTTTCTGACTCTGCGACCCCATGGACTGCAACACACGAGGCCTCCCTGTCCATCACCAACTCTCGGAGTTCACTCAGACTCATGTCCATTGAGTCGGTGATGCCATCCAACATTCTCATTCTCTGCCGTCCCCTTCTCCTCCTGCCTTCAATCTTTCAGCATCAGGGTCTTTTCAAATGAGTCAGTTCTTCGCATCAGGTGGCCAGAGTATTGGAGTTTCAGCTTATAAGGCCTCCTCAGACAACCATTTTGCCTTTTTGCATTTCTTTTTCTTGGGGATGGTCTTGATCACTACTTCCTGTACAATGTCACGAACCTCTGTCCATAGTTCTTCAGGAACTCTATCAGATCTAGTCGCTTAAATCTATTTCTCACTTCCACTGTATAATCATAAGTGATTTCATTTAGGTCATACCTGAATGATCTAGTGGTTTTCCCTGCTTTCTTCAATTTAAGTCTGAATTTAGCACCACAGTCAGCTCCTGGTCTTGTTTTTTCTGACTGCATAGAGCTTCTCCACCTTTGGCTGCAAATAAGATAATCAATCTGGTTTTGGTGTTGACCATCTGGTGATGTCCATGTGTAGAGTCTTCTCTTGTGTTGTCGGGAGAGGGTGTTTGCTATGAACAGTGTGTTCTCTTGGCAGAACTCTATTAGCCTTTTCCCTGCTTCATTCTGTACTCCAAGGCCAAATTTGCCTGTTACTCCAGGTGTTTCTTGACTTCCTACTTTTGCATTCCAGTCCTCTGTAATGAAAAGGACATCTTTTGGGGGTGTTAGTTCTAGAAGGTCTTATAAGTCTTCACAGAACCATTCAACTTCTTCAGCATTATTGGTCAGGGAGTAGACTTGGATTACTGTGATACTGAATGGTTTGCTTTGGAAATGAACAGAGATTATTCTGTTGTTTTTGACATTGCATCCAAGTACTGCATTTTGGACTCTTCTGTTGACTATGATGGCTACTCCACTTCTAAGGGACTCTTGCCCACAGTAGTAGATATAATGGTCTTCTGAGTTAAATTCACCCATTCTAGTCCATTTTAGTTCACTGATTCCTAAAATGTTGACCTTCACTCTTGCCATCTCCTGTTTGACCATTTCCAGTTTGCCTGATTCATGGACCTAACATTCCAGGTTCCTATGCAATATTGCTCTTTACAGCGTTGAACTTACTTCCATCACCAGTCACACCCACAACTGGGTGTTGTTTTTGCTTTGGCTCCATCCCTTCATTCTTTGTGGAGTTATTTCTCCACTGATCTCCAGTAGCATATTGGGCACCTACTGACCTGGGGAGTTCATCTTTCAGTGTCCTATCTTTTTGCCTTTTCATACTGTTCATGGGATTCTTAAGGTAAGAATACTGAAGTGGTTTGCTATTCCCTTCGCCAGAGAACCATTTTTTGTCAGAACCTCCATCACCCAGACCTGTCTGTCTTGGGTGGCCCTACAAGGCATGGCTCATAGTTTCACTGAGTTAGACCAGGCTGTGGTCCATGTGATCAGATTGGTTAGTTTTCTGTAACTGTGGTTTTCAGTCTGTCTGTCCTCTGATGGAGAAGGTAAGAGGCTTATGGAATCTTCCTGATGGGAGAGACTGACTGAGGGGGAAACTGGGTCTTGTTCTGATGGGCAGGGCCACACTCAGTAAATCTTTTATCTAATTTTCTGTTGAAGGGCAGGGCTGTGTTCCCTCCCTGTTATTTGACCCGAGGACAAACTATGGTGGAGGTAATGAAGATGATGGCGACCTCCTTCACAAGGTCCCATGCAGGCACTGCTACACTCAGTGCCCCCAACCCTGCAGCAGGCCACTGCTGACCCACCCCTCCACCAGAGACTCCTGGACACTCACAGGCAAGTCTGGGTCAGTCTCTCGAGGGGTCACTGCTCCTTTCTCCTGGGTCCTGATGCACATAAGGTTCTGTTTGTACTCTCCCAGAATCTGTTTCCCCATGTCCTGTGTACGTTCTGGAGGATCTATTGTGGGGTTAATGGTGACCTCCTCCAAGAGGGCTTATGCCACACCCAGGCCTGCTGCGCCCAGAGCCCCTGCCCCCGCAGCAGTCCACTGCTGACCCGGATCCCACAGGAGATACCCACCACAGTTCTGGCTCAGTCTCTGTGGGGTCTCCGGGTCCTGGTGCACACAAGGTTTGTTTGAGCCCTCTGCGCATCTCTGGCGGGTATGGAGTTTGATTCTAAATGTGATCTCGCTCCTCCTACCATCTTGCTGGGGCTTCTCCTTTGCCCTTGGACATGGGGTATCTCCTTCAAGTCACTCCAGCACCACACAGCCGCCACTCAAGCACCATGCAGCTGCAGCTCCAGCCGCCATGCCGCTCCATGGACTATACAGTCCATAGAATTTTCTAGGCCAGAATACTGGAGTGGGTAGCCTTTCCCTTCTCTGGGGATCTTCCCAACCCAGGGACTGAACCCAGATCTCCTGCATTACAGATGGATTCTTTACCAGCAGAGCCACAAGGGAAGACCTTAAGGAGTTAAAAATAGAGCTACTCTATGATCCAGCAATTCCACGTCTAGGTATTCATCCAAAGGAAATTAAACACTAACTTGGAAAAGTATATGTACCCTTGTGTTCACAGCAGCATTATTTACTATAGCCAGATTTGGAAACAAGCAAAGTGTCCATCCATAGATGGATGAATGGCTGTAGATGTGAGATACACACATGCGCACACGCACACACACACTCACGCACAGATCCACATACACACAATGGAATACTATTTAGCAACAGAAAAGAAGGACATCTCGCTATTTGCAACACCATGAGTGGACCTTGAGCACATTATGCTAAGTGAAATAGATCAGAGAAAGACAAACACTACATGACCTCACTTAAATGTGAAATCTGAAAAATGAAGCAAAACAAAAACCAAGCTCATGGATATAGAGAACAGATCGGTGTCTACTAGAAGCCATAGCTGGGGGGGTGGACAAAATTAGTGAAGGGGGTCAAGGGTACAAGTTTCCAGTTAGAAAATAAGTCATGTGGATATAATATACAGTTTGGTGACCAGTGATAATACTACGGTCACCAATATAATACCTGAAAACGGCCAAGAGAGTAGAATTTTAAAGTGCTCATCGCAAGAAAAAAAAATGTAAACTTGTATGATAAAGGATGTTAACTAGACTTATTCTGGTGATCATTTTGCAGTGTATACAAATATAGAACCATTATGTTGTCCACCTGAAAACTTATATAATGTTATATGTCAATTGTCCCTCAATAAAAATGTTGAAAAAAGAAAATGAAAGCATATCAATAAGTTTTTGCCAATACACTTGAAATGGACAGATTCATAGAAAAATACTAAAACTAATAATCAAAATAGAAATTCATAGTAAGTAGGTTTAAAATGTCATAGAAACGGATTCCTAATTAGAACCATTCCTCAATAAAAACTTCAGATAGGTAGCTTCACTGGCAAGTTCTAAAAAAATAATTAGAAATTTCTCCAATCTTATCCAGTTCTCTGATAGAAAAAAAGATTAGCATAACGTTGCTAGCAAAACCCAGAGAGGAGCTATGAGAACACACCAGGCCAGTCTGACGCATGAACGCGTGTGCACGTATCCAAAACAAAGTGGCAGCAAACAGCGCAGGAAAAAACAGAGGACAGTTTTAAAGACAGCATGATTATTACTTAAATAACACAAAATATGCACAAGATTTGTGTTTATCTTATCAATCAATGAGGGAACCCCTAACCTAGTTCTCAGGAAAAACTTAAATTCATAATTCATAATTAAATTCATTCATAATTAAGTAAAATATAAGCTACAAGAATAAATTTATAGTACAGGGTATGTAGCCAATATTTTACAATAACTATTAATATAAATGGATTATAACCTCTGTTGAGAACACCAAGTAATCCTTTTGGTCCACTTCAAAGCCTTTCATGAATTTTCCTGGAAATATAAAAAGAATCAGCTATCATGATCAAATTTGGCTTACTCTAGAAATGCCAAATTGGCTTAACAATGTAAAATCAATGAATGTGATTCATCACATAAATGGATTAAAAGGGAAAAATCCTACACACAGCTCAATAAATGCAGGAAAAAAATTTGATGAAATTTTATATCCACTTTTGATTTTTAAAAAGAAAGTTCTTAGCACACTAGGAACAAAAGAGAATTGCTTTAATCTGCTAGCAAACAGATGCAGCAAACTTACAGGAAATGTTCATTTAATAGTAAGACATGGTAGCCCTCCGACAAACCAAGGGCTGTTTTGGACTTGTCTTCTGAAATGTTGGGTAGCTGTGGAACTGGGGAAACTGAGTCCACTACACAGTCAAGCTTGGATAGTAGCTCCAAGGAAATGACTAAGTGTTCCTTCATGTAAAAGATCATGCCTTCCTTACCGATGATGATTCTTAAGTTGTTTCTAGATATTGAGGGCTTTGGTTCATTATACACCATAGAACACCTTCAGCATTCTCAAACATTGTCCTTTTTTTGCTCAGTATCAGCACCTGGGATGTCAGCAATCCAGAACCAATCTTCTCACAAATTCAATGTAGAAAACTTACTTCACAGAAATGCCTGTTAGTGTTTTTATTCTCTCAAAAAATACATCAGAAGAGCTCAGTATTCTAGTGTCAAAGTGGTTGTTTACAGGGAATTCCACCTGTACGAAGCAGAAAAAGCACAACATTAAAGCTGTTTGCAACAAAAGAGACACAGCAGTCGAGTCTGAGCAGTTCCAGCCCTACAGAAAAAATGGTGCGCGAGTCCCTTAGTGACTCTTCAAGCTGGCTTGCCATTGGGCATCGGGGTCTGTTGTGGCCTGCTCAGGATGCCTCAGCTGGCATACTTATGTGAGCAGCTTATTTTGATGAGTGTTCTAATGGCCTCTAAGGGGAGACAATGTCTCTGCCCACTGGCACTAACTGCTACCCTCAGAGCTGAGTGATGGCATTTGGCCACAATGGCCACCCCCTAGCTCCTCTGGTCAAGTCCTGTCGGAGGAGAGAAGGGGCAGAGAAACTGCCAGGCTCCTGCCAGAGCCAAGGAGCCTGAGTAAGGCATTTGTAAGGGAGGCCTAGGGTTGAGCAGGGCCACTCACATCTCGTCTGGCTCTTGACCTTCAGGGGAGGTATGTTGATGGAAAGATAAGCTATAGAAAGCAGTGCAGTAATAAATAATCTGGGAATACAACTTTGTTGGGATGCATTCAGTGGGAAGAAAAGAGGCCTCTGCTCATCACTGTAATAACAAGGCCAGGACTAGATCTGTGCCTGTGGCCAGGATGGTGTCCCACCCAGAAGAAGTGCTGGGGAGGTGTAGCAACCTGAGCGGCGATGCTGGGGGACAGCGAGAGCCTCCACAGACCTGTGGGCAGGGGGCACCCTCGGGATCACAAATGTGCGCTACTCGTGCCCTCTCTGTCTGCTCTCACTCCCAAGCTCCCCAGTCGTCCACACCCAGATACACGGATAGTCACGCAGGTGTGATCTGCTACTTCTCCGCTTTCCCCTCCACCCACCTTCTGAGCAGAGCAGGAAGGGACAGGGTCATATTCCACTTAAAGCCCTCTCCTTGAAATAGGTGCAGGCTTATGAAGCATTTTTCACTCTCACCCCTAGACTGTTAGAGTGATTGTTTATATCACTACTACAGTAAACACAACATCATAACTATTGATGGGTGATATTGTCATAGGCTCAACTGTACTTTCCTCTGCTTTGAGTCATTATTACCAAGTGTGATGCCTAAATAGAGTAAGTTCTCAGTAAAAGTTAGACGAATGGAGAATGGATGAACAGAAAATTTGTCATTGCACACCTATCATGTAATGTCAATATTTTGGAGCCATGTTCATATCATAGGCATTGGTTTACGACATGAGCATACTATCCAGAAATGCTTAGGCATATTCCACAGAAACCAGTCCCATGAGAGTTGATAAGAGGAGAATTCTTGGGACATACTGCATCCCACAGGCTTCCTGGTGGCTCAGAGAGTAACGAATCTGTGTACAATGCAGGGGACCTGGATTCGATCCTTGGGTTGGCAAGATCCCCTGGAGACGGGAATGGCTACCCACACCAGTATTCTTGCCTGGAGAATTCCATGGGCAGAGAGGTCTGGGGTGCTACAGTCCACGCGGTTGCAAAGAGTCGAACATGACTAAGTGACTAACTTCATTCTGTGGGAGATCCATAGTATAGATTAGCATACTAGCATCAGGACCAGGAGAAGGACTTGCACACAGAAAGTGCCATCTCTCTTGATCTTTGGTATGAAGTTATGATTACAGGAAGAAGGATGAATGAATTAAATATTGGATTGTAATAGAAAACTTACTTTTGTCTCTTTTGTGGTTATTTAGGAATTCTATTGCGTTTATCCTCCAATAGCTTTTCCAAAAGGTGCTCATGAGTTCTATATTCCATGTCTGGAATATTTGAAAATGTCTTTCTCATGTAGTATGATGTTTGTTAGGATCTGTATAAAATTCACAGGTCGTTCTTTTCTCATTTGGAGGGTTTTCTAGATATTGTAGATATTTGTAGACATTTTTTAGATATTCACTTAACCTCATAGCATTGAATGTTGTTATGGAGGAAGCTGTTGTGTTGAAAACATAATTCTCCTGCAGACAGACAGGTAACATATTTCATTGTTCCGTTTAACTTATTAATGGCCAGACCAGCAGGAAGACAAAAGGGTTGGCTGGGTTTAAGAAACAAGAAATTTTCCCCCAAGCACCATGTCCTCACGTTTACACCTCTGTTGTTCTCCCATGACCTTTTCCTTCTCCTCCTCCTCCTCTTTGAGGGCTTCTCTCTCCTTTAATTCTTGTTTTGCGGATCTGTAATTCTCATCTGTCAAGTATTCTTCAGCTGCTGGTTGTCTGTTTCCTCTCCTCCGGTGTTTGAATATTCCCGTGGTTGCTCCTTTCCACTTGGACAGGAAACCCTTCTGTCTACAGTGAACTCTCAGGGGTGGTGTGGGTATTGTCAGGGCTGGAAACTTGGACTTCCCTCTGCTGCCTCTCAACTTGTCCTATCAGTGCTGACTTCTGCGTATGTGCCTGCTTCTCAATTTCAAGTAGTTCATGTGTTTGAATGACTGAATGAATGTCCATACCTTATTTTCCCAACGCTTTGGTGAAGCCAGTCACCACAAACGCTCGTTTACTGTTAGAGAAACCAAGGGAATAAGCAGCTTAGTGTTGTCACAAGGGGCCCTCGGGAGCTCTCCTCCTTCATGAAGTGAAAAGAGACTTTGCCTTTTCATGCTGCAGTGCTGAAGACTAGAACTGTTAAGTAGATAACACTTGACATTCTCTCCCAGAGCATCTCTCAAGAGAGGCAGTCTGGTAACAGTGAATCTACAATCACCATCTTGCTTGCTGTTGCTGTTTGTATAAGGCATTTTGGGAATCACTGTTAAGTGAATCCTTCTGGACTTGGGGATTCCCTTTTGCTTAGCTTTTTCTGTTGATAACAGGTAAAGCAAAGGTTGTTGGCTAAAAATAAGTCAGAGCGTCGGTCAACCCGATTTTTCTCTCCACATGCATAGTGCTTGGATATGTTGAAAGTGCCTAACCCTGTGTGTCCCAGAGACAGGGGTAAGAAGGTGAGCTTCTGAGTCAGAGCCCTTTTCACCCTGGTACCTAAGAAGACATGACTTACTCACAGAGAATGGTCAGAAGGAAAACAAGGAGAGAAAGGGACAGCCGTTGAATCAGCGCCGGGGCCCACCAGGCCCCTTCGGAGCCCTGCTTCCGGCTGCGGCACTGGGTCCACGCCGGCCGGCTGCGTGCGTCTGGCCCTGCGCAGGCGCAGTGCCCGGCGTCCTCTCGCGGGGGCGTGGTCTGCACGTGGGCTCCTCCTGCTGGGAGAGGAGTCGCCGCCATCTTCGGCTGTCTCTCCACAGACAGAGGTGAGACCCCGAGCCCTGCCCCTCGTTCTGACGTTTCCTGGCTCGAGAGGTCCACATTGAGAACAAGCCGTCAGTGTATTCCGGGCCGCCGAACAGGAAGGGTGGGCACCGGCGCTGGCAGGCCCTGGGTGCTGGGATCCGCTGTCATTTGTCTCTTTCTTGGTTGTTTCGCAACCTCTTTCTAACTCAGGGTGCCTTCAGACAGGTCCGCACGGGGTCAGGCTTAGAGCAGGCACAGCCCCTCTCAGAATCGTTACGCTCTAATTTTCCAGGTGATTTTTCTCTTACAAAGCAATCCATCCCACCTGAGGAAAGGAAAAAAAAAAACCAGGCAACAATATTAAAAGTTTATTGTTGGAGCGATAATTTTACTACTCACTCCGGATTAACCTTGGTCTAACACATTCCCAGCCTCATTGTTTTCCCTCTGCTTTCGTGCTTGAAGTGTTTCCTGTGCCCCAAGCGTTACTTAAATGAGCCGTCACGTAAATGACAGAAGAGGCAGCAAGGTGAGTTTGTCCCCCTTTAAGTGTGGCTGAACGCCTGTTCTTTCCTGACGTGTCGGGGACAGCGCAGCCACCCTGGGTGGGAGAGCAAGCTCAGCGCGGTGGCTGCTTCGGCCTGTTACCCCGCCTGAAGCTCCCGGGAACCCCCGGGAGGGAGGTTAACTGGTCTTTGTTGGCGAGGACTCGAGGTCACATGGAATCACGCCCAGAGCCGGCCCCACGCGCCCCATCCCTCTGCTCTCCCTGAGCTCTTCAGTGGGGCGGAGGGTTCCCCTGCTTTCCTGCTTGGATTTGGAGCTGACAACGAGCCTCTCTTTGGACAGAACCACAGCCACCCTGACACTTTCTGTGTGGGCTGACTGGCCCCCAGAGCCCACGGCGCCCAGGGCACCTCTTGTCTGAACTCAGGTGGCTTCCGCGTGACCGGAAGCCCCAGGTCCTCACCCCTCCGGGCTGCTCAGCCCGCTCCCTGGTAAAAACTGACTGATGAGAGGCAGTTTCTACAGTTAGCTTTGGGAGGGTGGGATGTGCTCTACCAAAGAAGGAAGGTGGGAGGCCGTTGGGTCAGTGTTTGCTGGGACCCTTTATAACCACCTCAAAACGGTTTCCTGCCACTAAGGCAGCCCACCTTTGTCATCCCCCCACCACAGCGCACCCACTCACCCCTGCCAGCAGCCATAGTGTGTGCCCATCTAGGAGAGTCTGTTACGTCTAATGAGCTTACTCTGCTCAAAGCCTGGCCTGGCTCCCCTCCATGTAACCAGAGAGCTCCAATCCGGCTGGGTAGGCCAACTGTGAAGCCTTGTCCACTGGCACAGCCTCTGCTTCCTGGGGAAGGAGAGTGGCGGACAGCAGCCCTCCCACCTTGGTCTGGAAGTGGGGAGCTGGCAAACCCAGTCTGTTCTGAGGTCGCCAGGTCAGCCTCCAGGACAAACAGGCCCTGCCTACCCGGGGCCCAGGCACTGAGAGGGGGGCCAAGCCACAAGGGCCCCAGGCCAGGAACAGCTGCCCACGGGGCCTTCCGCTCAGGAGGCCGTCGCCGTGAGCCAAGGCCAGGCTTGGAGACAGTCCCAGTGTGCAGAGAGCTCTGAGCCCGCAGGGGCCTCAAGCTGAAGGGTCTCCATGGAGGTCGTACCTGCTGAGTGGGGTGCGGTGCAGTACCCTGGCCCGGCCTCCCCTCTCGGGCTCTCTCGTGGAGCTGAGCACGCTGCTGGCACTCAGCAGATCATAAATCACCGTCCTGCAAGGCCTTCGGCTGGGATAACTGCACAGCTGGAGGAATTTTCTTTTTTCCCCCCAAACTTAACACATCATAAAACACAGCCGTTTAGGGAATGAGAACAACCAGGAGGTGTGTTTGCCTCAGAGGCTCTGTTCTAGGAAAGCTTGAAAGGTGAGGTTTGGAGTCTGATACATCTCCACTCCCGGCCAGCCTTACCAGAGAGCATGAGAATAGGCGTTTCCATGGGCCCCCAGGCACCTTCTGAACTGGCAGGCTGGCTTTCTGGCCAGGGCCAACCAGATCTAGGGCAGAAAGAGGCCAGGGCTCTCTCTCCAGGGCCATCTGGGGCCCGTGACAGGTGGGTTTACTGTAAGCAAGTATAAATTTGTCCCAAAATTTGCTCCAGAGTCTCCTCATCCCATTCAGAGTCTGTCGGCACATGACCCTGAGTTCTGCCAGCCAAAGACAAGGCCAAGTCCAGAGGAGAGCTTGGAGGCGCCTGACTACAGTCTGGTTAAGGAGGGAGTCTCTGCCAAGCCCCAGCTTCTAGTTCCTATCAGATCAAGATTCTCCAACAAGATTCTCCAAAGTAAAGTATTAAAGACTTTACTTTCATTTATTAATTCATTGATTTACTCGCTTTTCTTTTTCTTTTAGGTAGTAAATATTATTGAGTATTTCTTAAGTGTCAGGGGCAACCTAAGCAGCAGAAGCAGATAGGTGCCTGTTCCCATGGTGCTTTCAAACACTTCAGGAAGATTATAATGCCTATAATTTAAACATCATCTCATGATGATTATTTGAGGAGTTGCAAGGTATGAAAGGAAGCAGGTGCCTGGAGAATATGACAGAGGAAGGGGATCCGTTCCTAGGGTTCAGGGCTACTGACAAGGGGGCAGTGACATCTGAACTGTGATCTGCAGGGCAAATAAGAGTTTACTGAGGGCCCACCAGACATGCCAAATGGCAGAGACAGAGCTGCCTGCAGTGGGCCTATGCAGGGGGAGCGGGCTATGTCCAGGGAATTGAGAGACCAGTTCAGCTAGTCAAGCGAGGGTGGAGGGTGAGAGCTGAGGGAGGGTAGTGCCTGGGCTCAGGGGCTCAGCTGGGGACTGTGTTCCAGACAGTTTCTCCTGGAACCTTTCCAGGAGGTTCCTCCTGGAAAGTAGGGGCAGTGTCATCTGCTTGGAGTGAGGGGGACTGTACGCAGTGGGAGAGTTTAGCAGGAGAGCAAGTTGATAAGAAAGACAAGTTAGGTGTGAAATACAGGACTTTGGAATACTGAAATGTGGGTCCATAGCAGAGTCCACTTTCTCTTCCTTTTCTGAACATCTCCAGATATATGTGCACCTCAAACTTCATATATATGGTTCTTCATACAGATGAACATATATGATTATATATATTAGCTTTTATATGTATTAGGATTATGCTCTTCATATATATGTATAATTTTTTTTAGTTGAAGCAAGTAGTATGAGAAAAGGTGCAGAAGAGAGAAATGTGTTGCCTTCTGGAAACTGCAAGCTGATCAGCTTGACTGGAGCCAAGGATGAGGGAGAAGGGCTGGCTTAGTTTATGTCCCTGAGGGTAACTAAAGAGAAAGAACAGCTGGGTCATATTAGCTTCTCAGGATAAAGGTCACCTTAATTGGAGGCTGGGGATGACTGCATGCCAATGATATAGGTACCGGTCCAGCTGATATGACTTGCAGGATGCAGGAGGACTCACCTGCTTATGCACAGCCTCCTGAGAGCATTGCTCTTAGACTAGAGTGCTTTTTAGAATCATCAATCCCATGAGTCTGAGAAAAAAGGCCAAGTAAATTGCAAACAAACAAAAACCAAAAACAGCCTCTAAACTCCCTTTTTCTCTCCTTGGGAGGACTGTCTTTATTAAAGTCTCCTTGGAATCTAAAGCTGTGAGAAGTACCGTAGTTCAGCAAAACTGTTAACTGTTTAACCCAGAGTCAAGTTATTAATCCTGTCTTTTATCTTCTGTATTCTGATGCTTGGACACCTTGGGACCTTGCTAATGGTGGTAAACAACCCACCTGAGAGTATGTTTTTCAACTGCAAACTAACCAATCCAGGGTCCTAATGGTAGTAAACAACCCACCTGAGAGTATGCTTTTCAACTGAAAACTAACCAATCCAGGGCCCACACCCCGACTACTTCCTTTAGTGGTTCTCACACTTTGGGCCAGTATCCATCTGCCCTAATCACCGAGGGCCACATATTTGAAACGTGCCCCAGAACTACTAGCTAATCCTAAGCAACCTCATTCTGCCCTGTCTAATCATTCCCACGAAAACCACAATAAAGGCATTTGCCCACAATTTCCCCCTTCCTCTGCCTCCTGATTGACCCTGGTGGCCCTACATGGCAGGCTGTGTCTCCTGTTTCTAGGGACCCGTGGATGTAACAGAGTCTTTCAAGACAATCATTTCCAAGTCTGCATGTCTTATCATGCCTGATTAAAACAAACTCCAGTACCCTTACGACAGCCTATGGGTAGTCTGACCAGGACAGTCCTTCCTGACACCTATTGCTCTACGTAATTTCTTTAATTCTCCAAAGTGTCCCAGTCTGGATGATAAGTTTTAAAGGGCCATGTCTCCTCGTTGAGAGTCCTAGGTGATATGGAGCAAAAGAGGAAGGTCCAGGGCAGAATCCTAGAGATTTGTGGGAAGGAAATGAGGGTTAATGTGAAGTGGGAGAACTTGTCACATCAGAGAAACTGAGACTTGGAAAGTCACAAGAGTAACAGTCCGTGAAGAAGCCAAAGGACGTGAGAACCACAAAGGAGCCACTGCACCCGCTCCTGAGGGTGTGGGGGGGAGGGCACGGTGCCTGTGGCCCGATGGTGGATGGATGGCAGAGTGGGACGTGGTGACCGCACAGCTCATGGCCCAGCTTTACAGTCACGAAGAGAAGCTGCGATGGAGATGGGCAGGAATCCGAAAGGCAACAAGCCTGAGGACGTGGTTTATTTTAAGGAGATAAACTCGGTTTTCCTGAATTTTGTAGAGGAAGAGAAGTCACAAGACAGAAAACAGCGAGAAAGGATCGTCTCTTTAAAAAAAAATGGTGCTGGGGAAACTCCATATCCACATGCAAAAGAATGAAATTGGACTTCTATTTGACACCATAAATAAAAATCAAAGCAAAATGGATTAAATATGTAAGTATAAGATCTGAAACTATAAAGTTCCTCAAAGAAACCATTGGTGTCAAGAACTTCTTGACATTGGTCTTGGCAATGACTTCTTGGATTTGATACCAAAAGTACAGGAAATAAAACCAAAAATAGACAAGTGGGACTATATCAAACTAAAATGGAAAGGAAACAGCAAACAGGGTGAAATGGCACCCTACGGAATGAGAGAAAATACATGCAGACCATCCATCTAATAAGGGGATGCTATCCCAAACATAAATATCTCCTTCAACTCAACAGGAACCCCCCCAATAATCCAATTAGAAAATGGTCAAAGGGCTTGTGTATACATTTTTCCAAAGAAGGCATACAGATGGCCACCAGGTGTATGGAAAGGTGTTCAATATCCCTAATCATCAAGGAAATGAAGCTCAAAACCACAGTGGGATATTACCTCATGTCTGTTAGGGTGATAATTAGCAAAAGCAAAAGGTAAATGTTGGCAAGAATGTGGAGAAATTGGAATATGCTTATACGATGGTGGGAACGCAGAACGGTACAGCTGCTATGGAAGATAGCACAGAGGCTCCTCAAAAAAATTAAAAACAGAGCTGCCATATGATCTGGCGGTCTCACTTCTGGGTGCATATCCAAAAAAATTGAAACCAAGAAGTCTAAAAGATATCTGTATCCCCACATCCACTACAGCATTACACACAATAGTCAAGATATGGAAGCAAGTCAAATATTTATCAACAGATGAATGAAGAAATGATATGTATCATACACACACACACACACACACACGTGTGTACTGAATCTTTAAAAAAGGAAACTGCCATTTGTGACTGCGTGGATGACCTTACTTCATGCCAAATGAAGTAAGCCAGTCCCAGGACACATACCGCATGATCCCACTTATATGAGCCATCTAAAATAGCCAGCCTCAGAGAAGCAGAGAATAAAACGGTTGTTGTCAGAGGCTGGGGTGTAGGAGGGCATGAGGAGTTGTTTTCAATGGGAATAGAATTTATTATACAAGATGAATAAGTTCTAGAGATTTTGTTATACGACATCTTACCTGTTAGTTAACAATATAGTATTGTGTGTGCGTGCGTGCTGCTGCTGCTGCTAAGTCACTTCAGTTGTGTTCGAGTCTTTGCAACCCTATGGACTGTAGCCTGCCAGGCTCCTCTGTCCATGGGATTCTCCAGGCAAGAATACTGGAGTGGATTGCCACGTTCTCCTTCAAGGGATCTTCCCGCCCAGGGATCTAACTTGGGTCCCCCGCATCTCCTGCGTTGCAGGCAAGTTCTTTACTACTAAGCCAACAGGGAAACCCCGTAGTATTGTACTCTTCAAAATATGTAAAGAAGACTGATCTCATGTTACATTCTTACTGAAAAAAAAAGAACACAAGAAAATTTTCTTGAAAGTGATGTATATTTTTAGTGCCTTGGTGCTGTGCTTGTGAGATGGTATCATAGGAGTATGCATATGTCCAAATTAATCAAGATGTATAAATTAAATATATACACGCTTTTGTATAAAAATTATATCTCAGTAAAGCTAAAAAAAAAAAAAAAAGGAAGGAAGTTATAAGATAGAAACATGGAAAGAGGTCAAGAAGAAATCAGGAAGTTGAGGGATCCAGAGTCCAGGAGGAAAAGTTTGTCTTGAAAAGAGGAAGACTATTTTTCTAATAAAGACCCACTGGGGGAAGATAGATTCATTCTGAGGCAAAGGGGAGAGAAAGTAAGAACGTCATTATCAGATGAAATCTCAGTAAATTATGAAGCTCATTCCTCAGGAAGTGGGGGTGGGTGTGTGGGCTTGGAGAGAGGAGAAAGATTGGGAACAGCTGCTGGAGGAACCTGCTGGAGGCCAGCAAGGGATGAAAAACTGGGTTATGCAGCAGCCCCAAGGGGCCAGGGGAGGTTTGCAAGGACTGGCTCGTTGAAGAGCTGAGGCGTGCAGTTCCACAGCCTCCCTCTCTGCAATGCACGGACCAAGGGGCAGAGGGGAAGCGAGGTGCCGGCTCCTCTGGTGTTGGAGCCTGGCAAGGTGAGAATGGCAAAATGCAAGGAGAGCCAGGGATTTTGAACCATATGTGAGCTTAGATTTGGAAGTGATTTCTAAAGGAACTTGTGAGTGCTCGCTTCGGCAGCACATATACTAAAGGAGCTTGTGGGATGAGAAAATGGGTGGTCTTTAGGGAGATAAAGAGCAGATGAAGGAGGACTGGGGAGAGATGGAACTGGGAGCAGATTGTGGTCAGTGAGGGTTACAGCAGAGGGACTGGCGATGGAGTGATCCCTAGTATTTAAGAATCGATGCTCGCCTTAGTTTCCTCTACCCCAAGGGTCCCTTTCAGGCTAATTTTGCTCTATGAAAGTGCATGTAGCCCTCACTTTGCATTGGTCTAATATGCATGAATGTCTGTTTCCCTGCTTTCAAGATTTCCTTTTTTTTTTAGTTTTCAGATGTGTTAGTATTGAAATTGAACAGGACATTTTGTGACACTCTTGGGTATAAGAATACTTCCCCCCCAACCACATTCCCGCTCTCTTGAAGTAAAAGCCTTTGCTTCAGGCCTCCCCTGAATCTCAAAAGGCTCGGGAGTTAATGGTTAGGAAAATGTGAACATGCAGTACTAAGAATATCTGTTGGGCCGGGAAACTGGTAATAATTTAAACAACACATCAGTCATACAGCATGGAGCCTATAACGCATGTCAGGATCTATAATGCACTTTTGATTATAAAAATTAAAGGTCATATTTTATATCTCAGGATAAGAGGTAAAACTGACCTCAGGCAAAAATAACAAATTGAAGACAAGGGCTCCATGGCTGGGCGGCTAAGCCTGGCAAGATCCTTATCGTACTTGAGAGGAAGGATTGAAATGATGAATAACAATGCAGATTATTCTCAGCTCAAAGGAGAAGGTAAGTCAGGGAGACAGATTGGAAAGGTCAGGGTAACAACTGCAAGAACAGAAAAGTGTAATCATTTCAAAACCATCAATAAAGCAAAAATTGCCTGTACAGGAAAAATATAAATAAAAAGAGAAGCAACGGAAAGGTATGGAAAAAAGAAGCTATAAAATCAGATAGTGAAGTAAGTCCAAGTTACATCAATAATCACAAAAAAAGCAAACAGATTAACCTACTTATTAAAAGATAGATACCATCAGGTTAAAAAATTTTTTAAATCCATCCATATGCTGTTACAAGCGACAGAACTGAAATAAAATTATGCAGAAAATTAAGGGATAGAAAAAATACATATATCAGGCATGTGCAAACCTAAATAATGATGATGAAGCAATATTAAGCACAGATACAATAGAATTTAAGGCAAATGGCATTTGGGGGTAATGGGAATTCACTATCCTCAAAAGAATTATCTGCGATTATGAGCTGCGTGTTCTTGAATAGCATAGCCCTGGAGTATCAAAACCAATATTATATCAATATGCATAAGGCAAAAGCCAACAGAATGATAAAAAATTGCAAAGCTGTAACCATAGTGGAAGATTTTAATTCACTTCTATATAAACAGATAAGGAAATTAGTCAGTAGACAGAGTATCCACACACTATCCCCCTGCATAATCTGACAAAGGAATATACCGCCTTGGAATCATTGTTGGGGCAGTTCTCTTAAAAATCTGGTGGACATCCAGGCTGGCCCTTCTTTCTGATGGAGATGGCTTTCTTGGTAATAGAAGACAAAAATCCCTGTCCTTCAAAAGGTAAGAGGTAATGGCACTGACATGAAGTAACTAGAAACCCCTCCGGTCAGCAGGCTAAGTGCCATGTTCTGGGTTAGTGCTCTGAGCCTCGGGATTCCCATCTGGAAAATGGGCATGGGAACCATGGTGTGGTCTGCTAACTAGGAGTACAGACTGGCAAGGGGAGGGGAGGAAAGGAACAGGCTTTGAGCCCATTAAGTCCCATCCATATGCCAGTGTCCTGATGCTGTGAGATGTTCTTGTGGATTCAGACCAGAATGCTACTGGGTTCACAGAAGGTTTACAAGACAAGTCATGGCTGGATTAGTTAGACAGGGAGCAGAATAAACCAGCCTTACGAAGAGTTTGAAACTGGTCCTTTGGGAGGAAAGTCTGGTTTGAACAGGGAGCTATTATTGTCCTGGAAATGAGGGAATTGGGAGTGTCTGGGTCATCAGAGCCCAGCTAATTAAGGCTGGGCTCACTCACCCTAACAGGAAGTCTGGGAGCCTGATAGCTGGAGGCTGGTGGACTTGATGCTCCCATCCCCCGAGGTTCTGCCAGGCCACAGAGGCTTGGCCCTGAGACACTGAGGGGCTCCATCCTGGGCCCACGCTTGAACTCACCGATGCGTGGAGCCACTTACTCCTGAGAGCTGGCTCAGGGGCCCTGGTTCAGGCTGTAGATCCCCACCCCAGCCGATGCTTGAAGGCCTACATGACACTGCTCTTTCAGTGAAGAAAGAAAGGATACTTCCATGGGAAGGAAGAGTCTGGAAGCTAAAGGAATGAGGTCATATTATCTATGCTGTGTAACAAGCTACAGATTTAGCAACTGAACACCCAGTTATCATATCTTAGTTCTTGTAGGTCAGAAGTGTAGGTGGGCTCTGCTGGGTCACCGGCCTAGGGTCCCATGAGTCTGAAATCAGCGGGCCAGAATCTTATCTGGCAGCTCTTGGCGGATTCTGCTTCCCAGCTCCCCCAGATTGTTGGCAGGATTTAAGGCTTTGTGAATTTCGATCTGAGGTCCCTATGTTCTTGCTGGCCGTGATCTGGGTTCTGCTTTAAGCTCGCAGTAACCATCCTCAGATCCTGGCCCCCTGCTCCTCCCTCTCAGCAAGGGAGCCCCTCCTTCATGCCTAAGCCCCTGACATGTCAGACCTCTCCGAACGCCTTGTCTCCCACCAACCAGAGAAAACCACATTTTAGAGGTCCCAGGCGATTATGTTAGGTTTGACGAGATCCCTCCAAGTCTCCCTGTCTTAAGGTCACCCGATTAGCAGCCTCAATGCCATCTGTAAAGTCCCTCTGCCATACAAGTAACTTCATCGAGGGAGGGATATTTCATCATAGTCGCAAGTCTTACCCACACTCAAGGGACGAAGATTGTACAGGGCAAGGGGCTTCAGGCTCACCTCGGCCTTCTACCCTTCCCACAGGGCTTGGAGGTGAAACGCAGTCAGGTTGGGCCAGAAAGGAGTTTCCTGGCCCCTGGTGAGCTGGGGAGTTTGATTTGGGGAAATTCCTGTCATGCTGGGAATCTACGGAAGCCTGGATCTTGCTGTCAGCTGAGCTGTGCACACCACTTCTTGCTCTATCTGTTACTTAGTCACCCTGAACCTACTGGCTTGAAGACCAATGTTTATTTAGCTCGGACACTGCAGGGCGGGCTGGAACAGGACTCCACATGGAGGTGTCAGCAGGGGCAGCTTGACTTGGGACTAAGGGTCAGCTTCAGAGGAGGCTCACTTTGTGGCTGATGAGCAGGCGCTGGCTGGTGGCAGGGGCTGGGCTGCAGCTGAGGGCCGGGGTCTTGGTTCCTCCTTGTGCTTCCACGCAGGCTTCCTCACAGCGTGGAGACTGAGTTCCAAGAGCAGTATTCCAAGAAGCGGAGGCTACCGGCTCCCTGCAGGCCACCCGAAGAACCAGCACAGGACGGCTCCTGCCCTGTTGTCTTGGTCGAGCCATTCCAGGACCAGATGCAAGGAGAGAGGGCAGAAGCCCAGCCTCTAGGTGCCAGGAGTATCATAGAACTGGGGGAGCAAGGAGTGTTTAAGAAGGGCCACCCATGCTGTGTGGCCTAGCCAAAGACTGAACCTCATCCAGCAAATAGGACAGACGCTTTCTCCTCTTGTTAGGAGGAGGGATGAAGCTGGCACAAGCCCATCCTGGGAGCCTGGGACTCACACTTTGCAGAGCCGTGGCGCTAGTGCATCTGACCCAAGGGGCCCCAGGAGAAAAGGGGCTGGACTAGGCTCACACAAGGGGAGGCCCAATAGCCCACCTTGAACACGGCTCCCAGGGCCTGTTTTGGAGAGCCAGGTCCCGGGATGCCCGCAGAGAGGCAGCAGTCGGCGTGCCAGTGGGCTGCTTTGGAGCAGCAGCAGAGGTGAAAGCTGGGAGGCTTCCCCCACCAACTCTAGCCAGGAGGACAGATGGAGGGGCTCGGAGGTGTCTGAGTGCAGCTGGGGCAGCAGCAGCTGGACAGGCACACCTCCCACAGCTGTGGGTGGCGACTGAGTGCATCCCTGCGCTCCCTGGGAGAAAGGCAGAGTCAGCCCGCTATTGGGGCTGTTAGCACCTGGTCCAGGGGACTCCAGCAGCCACCAGGGTGCTGGGGCCCCGGCGCTCTCCTCATCCTGGAGAGGGTCCTGCTCCCTCCAGTAAGGGCAGAGGTCAAGGGCGTCTGTGGCTGGAGGCCCCACTCAGCGGAGGGAGGCCCGTGCTGACACCACCTGATCTGCTCTCCGGGTGGCTGGGCTGCCAGGTCCTGATTCTCCAGAGATGGCCATCTGCTCTCCGGTCGCCAGCTGGGAAGGGGTGGGCCCTCCGTCAGCCTCCAGCCTGCAAACAGGGTCTGACTTAGGGTTTTCCATCACTTCAAGCTGTTTGGGAGAGCGATACACCAAGCCAGGCTCTGGTGTGGAGAGGAAAAGGGAAACTTTTGTCGAGTCTCTGCTTCGTGCCAGGCACTGTGCTAAACGTGTCCTCTGATCCGATGCCTATTTTATAGCAGGGAAACTGGCACTCAGAAAGGCGAAGGAAAGGTCCAGGTGTTAGTTATCCAAGCCTGCACAGCAAATTACTCCAAATTTGGCGACTTCAACAACATTTATTGCCTCACAGTCGTGTGGGGCAAGAATCCAAGTGTGGCTTGGCTGGCCCCTGGCTGAAGTCTCTCACAGGCTTCATTCCGGTGTTGCCGGGGGCTGTGGTATCATCTCGAGGCTCGACTGGGGTGGGCCTGCCTCCAAGCTTGCCCAGTGATGCTGGCACCCTTCACTTATGTGCTGTTTATTGGCTGAAGCCCCTCTTGAGAGGTTCCTTGTCACGTGGGCCTCTCCATAGAGTAGCTCAGGGCCTGGCAGCTGCCTTCCTTCAGAACAAGTAAGAGAGAAAGCAAGAGTGGGCACTCAGGATGGAACCCAGAGTTTTTTCTGTAACAATTTTGGAAGTGACATCACAGCATTTCCCCATATTCTCTTCATTAGAAGCAAGTCACCAGGGAGGGGCACCTTCTGTTCAAGGAGAGGAATTACACAAAGGAGACGGGATACCCAGGATACCCAGAGCCAGACTGTATGTGACCCCACCCGTCTCTGACTGCAGCCTGTGTGCCACCAACCCCACCCCACACACTCATACCACACACTTATCACAATACTGCATGTATACATACATTCAGAGGTACTCACCCAAACCACACACACACACACACTTACCAAACCACACCCATGTACGTGTGCACATTCACACTCACACCCCATGGTCGGGAGGAGGCTGAGCACAAGGCAGGGTTGGCAACGAGCACTGAGAACTGGGGCGCTGTTGTCACTTAGAGAATCATCTTGGGAAAATAGAATGCTGGGCCAAGCACAAATAAAAATATTAGTTCAACAAGGAAGTTACAGGCTCCATAGCAACATTTTAGAAAATGCAGTAGCTTGTGGAGCTCAGAGGAGCGGCAGCATCCGCTCAGGGCCCGGGCTTTGGAGCCCCTCCCTGGCCAGGCGGGCTTGGGTAGGTCGTCCTTTCTGTGTGATGGTGACACCTACGTCACGGCCTGAAGCCTGGCAGCGCCAGGCCTGTAGCGAGTGTGACCTCACCCCGTTTCCCTTTCAGACAGTTTGGCTGTCCCCACAAGTCCCAGAATCAGTTTTTGGATAGAAAAAGGAAGCATTGTTTTACAGCTGCTGATGGCCAGCGCCAAGGCGAGACCCAGCAGGGGGGAGGCTGGGAAACATCTGTGTGTGGGTGCGGTGTGGCTAAGGGCTGTGGGGTATGTGCGCCTGTCACGCGTGAGAGAGGTGGGATAGGAGGGTGCAACAGGACACCCACCCCTAACACTGCGCCCTGGTTCACGGTGTCAACTCTATCCAGCAGGTGGCGCTGCCTGCCTGTGCGGCCGCAGGTCCGGGCCAGAGCCGGGTGAGGCCCGGCTGCGCTCCCAGCTGTGCTCCCAACAAATGAGCCCCATCTGCAAACTGCGGCCACCAGACCCACCCGAATTCTTCCCAGCGCTGCACTTGTTAATTTCAGGGAGGAGGGAAGCCTTCTTTTGCACCGTGAAAGCACTTCGGCAATACCGACTTGGATCTTCACAAATAACCGGTCCAGTGAAGACACAGGTTTAGAGGTTCAGCAACTGCCCAGGGCCACACAGCGGGGAGGCGAAGGAAGCCTGGAGCGCCTCCATTCCTGGCTATGGCCCCACCTTGGTCCTGCCCCAGGCTCAGTGGAGGGGGGTGTGCTGGGGGCAGGGCAGGGAAGTGGTGGGTGCCTCGGGGGTCGCCGGCCAAGAGAAGACTGAGGCCAGGTCGGGGAGGGGCTTCTGTAATCAGGGCTTTGCTCCTCCTCTGTCTGCTGGGGTTGGGGTGACTGTAGGGCTTCGAGCCCAGAGCAGAATGAGTGGACGTCGATGGCCTTTTCTTGAAGGGGAAGAAGCCGTGGACATGCCCTAGGGTTGCCCAGCTTGTGCCCATGGCTGCTGCTGCTGAGTCACTTCAGTCGTGTCTGACTCTGTGTGACCCCATAGACGGCAGCCCACCAGGCTTCCCCGTCCCTGGGATTCTCCAGGCAAGAACACTGGAGTGGGTTGCCATTTCCTTCTTCAGTGCATGAAAGAGAAAAGTGAAAGTGAAGTCGCTCAGTCTGTCCGACTGTTAGCGACCCCATGGACTGCAGCCCACCAGGCTACTCCGTCCATGGGATTTTCCAGGCAAGAGTACTGGGGTGGGGTGCCATTGCCTTCCCCGCCCACAGCTGCTAGTTCCTGCCACATGGACTGCCCTTTGAGCCCCTGACACACGGTTCCGAAGTCCTGAATCTAGCAAGGCAGGACCCTTTCCAGTGGGACACACGGGCAGACTCGGCTCAGAGGCGATGGAGCTGGGAAGGAGCTCTTGCGGAGTTTGAGGGTGGGGCCTGGGGCAGGGGGAGAGGCAGGCTGATCCCTCTGCATTTCTGAAGACTCTGCAGTCCCCTAGTCAGGGAATCCAGGCTTCCCCTGAGTTGCCTGAGAGGAGCAAAGGTGGCGGGATGGTTGGGGGGGTAAGCAGGACCCAGCCCCGGCCTGAGCAAGCACCGCTGGGGGAAGGGGAGGGGACACCTGATCTGCACCCACCTCTGAGCCAGGTGTGCAGGGCAGGCTGCCTGGCTAACTCCTGCGAGAGACCTGGTGACAGAGCCACCTTACCCCAGGAAGGGACAGCACAGGAAGGGTGGGCAGGGTGCCGCCCAGGCTCACTCGGCCATCACATCACGTGCTGCCCTGGGGGAGGCCGAGAGCCCGGCTCAGGCCTCCGTGTGAAGGTCTCTGTTCCCCTGGCGCTGTCCGCCCATGCTCAGCATCCCTTTCCCTCATCCTCAGCCTGTCTGCAAGGAAGCTGCCGCTGCCACCCTTCCTTTGCCACTTCTGGCTCCCCAGAGCCTGTCACAGAGCCCCAGGCTGGATACCTGGCGAGCCCTCGGCCTGCGCACTCCCAACAGTGTTTGTCCAGCTCTGCCTGGCTTCTGACTGAGACACTGCACTCCCTTCCCTCCGTTCCCCACCGCTCTGCCTGAACTGGGGGACGCTTCCCTAGTCGGTGTCCCAACTCCAGGGTCACATCTCTCAGGCTTCAGCTGCCCAGTTCCACTCACGAGAGCTTCGGTGGGAGCCTGCCCTGAAGCCGTGCTCCGTGTCCCACCAGGAATGGGCCCCACGCAGCAGGAAAGAGGCCTTTCTACACTTGCAGCGCCTCTGCTTCCGGGGCTGCTTGCCACTTAGAATCTAAGGTGGGGGCGCCTTAGCATGTCTCTCCAGGTCCCGAAGGCCCAGGCCCTCTGGCCCCTGCCTGTCTCTGCAGCCTGCACCCCGCCCCAGCATCCCAGCAGTCTGGGCGAGCCACAGTGAGCCACAGTGGGGCTCCTGCCTCTGCTTTGGATGGGCCTTGCCAGGGGGTCAAGGAGTGGGAATGTGCAGGCTGTGGGTAGGACCTGGGAGGTCACCTTGCAAGGGAAGGAACCCCACTACATCTGTCTTTGGGGCCTTGAGGTAAGATAAATTTGGACATACATTTGGACTTTGCCGCCAGTTCCTGGCACACAGCTCTAAAACCTTTGGAATTTCCTGAGCATAGCAGTGTCTTTGATTATTTGTAAAGAGCACCTTGACCGTATCTGACATTATGTCTCAGAGACACATGGCACCCTGGTGGGCCCTCAAGAGATGGTGGGGGGCGGGTGGCCATCAGAAAGACGAAGGAAGAGATCAGAGGTTGAGAACTTTCAGTCCTACCAGTTCTGACCCCTGGAGGGTGGGCATGGGGGGCTGAGCAGTGATTTGCTCAATCTCCCTATGTGATGAAACCCCAAGAAGAGCTCCTGAACCGAGGCAGCCTGAGGAGTCTGGGGCTGGTGGACATGCGGATGTGTTGGGAGGGACCCCGGCGTCCCCGCGTCCCCCTCCCCGATCTTGTCCTGTGCTCTCCTTCTGGCTGTTCATGTGCGGCCTTCAGCACAGGATTTCCCCAAGCTCTTTGTGTCGTTCTGGCAAAGTGTCAGACCTGGGCGGTGGTTCATGAGAATCCCCAGTGTGTGGCCTGCTCAGAAGTGTGGGTAGCCTAGGGACGCCTGCCGCTTTGGGGCCGGCATCGGCAATGGAGGAAGTCCTGGGGAACTAAGTCCTTATCCTGTGGGGTCTGCTCTGACACCAGGCAGTTAGCATCAGAAATAAATTGAATTGTAGGCACCCCATCAATGTGGAGAGCTGGTGTCGAAACGGTGCGAGCCTGCAGCCTTCTTCACCAACCTCACCTCCTACGTTCATCCCCTCCATGACGATGTTCCAGACACACTGGTGTGTGATCCAGGTGCCATCCTCAGGCAAAGTGAACTCCCAAGCATTAGGGAAGAAAAAGCAGGGAGCACAAGGGCGTCGCATCCTTCTGTGGCAGAGTCATCTGGAGTGACCTGGGGGAGGGAGCATGGACTGAGACAGTCCCCTGGGGAGGGCTTCCCTTGCCCAAGTGCTGTCTCAGGCTCTCAGTCACCCAGTCATGTCTGACTCTTTGTGACCCCCTCTTTGTAGCCCCCCAGGCTCCTCTGTCCATGGCGATTCTCCAAGCAAGAATACCGGAGGGGACTGCCCTTTCCTACTCCAGGGGATCTTCCCGACACAAGGACTGCACCTGCGTCTCTTGTTTCTTCTGCATTGGCAGGCAGATTTCTTACCACTGCTCCACCTGGGAAGCGCCCTTTGCCCAGGGTTCAGCACCAAATCCCAGGCCAGGGAAAGGGTTCCCCCAGTGACTGCGGTGTGGCACCCAGGGGACATGCTGCCATGGATACACCAGCCACGCCCGCACATCCCCTGTGAAGTCCCGGTGGCTGGCAGCACCTGGACTCAAGGTAAACTGAGGGGTGAGGCAACAGATGTCCCTCCAGTTAGGTTTTCTGTCCCACAGTCCAGGTGGGCAGCCTGGGGCTCAGGGCGTCTGATGAGCGAGGCAGGGGCACCTTGGTGGCTGGCATGGCTGTGCTGGACACTGAGGTCTTGTTTAAACTGACCATGACTGGCAGGCATGGTGTCTGCACATTTCCTGCTTGTCTGCTTACAGCCTGGCTCACTAAAGAACCTTGTCTGGCATTTTCTGGGTCTTTCACATCCTGTTTTCCATTCTCCAGACTCCCTCCATGAGAAGGGACTGCTGTGAGCATTTGAGAGCCCTGACGCTTGCTGGCTTTTGTCCTCCAAGCTTGGCAGTGGACTGGAAATGGGAACAGGACATGGGAACAGGAATCAGCGCTATTGGAAAATCACAAAAACGTGTTTTGATGATGCTGTTGTAAGCTCTCCAGTCCATAAAGAATTCCAAATGGTGCAACGGGAATGCAGTCACAGATCCCAGGCCTAGACCCTCCAGTTCCCATCCCTGTGCCTGGGAAAGATATTGACTCCTCCAGGCACACAGCGAGGCTCCAATCGTAGAAACTCAGATGGGTCCTCCAGGGTGTGGAGAGGGCATGATGTAGTTTGTTTCTTTTAACTTATTCAGAAGTTCCACCCGAGATCACTTATACATGTAAGGCCTGATCAATAGAATCCTCGTGATAGGCTGAAAAACTTTAGTTGGTCAGCGTGTTCGCAACTCATTCAATTGACATTTGCTGAGTCCTTTCTGAGTGTTCGCTGAAGCCCTGGGCAGTGCTTCTGTAAATTGGCCACCAGCGTCATCACTGAGAAGATTTGAAGTTGGAAATGCAAATTTTCAGATACTATTCAGACTCACTCATCAAAAACCGTGAACGGGAGCGACCCCAGCATTGTGCTTCAACAGGTCTTTACAGTTGCTTCTGACGCACCCTTAAGTTTGACAGCCTCTTCCCTACAGCATGCTCAGCGCTGGGGGTGGAGGACAAAGTGGGTCATAGGCAAATAAAAAGAGGGTTCAGAGTGCAGGAAAGTGAAGAAAGGCACCACGTTAGGGAAGCAGGTGCAAAGCCAGGTCAGCAGGTTCGCTTTCCTTGAAATGTATGGGAAACCACTGACGTTCATGTTGGACGTGTAGGAACAGCTTCTTGAGTACTGTGTTGAGGGTGAATTGGAAGGGATCCAGATTAGAATTCAACCAGTTAGAAGGCTGGTGCATGAATAATCCAGACCAGAGATGATGAGAGTCTGAGTTAGGGGAAGCGCAGTGGGAGGGGCAGTGGGAGGGGTAGACATCTCAAATGAGCCCCAGGTTTCTGGCGAGGAGGCTGGGTGGTGGTGATGTCATTCTTTGGAGCAAAGAACAGGAGTGAGTTTGGAAGACCCAGTAATGAGTTCAATTTGGGACATGGTGAGTTTGAACTGCCCTTGGAACTTCTGGATTGAAATGCGGGTCTGGCGCCAGAGGAGATGGGGCTGGAGATGTAGAGGGAGGCGGGAAGGGCCCCCTGGGGAGTGTCAGGGATAAGCTGAGCAGGGGCCCCTGGCTGGGCCTTCTATAAGCACAGCCCCTGAGACCATGGCACATCACCAAATCTACTGTGGCTTGAGTTCAAGGATGTGAAAGGGTCAGGGACAGCACATGTGGAGGCTGGGGAGCAAGGCTCTGCTACTCTGATTGGGTGGGGCCAGGGGATGAAGACGAGGTTCAGTGTGAATCAGGGCTGCCAGAAGCCCGCTCCCCATGCTCGCTGTATCCATAGAGGTGGAACCACTCGAATGAGGGCATGGGGCCTCTTCGGGGTGGCTTAGGCCCCACAGAGGTGGTGTCCCTAGAAGAGCCTGAGAGGAAAAGAGAAGAGCCCAGAACCCATCCAGGGCAGTGGTTGAGTGGATGGTTCTGCCCGCATGGCGGGGGAAGGGAGGGAGCGGATGCATTCCGGGTGGCTCTGTGCTCCCTGGAGTGAGGCAGCCAGAGGAGGGGCTGCAAGACTTTGAAGGAGCCTTCTGGCTTTGGAGCTGTAGTCCCTCCCAGGACCCCGTACCCTAGGGATGTCTTGAGAAGCTGGTCTCCATATAGGGGACAACACAGAAGTGGCCCTTCTTACAGGAACTGGTTCTGATGGATCTTGGAAGTTACCTCTGCACTGAGAAGGGGGTGGTTCTGTGGCTCATTCCCAGGCAACTGTATACCAAGTATTGGTTGGCAAGGTGATCAAGGTCACGGCCTTGATCACGGTGGTCATGGACAGCTTACTGCATGTCAGTTGGCTGAGAGGACACCCTGGGACATCTCTCCCTGAATGAAGGGTGGTAAGGGTTTCAGACTTGATTCTATTTTCTTTTCATTCATTTGCTTCTTTGTTATGGTTCTGGTTCTCCAGAGGGAGTCTTTTTATTAAAAGGAAATCAGAAGCTGGGAGGTAAGCATCCCGTGACTATATTGAGGATGAAGAAGGGGGCACAGGCAATTCCAAAGCCATTCATACAGCTTTGGGGTGAACGTGCTAACGGACACGTGGCAGCATGTGATGCAAGCTTGGCCCAGCGCGAGTCGGGAGCCGGGAGCCGCGAGAAGGCACGCACCGTGCAGACGTGCAGACGTGCGTGCATCACAGTTCCTATAGTTGGCCCCTCTAGACTGGTGCCTGGTGGGCTGCCGTCTATGGGGTCACACAGAGTCGGACAGGACTGAAGTGACTTAGCAGCAGCAGCAGCTAGACTGGTGGTGCTGAGAGACACATGGACGCGGGAAGCAGCAGGCAGAAAGCATGGTGTTAGGGTTGGTGTGGTGGGTGGGTTGAGGTGGGCACAGAGTGCCCAGATATCGGCTGATAATTGATGGATAAATAAAAGCAGTAAGACCCTTCCAAGCCAGGGAGTAGCTGGTGTTGAGGCGTGCAGGTGGTGGAGCCCTCAGGCAGGTTTGTGGAGTTTCCAGTGGTTCAGTGTGACTGAAGTAGCAAAGAGGAGGCCAGGGGCTAAGGGCAGAGGTAAGGTGACTTGCCCCTTTCCCTGAGGGGCTTCGCTCTGCTCGGCTGGAGACAAGCGCTCTTAAACGACCTTCTGCAGGGAAGTGGCACCACGCACATTTTAGCAAGGCTATGGGGTCACACAGAGTCGGACACGACTGAAGCGGCTTAGCAGCAGCAGCAGCAGCTTCAGGAGCAGCGGTCTAGATAAAGTGTAAGGAAGGTACAACTGGGTCAGTGGAAATGGCTTAGGAGAGGAGAGGGTGGGCAGAGATAGGAGGTGGGGCCAGCGGTCCTCTGAAGCTGATGGGAAGCTTAGCTCCTCACGTGAACAATCTGGCCTGGAAGATTAGAGGAAGCTCTTCACGCCCTTGGTGGTAGAGTTGAGCCCTGGGGCTTCTTCCTGGGCATGGTTCTGCGGCAGGTGCTAGTGGGTGAGCTGCCCAAGGTCACAGAGTTGAAAGCAGAGCTCTGCCTCCAACCTGTGTTGCTCCCAGGAATCATGACATTTTTCACTCATTCCACCGTCTTCCCAGTGTTCAAGCTCTAAATGCAGCGACACACCCACACACGCGCGCGCGCACACACACACACACCCTAACAATTAGCTTTGTTTGAATCAAGAAACTAATGGTTGGTTGAGGGGACAGCTTGTGACGAGTCACCAAGCACCCTGCTTCTCTGTGACCGCAGAAAGCCAGCCCCACTGGCCCAGGGGTCACCTCCTGGCAGGAGAAGATGAGGGGCAGGGGCAGGCGCTCAAGGCTTTGAAGCCGTTTCGGCTGGGCTTCCGGGCCGAGACATGCGGCTGAATTTGTCCGGGGAAGCGATCGCGCACCCATCTTCACTTCTTGGCTATAAAATGGAAGGAGAGCCCAGAAGCCGGTCCCACCGAGCTGGCGTGGGTGTGGCCTGGGGAGAGCCGGGCTGCACGCGGCCGCGGTGCCTGCTCACGGCAGGCGCCCCTGAGGGGACAGGGCTCATCGGCCACCTCCTCTCATCGTCACCGTCATCAGCATCATTCCTGCCGTTAACCTCCCCACCGCCTTGCCTTTGCAGCCCTGTTCTCTACGTAAACCTAGGGACAGTGATTGGGGAGAACAGTAATGAATACAAATCGCTCCCTGGCCACCTCGGAGGCTGTCGTTAGCATCTCGGCCTCCCAGCGCCGACCGGCCTCATCACCGCCTGAGCAGCGCTGTCAGAGCGCGGGAGCACAGGCTTGATGAAGACAGATGATGCCTCTGCAGCCGGGCCTTCGCCTGGGGTAATGTGCAAAAATGGAGCCGAGCATTTATTCAGAACTCTGCTCTCTGCCCAGAGCCGAGTAATTGGAGGCAGGTGCTAACTGCAATTTAAATAAAATGTTGAGTTAATCAGGTCAGTCTGACAAGGACGTCACGAGTCCCCCTTTCAAGTTTCCACCAGAAATTTGAAGGCAACTTGGAGGCCTGAGGAAATGTGATCATTTCTTAAGTTTCTCTGCAAAGATAAGTTAAAGGAATTCTTTTTTAAAAGCCTGTTTATTTTCACTTTTGTGATATAAAAATGAGATGGTTAGAAGACCAGCAAATATACCTGTCTAATCCGTCACGTAACTATGTGAAGTACTTAGCGTGGGGCTGTCATGCTCATCTTTTGAGGGATCACCCCAGGTGAACGTAGTCAAATCCAATAGACCCAGATGCCTGGCCTTGGACAGCAAAATCAGTGCCCATGGGTTCCCAAACTCAGAAGCCAGAATGCTGCCCTTCCCCTCACCACAGTGTCTGGACGAGAGCAAGAGGAGTGATATGAGGGGCAGACCTGTCCTCTCCACACAACTTACGCTCAGAGGTTTTAGAAAGAGCGTCTGAAGTCCCAGGACTCCTGGCATACAGGGGCCCTGCTGCGGTGCCAGCAAAAGGCACTGTCTCATGCAGACACCGTGGCCCCTGCCCAGGTCACTCTCAGCTCCCGACCCGCACAACCCACCCAGTGGTCGAGCCCTGTTCACGCTGCTCCAGGACCGCAACAAGCCGCCACAGGCTCGCTTTCTCCATGCTTTGTCCTGGTCTCAGGCCCTCCAGGAATCCAGTCCCCCACTCATCTCCTCCCGTGGTTGTTGCCCGTGGGTGAGGCTGTCCATCTTGAAGCTAACTGGTACTTTCCAAGCCCATCCCTCCTTTCATCATTCCAAACGTGATTAAAAATTCCATTTTCATTTCTGTAACCTACCTGGTAGTCCAGAAATTTGACTCTGTTTCCTAAGAAGTCAGGAGTTAGGTCAAGAGGCTGCCCGAGACCTGAAAAGCCTTGTTAGGGAGGCCTTGGCTGGGAGCTCAGCAAGGAGGGACCTGGGACAGTCCCAGGCTTCATCTGGGGGGTGGCCGGCTGCTGCTGCTGCGTCGCTTCAGTCGTGTCCGACTCCGTGAGACCCCAGAGACGGCAGCCCACCAGGCTCCCCCATCCCTGGGATTCTCCAGGCAAGAACACTGGAGTGGGCTGCCATTTCCTAAGGCTCTATACTAAGCGGTGTGACCCCTTGTGAGGCAGTGTGGGCTAGAGGAAAGCCATGGTCTCTTCAGTCCAGAGAAGCTGGGGAATTNGCAGCCCACCAGGCTCCCCCATCCCTGGGATTCTCCAGGCAAGAACACTGGAGTGGGCTGCCATTTCCTAAGGCTCTATACTAAGCGGTGTGACCCCTTGTGAGGCAGTGTGGGCTAGAGGAAAGCCATGGTCTCTTCAGTCCAGAGAAGCTGGGGAATTGAGTCCCAGATCCACCTGTTACTATTAGGTCGCTTTGGAGGGACATCTAATCTCTTGAAGCTGTTTCTTTGCAGACCTGAGTCAGCTTCAGCAAAAGTTGAATTTATTGGAAGAGATCAGGCCAGGGCCAAAGAAGCCTGGTGCGTGGGCTTGGAGAAGAGGTAGGAATCAAGGCAGGTGTGGCTGCCGAGGCAGCCGGGAGGGTGCGGGACAGGCCGCTGCCGCCGCCGTGCTGGCCCGCTGTCCTGTGCGGCCGCCTCCATCCCTTCCCGCTGCTGGCTGGAGGAGTGCGGGCATGGCCTGCTGGGCGCGGGGGAAGAAAGACTGAAGGGCTGTGCGTGCGCGGCTCAGCTTCCACAGCAGTGGTTGCTCCTGTGTCCCCTGAGCCTCAGGCCATGCCAGTTCTCCAAGCATGAAAGGGCGTTCCGAGGCTTGGCAGCCAGCAGAGAGAGTGAGAGGCAGCCTAGTGCCAGTTCACATGTTTTCTGGGGAACCCTAGTGGTTAGATAAGGTCTGAAAGGTTCCGGATGCCCTTAAGGCCCTTTCTCCATCAACTTCCTCAGGCTGAGTCTCACGGCCCGTGATTTTCCCAGAGAAGATTCTGATGGGCGTGTGGCCTAGCCTTACCCAATTGGTTTGGGGTCCAAATGGCTAATACCTGGATCAGAGGGAAAAGGAAAGAAGCTAACTGATTGATTGACTTTTATGTCACAAACCCAAGGGAAAAGGAGGGGCTTAGTCATCTGGGTGATTAATTTGGGCATCTTGGGAGATAATTAGGAGGTCGTTTATCTTTTTCTTTTAATTAGGATTTCCATGGAGAAAAGCTGGAGTCTGCTACCAGACATCTTGCTGGTTTGAGAGCCATAGTTCTAGCTGCCCAAACAAGACCAAGGCAACTGTTCACCCTCTGCTCGTTCCACAAAAGACACAAAATAAAGCCAGGTGCCAGGAGTGTGGTGGATTGAGGCTTGTGTCCCCTCCTTACTAACTGTGGGCTGTACTTGGCTTTGCCAGGCTTCAGGGGCTTTTCTCCAAATAGAAATCAGGGTCTAGTGTTCAGGGTGACTATGAAGATACCACAACACCATTGTTGTAGACTTCCTGGAACAAAAGTTGGCAAAATTTCTCTGTAAAGAGTCAGATAGTAAATATTTTGGGCTTTGCAGGCCATATGGTCTTTGTCGCAAAGACTTAAATCTGACGTTGTAGCCTGAAAGCGCCCAAGGACAAAAATGGACCTGGTTGTGTTCCAATAGAACTTTACTGACAGACAGACAGTGGGCTGAATTCAACCTGCAGGCCTCAGCTGGCTGAAAATAATAGGTGTTCAATAAAAGTGAGATCCCTTCTATCAGAGGAAGCTGAATTGGATGATAAAGAAGTTGAATAACGTGTTCAACAAAACAAAAGTGGGGCTTGAGAACAGGCAGGAGGAAGAGAAAGGGGCTCAGGAGGTTTCCTCAAGAATGACTGGATTGTACCGTAGCGCATCGGCCCTGATACATAAACAACACCAGCCATAGGCAGTGGACACTCTCTCTTCTACAGAGGTCTAGAAAGAGGCTGGAGAATATCCTGGGCCAGTAGATGTGGCCACATGGCTGCGTAGAGCGGGTATAGTCTTGGGCCAGGGGTGACCATCATCCAAAACGGGAGTGCCCCCACTTGGAGTCCTGACCAGAGGACAGTGGGTGGGGCAGGGGCTCCGAGCTGGACCCTTGCCGTGCCACCTTGTCCTGGAAGCGAGCGTCTTTGCTCGCCCTTGCTTATGCTCTCGTGGACATTTTCTGTGTCCATGGGACACTTTAGAGCCAGTTCCTGAACATATGCCTACCTCCTGTGCAGGAGCTCACGCCAGCTCTTTCCTCTAGGCTGATATCTCCAGGTCTTAACTTTAGTGGTCTCATATTTTTAGCCTTTGCTTTGCAATCAGCAAAGGAGCCTTCTGTCCATTTGTCCTCAGCTGGGATCTGGAGCAAGATGAGAGCAAGATGAAAGCAAGGGCTGGGAGCTGGGAGGAGGCTCGAGCGAGGGCCCCGGGCACCAGAAGGACTGAGTGAGTTTGGGAGGCAGAAGGAGATATGACTGATGCCTGGGTGTATTATTCACCCCTCGTGCAAGGATATGTGCTCAGCAACTGACTTGGCCCCAGGCTTTCACCTTTCACCTTTCACCTGCCCTTCTTGGGTATAGGAACAGAGGAAGATCATATTGCTGGAGTTACTCATGGTCTAGGGGGCTGAGAGTCTGGGAAATAAACAACAAAAGAAGCCATTTAGGATTACATTTTTATTTTTCCCCCTGTATGTTTGGCTAGTTCCCATTATTCAGAATTGTCCTTGAATTTTAACCTGTTTTGTTTTTAATGACAGCGATACAGACCCTCAGAATTATCCCAAGTATCCTGCTTCTGCTGCTGCTGCTAAGTCGCGTCCAACTCTGTGCGACCCCATAGACGGCAGCCCACCAGGCTCCCCCATCCCTGGGATTCTCCCGGCAAGAACTCTGGAGTAGGTTGCCATTGCCTTCTCTGCCAAGTATCCTATTAGGTCATAAATGTGTTGTGATCGACATGAGAAAATCCCTCAGGGCCGCTCCAGTCTCCCTGCCCTGAAAGCAGAGGGCCGCTGATGGTGGTGGTGGCTAGGCTCCGGCCGCGGCACCCTTTGTGACCCAGGCATGGGGTCCAGGTAGGAGAACCCCGCTTCTGGACTTGGTTAAGGAAGACCTGTCATCGTTCCTGAGACACAGCAGGCTGCATCACCTTTTTATCTCTCTCACTTGGTAAAGTGGGCTTTCTTAGTCTGAAGCCCCAGCTGTGCTTTTCAACATCCTGTTAGCAGAAGGACTGAGGTTGAAGTCTGGTCCCCTCCGTGATGCTTGACCCTGGAGTCCTTAATTAGTGTGTGACACCAATTGTCCGTAATTTCCGCCCCAGCCCTGCTATGATTTCTCCAGCACAAACATGGCTCAGGGACTGCTGATAAGGGGCAGCAGGGCCAAAGCAGAAAGCCCAGCATTTCTCGCGTCCACGGCCAAGGCATTGCACAGCCGATGTTGCTAATCCCTTAATGAGGGCCTAGTGGCTGCTGAGGGCAGGGGCCAGGGAAGCGGGGAGGGATGGAAGAGCACAGCCTGGACTGCACAGAAGCCCCAGGAATGCCTTACATTAACAAATCTAGCTTGTGGGGCAGCCGTTCCCACCTCCTCTTGATGCTTATGGAAACTTGTGCTAATTATAGACAGCAACGTGGCTCTGGAAAGGAAGTTCTTTCTGAAATCTCACGGCCTCCAGTGATAATACTTTAGAGCTGTGACATGAACATCAGCGGTCCATTGCAGGTGGCCAGGATGAGAGCACGCCGGCCCAGCATAGCCTCCGCACCCATGCCTGCCAGACGGATGCCCAGGGGAGCACCGTCTGGCTATGCACCAAAGCGGTTCATAAGTGCATTTGGTGCATTTTTGAAACCAGACAATCTTAGGTTCAAACCTCACTTCTGCTTCTACCCATGTGGGTTTGATGTATGGTGCATTTCTTATGGGCCCAAGAGAGGGTCTCCTGGCTGAGTGGAGACTGCCGTTCAGCCTCATCATTGCAGCGTGCACCTTCAGGGCACCCCGCCATATCTCCTGAAAGATGCTGCTGCTGGACTACAGAGAACCTGAATGGTTCCTTCTCTCTTTAATCCCAAAGCCTACGGCAGTTGGCAGTTTCACTATCCCCTCCCAGCCCTGGGATTTAGCGACAGGTGCCTTGGAACGTGTGCCCCAGAGCCCATCCTAAGCAACCCATTGAAAATAAGGAAAATAATTTGTTCCCTCTTCCAAAAGAGGTGTAGAAAAAAATAGGCCTTATCTTAGATGCAAGCCAACTCTCTTCAAATTGATCTGTCTCGAAAGAAGTGAGAACGTGCAGGGGTTTTCCTCCTGGGGAGGAGGGGAGCGTGACAAGAGCCTGGAAACTTGGCAGGGATGCCCTGGATTGCAGCTCTGGCATCGGTCCACTTGGCCGTGGACAGGGGAGAAACCTTCCCGTTGTCCGGACACAATTCCCTCCTCGGCTTTAGATGAAGCAGGCGCACATGTGGGCGTGGCACAGATGGGACTCGAGCCAGCAAGGGAGGTTGCACTCCTCCACTTGACCTCAAGTCGGGGGACACTTCCCAGCATTTGATGAGCACCACTGTGTGCCAGGCACTCACAGGTGGTACTTCCCAGGGTGACAGGTGACCCGGGAGGGGCACAGTTTTCTAGCCTCTGGCAGGACCTCCTGATTCTGGCTAGGTGGGGTGGGCTCAGAGGTCCTGGGACCAGCCAGGCAGGAATAGCCTGGCTGTGCTCTTGTGAACAGCCACCCATGTGGCAGGCCTGATGGGAGGAACCGTTTCAGAGAGAACTTTAGGAGGTGGTCCTGAGCTCTCGGCACCTGGATCCTGAGCCTCCAAGGACCACAGCAGCCAGGCCCCCATGTAATCATGGACTCAGGGAGCCCAAGGACACACCGGCATGGCTAGGCTACGGCTTGAACGGGAAACAGCCATGGGAGATGGGTCCCGAGACGGCAGGGAGGAAGCGTTTCTCCAAAAGGGCCAGGGGACAAGAAGGCTGAGTTGCTAGTACTTTCGGGTCCCCTCTCCTTAGCGTAACACAGAAGGCACCTGTGTGTTAAAGGCCCCCACCTTGCCCTCCGCCAAGCTGTTGCTGAGGCAACCTGGCCCTGCTGAGGGGCTGGGTGTGTAGAGGTGAGACTCCGGGGCTGGAAGCAAATCTGTCAGAGGAATAGCGAGGGCTGGAAGTCCCTGGGGGCCAAGTGGGGTGGGGGGACTGGAGCAAAGAGGTGGGCTCAGAGTGGGAACACAGAGGGCCAGCGTCTAGTCTTGCAGGCCAAGGGGAGTGGGCATTGCAAGGGCTGAGGACAGAGCCTGCCCAGGGTAGCCGGAACAGAGCCCCCGAGGGGACAGTGAGAGAGCAGCCTGTTCCATCTGGGTGTGGGGGCCTCTGAGTGCTGAGGATGCTCAGATTTGGGCAAGCAAATATCTGAGAAGGGGCGCTCACCGGTGCCAGGTGCTGCTCTGGGGCCTGTACACGAGACTTCTCTCTGAATCTCCACGTGGGCCCTCCCAGCTTGCTTTAGTGCGGAGAGTGTGAGGAAACAGGGCAGGAAAGGTCCCCTCGCTTGACTGGGGTCACACAGTGGCTTGGAAGGGACCCAGTAATGTGGACCTTGGCTCTGTGCACCCCTCGAGCCCCATGCAGGCTGAGGTATCTCTGGGTGGTGGGAAGAGGTGGTCTGGGGGCCAGAAGGATCTTCACAGAAAGGACCACCACCATCCAAGAGCCCGGCCAGGGCTCTTCCTACCTACCCGCCTCTCCCAAGCCCTCCCTGCTCTGATGGACCCAGTGCCGAGGCAAGCAAGCTGGAGGCAGGCGTTGCTGCGGAGGCAGGAGAGCTTGGTGCAATGCCCCAGCTGGAAAGCGATGTGGGAAACTTCTGCTTGAGGAGAGCTGCTCAAACGGGCCCCTGGGCCTCTGGGTTCAAGGTCTCGTTTTCCCACTGCCTCTACAAATGGGAAAGGGGCTCCAGCAGCCGAGGCCTGAACAATAGTCCTGCTGGCTGCCCGGCTCACCACCAGGACGCGGGCTCCGGCGGCCAACCACTGCCCTCTGAGTGCAAGGCCTTTGAAAGTCTCCTCCTGGGAAACTGGGCACTGGGGCCTGGGACCTTCATGCTGCCCCATGCTCCTCCTTTCTCCGCAGAGCGCTGAGCTCAGGGGAGAGACTGGGCATGAGAGAGGGTGTCAGGGAAAAGGACTTCTGGGAGCGGGGGTCTTATGCAGAAAGGCGAGAGGAGGAGGGACGCGCATGGCACAGAGTAGGGAAGAGAAACGGTGTAAGCCTGTCTGCGGGTGGAGGGCTGGGGGCTGTGTGGAGCGCATGAAGTAGGCATGCCTGGCAGGCGAGGTGGAAGGTGAGGGGTGCCTGGCAGGTGAGGGGTGTCTGGCAGGCGAGGGGTGCCTGGCAGGCGAGGGGTGTCTGGCAGGGGAGGGATGCCTGTCAGGGGAGGGGTGCCTGGCAGGCGAGGGGTGCCTGGCAGGCGAGGGGTGTCTGTGAGGTTGCAGGTAGGAGGTGCTCTCAGGAAGCAGGGCTGCGGTTTGAGTGGAGGGTGGATCAGT
The DNA here is from genome assembly GCA_006410675.1 of Oreotragus oreotragus. Classification (NCBI taxonomy): domain Eukaryota; kingdom Metazoa; phylum Chordata; class Mammalia; order Artiodactyla; family Bovidae; genus Oreotragus; species Oreotragus oreotragus. The sequence continues at coordinate 103,965 of SJYX01005199.1, forward strand.
GAGGGAGCAGGAAGCCAGTAAGCAGGCTGGTCTTAGGACCCAAGGCTTTAGTTGCCACGGGGGAGCCCTCCAGGCTTGGGAGGAAGCAACGGCCGCCTGTGGTGTAGGGGGAGTGCAGAAGCACGCAGAGGCAGGGCCACTAGTTGGGCCCCAGGCCCTCCTTCTGTGAGGGCATGATGGCCTGAAGGAAGAGGCTGAGGGCCAGTGCTGTGGGGCAGGGTCATTGGAGGAGGGCCAGGGGGCTCCAGAGCAAACTGAAGACTTGGTGAGTCTGGGGCAGTGTCTGCATGCAGTAGGTGCTTATAGACTTGGCTATGTGACTGGTTGGTTTGTGGTGCCAGTGGGCACGAGGCTGCTCAAGAGGGGCAGCAGTGTGTGTGTGACAGAGTGAGTGAGCTGGCGTATGCGGGCACCACTCCCGTCTCTCCCTGTGGCAGAGTTGAAGCGTCAGCTTCATCATGACCAGCAGGGGGAGCTATGCCACTGAGTGGCCCCCCCACCCCCTTTCCTGGAAACACTTCCAACAGCTGAAATACATATTTTTACATTTTTGAGTGGGTGCCCATCTCTGGCATCGCTTTGATGGTAATCTAACTCCAGTCCTAGCTGGCAAGCCGTCCACACCTCATCGCCTCCTGTGCTAATAATACCACAGGATGTCACACCCGGGGCAGCCTGGGGTTCCTGGTCCCCTCAGCCCTGCTCAGCCCTGAGGAAGGGACAGACAGTCCCCGTCAAAAGGCATCTGGAGGATGCATGAAATAAAGCCAGAGAAAGGGAAGGTGCCGGTCCACACAGGGAGCCTGGAGGCCAGGGGCTTCTCGGGAGCAGCACACGCAGGCCTCTGTCCTCCCAGGTTTGGGGGCCTCAAGGCCGCCTGGCAGGGTGTGGCTTTCTCGGCAGTGGCAGACAGCGAGAACAGGGGCCCTGGGAACGCCGCTGGGACCCCCAGGTCACACCCGGAGGGCCGCTTGGCCTCTGCTAGTTTTGTGCTCCCTGTATCGTGACCTCACGCAGCATGGCAGCATGGAGAATGCCCTAACAAGGCAAGGGTGGGTGCCAGATGGCCCAGAGGAGGCGTTCCCTTCGGCTGGGGGTGGGGGGAGCTGCCAGGCACAGCTTCAGTGGAAGGTTTGTCTGAACTGTGTTCTGGAGGATGAATAAGAGTTGGCTGGGCAGGGTTCCACTGCCAAGGCCTGTGTTGTACAAGCAGGAAGTATCAGCCAGGTGGTTGGGGGCACGTGGCAGAGGGTCACAGGTCCGTGCCAAGAGCTGAGGCCAGCCACCCCGACGGGGAACTCAGGCAGCTGAAGTCACACATGTTGGACCCCAGGACCAACGGTAGACTCTCAGGGTCTGGAAGGGATGGAGGTGGATCACCGAAGCCAGCGAGGGTGGTCCCGAATCCTACCTGGGTATTTTTAGAGTCAACATTAAGACAAACTAAACTTTCAAATGTGAGCCTTTCCAGGGACTAATAGCCAGCTTCTCTGGAGCTGGGAATTCCAACTGTGAAAGGGAAATGCGTGGAGGGAGGGGTGATGATAACCCCAGATGGGGCAGTTGTGAGGGTTAGATGAGACATTCATAGTCACTCATCAGCACCTCACACATAGTAGGGGTCAACAAATGCTAACCATTATTACTATTCCAGGGTTTCTGCAGGTTAGGGAGTTGGGACAAAATTTAAGTATGGTATCTAATTTTGTGTCTTTTAATCTAGCATGAGTTTTATGGATGAAGATGAAGGTCAGTTGAGCTTAGTCACTCGCCCTGGTCACTTGGCCTTAGCTCAGCAAAGCTGGTAACTGACCCAGACACATCGCCTCTCACCACCTGAGGGGTAGGCCTCGCTGGGGCCAGCCGTTCGTGGCAGGACCGTCTTCGAGTGCTGTGGGGCTCAGCCCCAGGCAGGCTCTCAGACCTGGTTGCCTGAGTGGACACAGAAAGTAGCTGTGTGTTTAAACATAATTTTTGGTGGCAGCAAAGAAGGGGAAAGAAACCCAAGCAAGTGTGCCATCGGCAGCCTGGCCCTCCAGGGACCCCCTGTGGCCTGGACCATCCTGCTGCCTTGGATTAGTTTGCGGTCGGCCACGCTGGGTGAGAGGCAGTAAGCGCAGCCCAGGGGTCTGCAGGCCAAGGGCAGGCTGAGCAGCCCAGAGGCTGCAGGCTGCAACGGTCCCTGAGTGGGGAGCATCCGATCACCTCGATGGCTTGGGGCACAGGGCATGTGGCCCGGGTGGGGGCAAAGGAAGAGTGTGGGACCTGTGAGGAGCCTTCCTGCCAGCCCTCAGGGTGCCCTAGAGGTTAGAGGATGGGTGTTAGGCGATACCAAACAGAGGCAGGTCATAAATGTGGTGTGCAGGTCAGATTTGTCCAGTCAAGGTATTTGATTTCACTTACAGAGTGCTTCTCAAAAAATTTTTGATTATGTCCCACCCAACATCTTGCTATAAAAAAATCCAGGTCTGAAGTTTCTCTTGAAAAAATAGAGGACCTAACCACACAGCCTATGTAGTTGGGGAAAGGGCTCCCGCAGACCCCACTCTCTCTGTCCTGCCCCTCTTCACTGCTTATATGTCCCCCGCTGGTCCACTCTGTTAGCAGCCCCGACTGTGGATGGGGATGCCCTCCTCCAGCCCTTGGCCCCTCCCCAGGACCCTCAATCTATGATCCTAGTTGCTCTGGAGAGGGGTTGGTGACAGGTGCCCAAGGTCATCGGTCTCAGCAGTCCAGAGTAGAGTAGGGAGTAAATGGGGGCGCAGTAAGAGAGGGCTTCCCCGCCTCAGAACTAATGATTTGGTTTGGGCTGGACTGATGGCAGGAACCACCCCGGGACCCTGAGAGTGGCTCAACCTCGGATTCTCTCATTCTGGGAGAGAGGAGGCTGGAGCTGCGTGACCCCGGCCACAGTGACCGGGAGGAAAGCTCCACTCTCTCTGGGGAGGCGAAGGGAAAGGGCAAAAAGAGGCTCCTCAGCTTTCCAGAGGCTTCCAGATAGACCACAAGCTTCCAGGACAGAGAGCAGACATGGGAACAGCTGTTCTTAACCCCAAGCAGAAGGGGAGGCAGGAGTGTGGAGAAGAGGCTCCACAGTTCCCCAGGGCAGGCATGCCTGGGAGGCACAAGAAGAGCTCCCTGGTGTGAGGACCAGGGGCAAGCGCTGGGCCAGCCTGGGCTGAGCAGTGCAGCAGGACCCGCCGTGGCCGGCCCCCAGGTGACCCTGTGCACCGAGATGAACCTGAAGGTGATGGGGTGGGGAGGGGACAGGAGAGAGAGACTGAGCGAGAAGGGAGAGGGAGAGAGACAGACAGGTGAGAGATGGAGACAGAGAGACACAGATTTAGAACAAGAAAGAGAAGCAAGTTGGATGAGCTTCTTGGGACCTGTCGGTTCGACCTGACATGGGGGGCCAGCCGGGCCACCCCTCGCACTGAAGATCTGAGAGCGGCTGGTCCTCTCATCTCCCCTCCAAGGCCTGGCTCATGGCCTGTGTCAGGCTTGTCCTGTGCTAGGGATGCTGGCGCGCACCAGCTGTCCAAGAACTCTCCTTACGGTGATTGCAGCTCTGTCTCCTGCCGGAAGATCCCTGCCCTCCAGGGAAAGCATGCCAGGGAAGCTTCAGCCAGCCTGCAGATGTCGGGGAAAGGACCGCGGCGGCTGTGTGGGGTTCTGCTGATACCCAGTAAGATCAGGCGAGGCCAGTGCTGTCCTCAGAAGCAGCCGGGCCGGGCAGGAAGGCTCAGCAACCTGTCTGAGCCCAGCCTCGGGCCTCAGGCCCTGCCCACCGAGAGGGGCCTGTTGTTGAGGACCCACAGACACAGGTTTTTTTCTGTGTTGGAAGGCTGAGCTGTGATAAATTTGGAAAGTAATAAATATCAGAGCTTTGCAGACCATTTCCCGGCATCTCACAGCACACCAGCCGGAGTGGCGCGCCCCCAGCTGCGTGTGGCCTGGACCAGGGGCTGCTCCAGTCAGTAAAGGTGGGGCCGTGCTTGGGAAAGCCGAGTGCATTTCATTAGATGCTGGTGGTGGGGCGCTTCCAAGTGGATGGCTTGGAAGCCCACGAGCAGGCCATGCTGGGGCGGGGGGAAGGCCCTCTTGGGAGCTGTGGCCAAAACAGACCATGGTTACTCACAGTGTGGTTTCCAGCTGCTGCCAAGTCTGCCTTGGCCAGCTGGGACTGGGTGGTAGACCTCCCTGCACGGATCTCAGTTTCCCCAGCTTCTCCAAGACATCGGCCACCCTTCTGTGATGTGGACACTCTCCCAAGCAGGCTCGCAGGAGGCACCCAAGGCTCCCTGGTGGTAGAGCCTCTGCACTGGATGGTTGCCTGTGTCATGAACTGGCCTGAGTAACACTGAATAAAGCATCAAAGAGCTTGCAGGCCCTGGAAGGGCTCTGCTTCACCTCATTTCTGTGGCTGCTCATGGCCTTTGCTGGCTGGATAGGCGTATAGAAACTCCTTTTGTATGAATACCAGGATAAGGGAGATCAGAGGGTGTGGGTGCAGAGCCTCTGGCAGGACAGGGTCTGCGGGCCACACCATGTTCAGGTACCTGCTTCAGGGGGTTTTCCTCCCCGGCTGCACCTGGCTGGTGGCCTCAAAGTGCCCTGAGCCCACTCTGGCCTTGGGATTTCCCGGCTTTTCTCTGCCTGGCACAGAGCTGCGCATCTAGCTTGACCTCTCCAGGCCCCCCCTTTCCCTCTGGAGCCCCTTCGTTCTTCTGGGATTGGGCCCCAGGACTCCCCTGATCCACGAAGACTTCCTATGGCCCTGAGTCCCATGAAGAATCTCCTCATGGGTGGCCCTTGCACAAAGGCACCCGTGGCAGGAGCAGCCAGTGGCACTAGCTCCGCCCCTGCTCTGACCCCCGTGTTTGCCCATCTCCTCCCTGGCTTCAGAGGCGACGACCCAGCTCATGGACTTGTCTCACGCGTACACAGGCGCCGTGCATGGACCAGGCACACAAAGGCACTTAGTATTTTTGCCTCCTTTCCCCTTGCTTATTTCTGTTTAAAAGCTTATAACTGTACAGCATGTTTAATTTATATATTTCCATAATCCTAGCCTTATATCTAAAGACTTGAGCAACCTAGTTTGAGTTTGGGGTGAATAATATTGAACCATTCAAACTAAAATGGGACCATGGCAATCCCGCTGGACAGGGTGGAGTCCATGTCCTTGCTTTGTAGTTTCCATGATGCACCGTTGTGATAGCAGTACCTAAAAGGGTAGAATCAGGTTCCCAGAAATAACCCAGTCTCTCACTTTACGGAGAGGGGAGGGACTTCCACCATTGGGCTCTGTTCTTCTGCTTCCTGGTCTCTGTAAGGTCCAAAGGACGCCACAGCTGAAGGACATTTTCAGATTATATTCTCTTAGACATTCCCATCCAGGTATGTCCATAACTCTTGGGACAGTGATGACCAAGGGTACTGCCTGGGGGGCTGCATTCAATAGCCTACCTACAGTGGGGAAAGCCCACATTAGAATGCGAGCAATCTTGCAAAGAGTGGCTCTTAACTTACCTGAGTTGCTGAATCAAAGTGTCTGGGTAAAGGCTTCAGGTATCCTGGAGAAACGAGGTGGGTTCAGTCATCATTTTTTTGATGACTAAAGCAATTTATTTTAAAGAAAGACTGACGACAGACATTCCTGTGGGAGCAGGTGTGTAAGTCATTTAGAGTAGGTGTCTGATTTCCTTCTATGACTGGTTCATTTAATAAAGCATGTTCTTCTCGTTATCAAAGTTACCTATGCTCATCACACACACACACACACACACACACACACACACACACACACATGGATAAAAAANCAGGTCTGAAGTTTCTCTTGAAAAAATAGAGGACCTAACCACACAGCCTATGTAGTTGGGGAAAGGGCTCCCGCAGACCCCACTCTCTCTGTCCTGCCCCTCTTCACTGCTTATATGTCCCCCGCTGGTCCACTCTGTTAGCAGCCCCGACTGTGGATGGGGATGCCCTCCTCCAGCCCTTGGCCCCTCCCCAGGACCCTCAATCTATGATCCTAGTTGCTCTGGAGAGGGGTTGGTGACAGGTGCCCAAGGTCATCGGTCTCAGCAGTCCAGAGTAGAGTAGGGAGTAAATGGGGGCGCAGTAAGAGAGGGCTTCCCCGCCTCAGAACTAATGATTTGGTTTGGGCTGGACTGATGGCAGGAACCACCCCGGGACCCTGAGAGTGGCTCAACCTCGGATTCTCTCATTCTGGGAGAGAGGAGGCTGGAGCTGCGTGACCCCGGCCACAGTGACCGGGAGGAAAGCTCCACTCTCTCTGGGGAGGCGAAGGGAAAGGGCAAAAAGAGGCTCCTCAGCTTTCCAGAGGCTTCCAGATAGACCACAAGCTTCCAGGACAGAGAGCAGACATGGGAACAGCTGTTCTTAACCCCAAGCAGAAGGGGAGGCAGGAGTGTGGAGAAGAGGCTCCACAGTTCCCCAGGGCAGGCATGCCTGGGAGGCACAAGAAGAGCTCCCTGGTGTGAGGACCAGGGGCAAGCGCTGGGCCAGCCTGGGCTGAGCAGTGCAGCAGGACCCGCCGTGGCCGGCCCCCAGGTGACCCTGTGCACCGAGATGAACCTGAAGGTGATGGGGTGGGGAGGGGACAGGAGAGAGAGACTGAGCGAGAAGGGAGAGGGAGAGAGACAGACAGGTGAGAGATGGAGACAGAGAGACACAGATTTAGAACAAGAAAGAGAAGCAAGTTGGATGAGCTTCTTGGGACCTGTCGGTTCGACCTGACNGGGGTGGGGAGGGGACAGGAGAGAGAGACTGAGCGAGAAGGGAGAGGGAGAGAGACAGACAGGTGAGAGATGGAGACAGAGAGACACAGATTTAGAACAAGAAAGAGAAGCAAGTTGGATGAGCTTCTTGGGACCTGTCGGTTCGACCTGACTTGGGGGCCAGCCGGGCCACCCCTCGCACTGAAGACCTGAGAGCGGCTGGTCCTCTCGTCTCCCCTCCAAGGCCTGACTCGTGGCCTGTGTCAGGCTTGTCCTGTGCTAAGGATGCTGGCGCGCACCAGCTGTCCAAGAACTCTCCTTACGGTGATTGCAGCTCTGTCTCCTGCTGGAAGATCCCTGCCCTCCAGGGAAAGCACGCCAGGGAAGCTTCAGCCAGCCTGCAGATGTCGAGGAAAGGACCGCGGCGGCTGTGTGGGGTTCTGCTGATACCCAGTAAGATCAGGCGAGGCCAGTGCTGATCTCAGAAGCAGCCGGGCCAGGCAGGAAGGCTCGACTGCCCTCCAGGGAAAGCATGCCAGGGAAGCTTCAGCCAGCCTGCAGATGTCGGGGAAAGGACCGCGGCGGCTGTGTGGGGTTCTGCTGATACCCAGTAAGATCAGGCGAGGCCAGTGCTGTCCTCAGAAGCAGCCGGGCCGGGCAGGAAGGCTCAGCAACCTGTCTGAGCCCAGCCTCGGGCCTCAGGCCCTGCCCACCGAGAGGGGCCTGTTGTTGAGGACCCACAGACACAGGTTTTTTTCTGTGTTGGAAGGCTGAGCTGTGATAAATTTGGAAAGTAATAAATATCAGAGCTTTGCAGACCATTTCCCGGCATCTCACAGCACACCAGCCGGAGTGGCGTGCCCCCAGCTGCATGTGGCCTGGACCAAGGGCTGCTCCAGTCAGTAAAGGTGGGGCCGTGCTTGGGAAAGCTGAGTGCATTTCATTAGATGCTGGTGGTGGGGCGTTTCCAAGTGGATGGCTTGGAAGCCCACGAGCAGGCCATGCTGGGGCGGGGGGAAGGCCCTCTTGGGAGCTGTGGCCAAAACAGACCATGGTTACTCACAGTGTGGTTTCCAGCTGCTGCCAAGTCTGCCTTGGCCAGCTGGGACTGGGTGGTAGACCTCCCCGCACGGATCTCAGTTTCCCCAGCTTCTCCAAGACATCGGCCACCCTTCTGTGATGTGGGCACTCTCCCAAGCAGGCTCGCAGGAGGCACCCAAGGCTCCCTGGTGGTAGAGCCTCTGCACTGGATGGTTGCCTGTGTAATGAACTGGCCTGAGTAACACTGAATAAAGCATCAAAGAGCTTGCAGGCCCTGGAAGGGCTCTGCTTCACCTCATTTCTGTGGCTGCTCATGGCCTTTGCTGGCTGGATAGGCGTATAGAAACTTCTTTTGTATGAATACCAGGATAAGGGAGATCAGAGGGTGTGGGTGCAGAGCCTCTGGCAGGACAGGGTCTGCGGGCCACACCATGCTCAGGCACCTGCTTCAGGGGGTTTTCCTCCCCGGCTGCACCTGGCTGGTGGCCTCAAAGTGCCCTGAGCCCACTCTGGCCTTGGGATTTCCCGGCTTTTCTCTGCCTGGCACAGAGCTGCGCATCTAGCTTGACCTCTCCAGGCCCCCCCTTTCCCTCTGGAGCCCCTTCGTTCTTCTGGGATTGGGCCCCAGGACTCCCCTGATCCACGAAGACTTCCTATGGCCCTGAGTCCCATGAAGAATCTCCTCATGGGTGGCCCTTGCACAAAGGCACCCGTGGCAGGAGCAGCCAGTGGCACTAGCTCCGCCCCTGCTCTGACCCCCGTGTTTGCCCATCTCCTCCCTGGCTTCAGAGGCGACGACCCAGCTCATGGACTTGTCTCACGCGTACACAGGCGCCGTGCATGGACCAGGCACACAAAGGCACTTAGTATTTTTGCCTCCTTTCCCCTTGCTTATTTCTGTTTAAAAGCTTATAACTGTACAGCATGTTTAATTTATATATTTCCATAATCCTAGCCTTATATCTAAAGACTTGAGCAACCTAGTTTGAGTTTGGGGTGAATAATATTGAACCATTCAAACTAAAATGGGACCATGGCAATCCCGCTGGACAGGGTGGAGTCCATGTCCTTGCTTTGTAGTTTCCATGATGCACCGTTGTGATAGCAGTACCTAAAAGGGTAGAATCAGGTTCCCAGAAATAACCCAGTCTCTCACTTTACGGAGAGGGGAGGGACTTCCACCATTGGGCTCTGTTCTTCTGCTTCCTGGTCTCTGTAAGGTCCAAAGGACGCCACAGCTGAAGGACATTTTCAGATTATATTCTCTTAGACATTCCCATCCAGGTATGTCCATAACTCTTGGGACAGTGATGACCAAGGGTACTGCCTGGGGGGCTGCATTCAATAGCCTACCTACAGTGGGGAAAGCCCACATTAGAATGCGAGCAATCTTGCAAAGAGTGGCTCTTAACTTACCTGAGTTGCTGAATCAAAGTGTCTGGGTAAAGGCTTCAGGTATCCTGGAGAAACGAGGTGGGTTCAGTCATCATTTTTTTGATGACTAAAGCAATTTATTTTAAAGAAAGACTGACGACAGACATTCCTGTGGGAGCAGGTGTGTAAGTCATTTAGAGTAGGTGTCTGATTTCCTTCTATGACTGGTTCATTTAATAAAGCATGTTCTCGTTATCAAAGTTACCTATGCTCATCACACACACACACACACACACACACACACACATGGATAAAAAATAAAGAAAAAAACAGCAATCACAAATGGCAGCACTCAGAAGCATCTTAGCAATGTTCTGGTAAATTTCTTCTAGCTCTAGACACCTAACTGCACACAGGAGGGGACTTTTTTTAAACACTGTCGCTATCACATCATCATTGTGCCGTGGCAGGGGAGCTTCATTTTGCTGACAAATTTGCCTGCATTTCTAATCATCTCTATTCATAGATTCCTGTAAGGGGCATCATGGGGCTGGAGGGCGTGAACATGTTGACTATATCTTGCCAATTTGTCTTCCAGAAAGTGTGAGTCACTTTGTCTCCAGGAGTGTGATAGTACCCACCACCAGTCTTTAAGAAAGGATCAGGGCCGGCGATGACTCAGAAGCGAACCTGTGCCTAGTTATCTAGTGACCTGAAGCCAATGCAATCCTCTCGTGACACAGAGCTGCCTGGCAGGGGTCCTTCTGCTCAAGTGTCAGGGACAGAGAGCTGGCTGCCTGTAGAAAAGCCGACACTTCTGCAGGTTCTTAGGCTGGCTCTGTGTGCCTTTGGCTACCAGGCAACTTCCCACAAAACACTGAGGCAATGGCAGGTCTGGTGGCAAGTGAGCCCCACTCCATCCCTGTCAGGCATGGTAGACCTAGGTTCTAGTAATTCTTCAACTTGGGAAACTTCTTTAAGAAAAAACCACAGAAGTATGAACACAAAATTAGCTCTAAAAAATGAACATTTCCAATGTGACCAGAATCACAATAAATCAGACATTCTAAAAAGGTGGTAAGTAACATAAATATCATTAAACCCTTCAAACACATAATTTTGACTCACTTCTAGCCACACTTCTATAACACTTTCCTTACATTTGGCTGAGTATTCTTTGTTCTCTTCATGTGACAATGATTTTCTACAGTCATAATAAAAAGATAATTTAGTCTTTCTTCAGAGCATGGCTGATCAAAAATAGCAAAAATGTTTGAGTAGTTTATAAAAACTGCTTTCAATTTCATGACTCACTGGGAATGACATGTAAATTGCAGATGTTATCAAATCTGGGGAATATTCGCTTTATGTTTCTGTTTGTATCTGAGGACTAAAATTTTAGGGCGTTTCAAGCTCTTGCATGGTTTTTACTCTTAAATAGTCTTTGAATGACGATGCTCACCTCTTTGTGCATGCTATAGTGGCATCTCTATATTTTGTGTTTTTTTCATTGTCAGTTTCAGTGAATTCAGCAAGAAATGTAAATGTCTTCCCATTGTCTTCCTGGGAGTCACTGCTTTCAGTCCAAGACCCTCTTTATTATTTTCATTAGACAATTAGCTCTTGCTCTTCTGGTAAAATCTGAACATTTAAAATTTAATTTCATTACCAGTATGTTTATTGACTCCATTGCACATCTTTAAAACTTGTCATATTCCACTGATTTTTTAATGTGATATTTTTCTCAGTTTCCTTTTTAAAAATTGAACTCTAGTTGCTGTACAATTTTATATGTTACAGATATACAATATAGTGCTTCACATTTTTAAAGGTTATACTCCATTTATAGTCATTGTCAAATATTGGCTACATTCCCCATGCTGTCTGATTAATGCGTCCTTGTAGCTTATTTTATATTTAGTAGTTTGTGCCTCTTACTCTCCTACCCCTGCATTGCCCCTCCTTGCTTTCTTCTTCCCACCGGTAACTACTGGTCTGTTTTCTATACCGTGAGTATGCTTCATTTCTAAGTTTCTTAACTAAAAATTTAAGTACAAAAATTTATTTGTACAAATAACTTATCTGTTTTATTGCAACATTTTAAGATGACTTCTTAAATTATAATTTAAACAATATATTCCCAATTGAATCTCTCCTTAGCTGGATACCAAAATGCCTGGAATCCCGCCAGTGTGACATACTGGGGGTGGGGATATATGTGACAAAGGGGTAATCCCCAGCGCAAAGAGAAGGCAACCTTACCTTTTGTATTGGGCTTCCCTGAGGGCTTAGATGGTAAAAAAATATCTGCCTGCAGTATAGGAGACCTGGGTTCGATCTCTAGATTGGGAAGATCCTCTGGAGAAGGGAATGGCTAACCACTCCGGTATTCTTGCCTGGGGAATTCCATGGACAAAGGAGCCTGTCAGGCTGCAGTCTATAGGGTCACAGAGGCAGACACAACTGAGTGACTGACTCAGGGCTTTGAAAGGGGCTCCTGCAAACTCAGAGCCTGGCTTGTAAGTGTCACTAGCTTGAAGGTAAGTCCACCCGTGCCATCAGTCTCGGATTGCCATCCCTCTGCACTTCAGAATCTCTATTCAAAGGACTTGCAGTCTTTCCAAAGCCTTAGCCTGAGTTGATGACAGTGGCTTAACAGCCCAGGTGAGATGGACTTGACCAGGTTCATCATTCAGCTTCACCAGGGGAGCTAAGAAGACATTTCTGTAACGCCTGTAACTCCTGACAGATCTGCTCTCATTTGAGGAATACCTCCCAACCTGTGTTTGTGCTTGGGTTCAAGAGCTAGGAAGAAGGCCTGGATCTATTTTATGGCTCTATCTCTCTTATAAATTCCTTAAAATAGCTTCAGGTTATTTTTGTCTTTAAAAATCAATATAATTCAAGAAAAAGAAAAGACAAGCCTCTGACTGGAAGGCATATCTAATAAAAAACTTGTGTAAACTCTACAAGGAACTCTCACAACTCAACAGTAAGAAGATGCATGCCACTGACTAGGAGAAAATGTTTTCAAAAGACACATCTGACAAAGGACTATGTCAAATACACAGAGACCTCTTCAAAGTTTACAGTAAAAAAGTGAACAACTCAAGTTAAAATGGGCAAACATTTTTATATACCGTGTGATTCTAACCAAGTGATATCCGAGAAAAGAGAAAGTGATATTGTAGAAAAGGGGATAGTAAAAAAAGATCAGTAATTGTCAGGGCCTTCGGAGGAGAGAGGGATGAATAGGGGCAGCACAGAGGATTTTTAGAGTAGAGAAGATCCTGTGACATTAGCAGGGTGGGTGTACATCATCACAGGCAGACCTTGGAGATACTGTGTATTCAGTTCCAGACCACTGCGGTGAGGTAAATTTTGCAAAAAGCAAGTCACAAATTTTTTGGTTTCCCAGCACATATAAAAATTATGCTTACATTCTACTGTGGTCTATTATGTGTACAATAGCATCGTGTATAAAAAACAATGTATATACCTTACTTAAAAATGCTTTATTGCTGAAAAATGTTAACTATTATCTGAGACTTCAGTGAGTCAGAGTGGTAGCACCAAAGTTCACTGGTCACAGATCGCCACCACAAATATAATGAGGAAGTTTGAGTATTTCAAGAAGTATCAAAATGTGTCAGACAAGTAGAGAGCAAATGTTGTTGGAAAAAAAATGGTACCAATAGATGTGCTCACTGCAGAGGTACCACAGACCTTCCATTTGTGGGAAACACAGTATCTGAGAAACACAGTAGAGCAGGATACACCTGTGTCCATTTGCCCAAACTCATAGAATGTGTCGCACAAGCGTGAACCCTGATGTAAACTGTGGACTTTGCGTGATAGATGTGTAAGTACAGGTTCACCAGTTGTAATGAAGGTACCACTCTGCTGGGGTGGATATTGATAATGGGGATGGTATGCACATGAGCGCAAGGACACATGGTCTATCTCTGTATTACTCTTGGCTCAATTTTGCCGTGAACCTACCTCTCTAAAAAATAAAAAGCTGTTAAAAACAATATATTCCATGAGTTTATACTTTAATCACCACTTCTAAGTAATTCATTCAATCCATCTTTATTCATTGATCTCTGAGGCCCAAGGGACATAGTCAAGAAACAGGCTGAAGAGATTCCTAGGGTCACGATATAATTCTGCAGAAAGACCATCATCCGGGAATGAAAATAACTGAAATAATCATAATAGCCGTAACTGTTTTATTCAGTCATCTGTATTTCACAGAAATAATGAGCGAGGTGGGGGTGGGGGTGGGGGACACGAAATAGTCTACAGGATGAGGGCATTTTTCCCGAGGAAGTGACATCTGGCCTGAAGGGTGGTTGGAGTCACTCAGGTTGAGAGTGGAGAAGGCAATGACATCCCACTCCAATACTCTTGCCTGGAAAATCCCATGGACGGAGGAGCCTGGTGGGCTGCAGTCCATGGGGTTGCTAAGAGTCGGGCACGACTGAGCGGCTTCACTTTCCCTTTTCTCTTTCATGCGTTGGAGAAGGGAATGGCAACCCACTCCAGTGTTCTTGCCTGGAGGATCCCAGGGACGGGGGAGCCTGGTGGGCTGCCGTCTCTGGGGTCGCACAGAGTCGGACACGACTGAAGCGACTCAGCAGCAGCAGCAGCAGCAGCAGGTCAAGAGAGTGGCAGCAAGAGGCCAGGGGAATAGACAGAGCCGGAGGAGGCCCTGAGCAGGCAGGGGCCGGGCGCGGAGGCACAGCGAGGAGTCTGGCTGCAGCTGGAGTTGCGCGGGCGTGTCCAGAGCGCGCGGCTGTGCACAGGGCTCTGCAGAGGGGCAGGGCCAGCCCTGCTGCGCCGGGGGCCTGTGCCAGGGCCCTGCTTTCTCTCCAATGGGTCAGACGTGTTCACAAGGCTTTAGGGAGGGGTGGACGGGATGCGACTGTGTCTCGAAAACATTGTCCTGGCTAATGCCCAGAGCGGGTCAGGTGGGGGAAAGCGTGGATATGGAGGACTAGCTGAGTGACACCGCGGCGACCGAGGCAGGGAAGCCTGTTGGCTGGAGTGGTGGGAGAGGAATGGACAGGGCCAGGAGAGCTCCTCAGACTGGAGACGGGGACAGCATCGGAGAGACACGGGCTTATTTCCTGAGACAGAGGACGCTGGAGTGGAGGACACCTGGGAATGCGGACGAGGCGGTCACTGCGGATCTGCCGAGTGCGATGGGCTGCTTGCAGCCAGACCCCCGCACGCAGTCTGGGCTGGAGACATAACTCTGAGCAGATAGACAGTAATTGGAGCCATGCGGCGGATGAAATCATCTAAGGGGAACGTGTGGGCTGAGACGAGCAGGGAGCAGGGCCCCCACGGCCGCCTCCACCCTCTGTCAGGACACCATCAGTTCTTCAGCAAACAAAGCTGGAGCCTCCATTTGCCCCATGCTCTCCAGGTGACGAAGGCCTCACACCAAACCATGCTCCCGTGATTCCTCACCAGACCCTTGGAGGCAATCATGCTTGCACCCACCGGGAGGCTTTGCAGCGCAGGGGAGAGCGAGCGGGCCAGGAATCACAGAGGCCGAGGCTCTGATTCATGGGGTACTCACCCTGACCCCTGAGAGTCGCGGAGATCCAATGACATGCTGCATTTATAAAGCACCAGGCACCGCGCCTGACACATGGCTATTGAGGTTTTAAGGGACTCATAAATAACACCCCATTACTCTCCTCCTCTGCTCACATCCAACTGAGAAATGAGACACTGGGGCCAGATCAGCTGAGAAATGGACGAGCGACAGCACCCTTGCGGCCCTGCTGACGGACAGCAGGCTTGGCTCTGCAGTCCCCGTGGGTGCTCGCCTCTGCACCTGCCGGCATCCTCCCCACCACATGGCCACATCGAGGGGCAGCGCACCTGAGAGACTCTGTGGGCCAGCAGAGCAGTCAAACTCAGCCGAGACAACGGAAGGATGCTCAGACATTTCACTCTCCCTGGCGAGCAACCCTCCAGGCGCATGGAGCTCCCCTACGCCAGCCCCCGGACTTTATTATGCTAACCAAGTGTCCATCTCTGCCATCCTAACCTGGTGCGTTCCTGACTCAGGAAGAGGAGAAAGAAGAAAAGAAAAAAAATCTTCCGCATACTATAAAAACAAGCAGGGATGTATCATGAGGGAGAATGAAACTTGCGCATGAATTTTAAGGATTATAAACAAGACTTCAAAGAATTTTCTGGATTGCTGCTTCTTTCTGTCTGTGCCCCAAATGCCCCAAATGACTTCTTTATTCACTAGAGATTCGTTGGATAAAAAGTTCGAAATGTGCTGACTTTACCCATTTAATCATTTCCTTGTTGTTTCTTTGGTAGATTTTTTTTTAAATTTATGTTTATCAAAGTCATACATGTACATAGTTTTAAAAGTTAAAGGGTTCTGCATGACTTATAATGAAAACCAGCATTTCCCTCTCCCCCACTGCCGACCCTCCTCCCCAGAGGCCATCACTTTGAATCTTTCTGGTGCTTTCCTTCTAATTTTAAAATAACATGCTTAGACTTGCATTTCTTGATTTTCCAGTTTAAACGTTATTTGATGAATTCTGACTATGGAAGAGGAGGACTTAGTACTCTAAAGCCACCCTCCCCCCTCCCCCCATGCAGATACACACTCTCTTCATCCTCCCGTCACGGTAGTTCTAGTGTGATTTTTGGCCAAATCAATACTCGGTTTTACGTAGTTATGACTATGTTCATATTATTCACAGCTAAACCATGTAGAGCACATTTCCTATCTTGTACAGCATTTTGTTTTGCTTGGAATAAAGAGTTGCCAAGTTTTCCCCATGTTTAGTGTTTCATTACTAGGCATTCGTAGACTCTGGGCTCCAGGAGGCTCTCCTTGCTCTTTGCACAGATTCACGTGCTCTCCAGCGAGGACTGGCAACTCCCTGTACTGATCCCCTCCACCTTGTGGGCTTGGGGTCCTGGGCACCCCTTTGACTTCCCCGAGTTGAGTCTCTCGGTTTTCTCCTGTTTTGATGAACTGCCTCCTCCAAGAGGTTCCTCAGAAACGTCTTATGTCAATACAGTGTTTTGAGAGTTTGTACAGGCAAAGCTTAGCCATTCTACCCTCCCATTTTATTGGCAGCTTGGATGAGGTGCTTGACCCTCAGACTCTGAAGCTGTCGCCCACTGCCTTCCGGCTCACAGAGCTGCCGTTGAAAAGTCAGATTCAGGCCAGTTTCCTCTCTGAAATCTTTCAGACATTCTACTCTTGCGCTGCTCGGGTGTGGGGCACCATTTCACACGGGGGTCTTCAAACTGGAGGCTCATGACTGTTACTCACAATCTGGTCAATATTCTTTTATTATTTCCTACCCCTCCAGCTCATCCTCCCAGCCTTTTCTCCCTGGTTCTCTTCTTTAACCCATTCTGCTTTATAGCCATGGGGCTCCTGAGCAGACTCTGTAGAGTGTGCAGTTTTTCTCTCCTATGTTTCATCTTGTTGGTTGTGTTTTGTCTTTTGAAAGATGTCTTAACCTTTCTGTTGAAGCTTATTGTATGCTAATTTGTTTTACACATCTGCCATGCTAATTTCCAAAAACACTTTAAAAATTCTGAATGATTCTTTTAAAACTGTCTTTATTTTGTAAGCATCCTGCTCACTCATTTCAGGGATACATGAATTATCTTCTTATTTCCTAGATATAGCACTTGTAATTTACATATATTAATCATTTTTTTCTCCCCCACTCTTTGAGGTGTCTCTGTTTCCTCTAAGTTATTTTTCTCCTCTGACTCGATGGAATAGTAAGGCTGTAACAAGCACATTGGAAGCTCTGTGTGTCTGGGTGGGGCTTTGTTGGAGAAAGACTAGTCTGGGCCATTTTACTGGGTGGGAGTGAGGGACTGAGCTGCCAGTTCTGAATAGATTCTACTGGGCTGGCTCAGTATCCCCAAGAGAAAACTCATCCAAAATCCCACTGAGTTCTTAGTTCTCAAGAAGAAAGAGGTTAGGGTGTGAGTTTCAGCATTCAGCACGTTCACGTTCTCTCCGTGGTCAGCCTGGTACCCTCACGTGCATCTGCGCCCATGGTTCCTGAATCCAGAGCCCCCAGTACCCTCTTGCTAGAGGGCAGAGCCCCATCTTCTGCCAGGATAACAGGGAAGTAGTTCCTGACCTGTACAAATCAGGACAAGGGACCATGGGCCGAAACATTCTCAGGCTGATTTTTAACTAGCCCTTTGTTTTCGGCTCCACTCACATTGCCACCTGCAGAGGTACTTGCCGCTTGCAATCTTGACCCTTTTCTAGGGGGCTCTGCTCTGCTTCCAAGCGCCCCCTGTCACCTGGGTAGGCTTCCGGCTTCTCACGTCTGCTCCATCACAGGCACTCAGGCAGCTGCTTTCCAGCTTCCAGGCTCTTGTTACCGTTACTTCCTCTCCGTTTCTTTGTCCTCCCTTATTTTCCCTCCTTCACTGTCATTTGGTAAACTTCCAGGAGAGACTGGATTAACACCCTGGGTAGCCCACGGATCTTTCTTTGCTTACTCTCCTCTGGAGACCCCTTCCATCCCACCCTGCCCTGCCCCTACCAGCCCAGGACCAATTCCCTGTCTCCCTCTGCCTCACAGATGGGTGGAAGATAAAAGATTAGAAAATACTTTCAGCAGGCTCTGAATCCAGCCTTTAGGCCCTGGGAGGTGGGGGTAGTTGGCATCCACTGTATTGTGCTTGACCTTTGGAGTCGGAACAAACCAAGAATGAAAGAGCCGCGCTGGGGCATCCAACGCCACTGCCTTCATCTTAATGGGCTCTTCCAATCCTTTACCCGTTTTTCCATCAGACTGTTTTCTTTGTGTGATTTGTAAAAGTTATTTTTGGCTATGAATCCTGTGCTTGTTAGAAAATTCCAAATGCTTTTTTTTAAAAAAACTTTCTTTATGATGTGTTTTAATTTTTGTGAGATTAATCAGTTGTTGCCTTTATGGATTCTGGGTGTTGAATCTTCCTTTCTGTGGAAAAGAACCCCTACCCTTAAGCTGTATAAATAATTCTCTCCCTAAAGCTTTCATGGCTTTTTTATTTAGCTTTTAAAAATATTTATTTTTCATGTCAAAGAATGCATCCTAATGTAGCCCAGTAGTCAACACAGAGATGTATCACAGAATAAGTTAACAATCCTTCCCTTTTTACTTCCAGGCCAACTTCTTCCGGTTACCAGCCTTAGCAGTTTGAGGTCATTCACACCCTTCTGAGTGCCAAGATGCTTCAGTCATGTCCGAATCTTGTTGCAACCCTATGGACTGTAGCCTGCCAGGCTACATCCATGGAAATCTTCAGGCAAGAATACCAGCGTGGGCTGCCATTTCCTTCTCCACCCCTTTTCTTATGCTCATTCAAATGCATATTCAGATTTATGGGATTTAATTTTGCTTTGTTTTCATCAAAACTGGAAGATGGCACTTTAATATCTCTGAAACTAATTTTAAAGCTTTATTTATTATAGATTCTGTTGTTGCACTTTAAGAACATTTTTAATAAAAATTTTAATGGAGATAGCTATAGATTTACATGTACTTGTAAACACTACTGCGTATCTTTCATCCATTTTCCTCCAACGGTAATGTCTTGCAAAGCTGTAAGACATCTTGTGACATCTTGTGACATCTTGCAACGGTAATATCTTGCAAAACCGCTCAGTGTCACCGCCAGGACAGTGGCTCCAGGGACGACCCAGGGGTCTTCCCCCAGCTTTATTTGGCCTTCTCTGTGTGTGCGCGTGTGCACAGCGTTACCGTGGGGGCAGGTTCGTGTATTCACCACCACAGTCAAGACACAGAGCAGTTCATCGCCATCAGGATCCTTTTCTGTCTCCCTTTATTAGCACGTCTGCTTCCCTCCTGCATGCTCCTTGCAGCAACACTTCATCCACCTTCCTCCCGTCCCTAACCCCTGGCAACACTAAAGTCCTCTCTTCCTACAATTTTGTCATTTCAAAATGTTATACAGATGAAACCTACAGTGTAATAGCGTTCTGGATGGCATTATTCACTCCACGTAATCCTTTGGATCATCCAGGCTATTGGGTCTCTCAATAGTTCCTTCCTGTTTATTGCTGAGTAGGATTCCACAGTACGGACAGACCACTGTTTATTTAACGTTCACCTGCTAAAGGACATCTGGTTTGGATTTTAGCTTTGGGCTACTGTGAATAAAGTTACTATGAATCTTTGAGTACAAGTTTCTGTGTGAACACAAGTTTGATTTCTCTGGAAAATTGCCCAGGGATGAAAAGATGTGGGTCGTATGGTAACGCATGTTTAGTTTTATAAAAATTTGCCATTTTCCATTTTCCAGACTGTGAAACTATTTTTAAAAATATTGTTTGAGACCCTCTGGGGCTCCTAAACTCAGATCAAGCCTTTTCGTTTCCACAGCTCTATCGCAGCGCGTAGAGTGGGCAGCGAACGGGAAGCGTACAGGTGAGCTCACCACTCAGGTTGTCTCGGTATTTCACCACTGTCAGTGATGCTGTGACGCACCTCCTCGTACAGAGAGCTTTACACACTGGCCTTGATTTCCATAGGCTGGATTTTCAGAACTGATAGTTTTAGTAGAGGTGGCATATTTCTTTCCAAAAAATTATGGGAATTCACAGTCTCCCAAGCGATGTATGAAACTGGCCATTTTCCCACTTCCTTGCTGGTAGTGTAAACTGTCAGTCTTAGATTTATTCTAATCTTTTACTTTTTAACTTATTTAAATTCCTATGGAACTTACTTTGGAGTGCGTTATAGACTAGAGGTCTAACTTTATCCTCCTACCCTCAGTTTAGTTCAGTTCAGTTGCTCAGTCGTGTCCGACTCTTTGCGACCCCATGAATCGCAGCACGCCAGGCCTCCCTGTCCATCACCATCTCCCGGAGTTCACTCAGACTCACGTCCATCGACTCAGTGATGCCATCCAGCCATCTCATCCTCTGACGTCCCCTTCTCCTCCTGCCCCCAATCCCTCCCAGCATCAGAGTCTTCCCCAATGAGTCAACTCTTCGCATGAGGTGGCCAAAGTATTGGAGTTTCAGCTTTAGCATCATTCCTTCCAAAGAAATCCCAGGACTGATCTCCTTCAGAATGGACTGGTTGGATCTCCTTGCAGTCCAAGGGACTCTCAAGAGTCTTCTCCAACACCACAGTTCAAAAGCATCGATTCTTTGGCGCTCAGCTTTCTTCACAGTCCAACTCTCACATCCATACATGACTACTGGAGAAACTATAGCCTTGACTAGACAGACATTTGTTGGCAAAGTAATGTCTCTGCTTTTGAATATACTCTCTAGGTTGGTCATAACTTTTCTTCCAAGGAGTAAGTGTTGAACCGCACGGTTCCGCCCTGGAGTCCGTCGCCCAAGACCACCAAGACACAGGATCGATGCAAATAGCAAGAGGATTTATTGAACCGGCGCGCCGGGGTTCCGTCCTCCTTAAGCAAGGAGCGAACGAACCCCGATGACAGTTACAGAACAGTTTTTAAGCACAAAAAACCATATTGGGCGGGGAGGTATAGATATATCATGATTGGTCACAATACTGCTGACCTTTACAAGGATAGGCTTGTGAGGGTTTGGCGACATAATTCTGCGGATAACACACAGTTTACACAACTTGTTTTTCTGACTCTCTGGAAAGTTAAACCTTCCAGGTCAGGGTCTGTAAGCCTCCAGGTCAGGGTCTGTAAGCCTCCAGGTCAGGGTCTGTGAGTCACAAATAATAGAGATAACCTTTCAGTTGGCCTGGAAAAATCCCTAAATCTTACACGTTACTTCCTCACATTCCCCTCTTCTTCTTGTTCCTAATTTCAATCTTGAAATCAATGGTAGGGATCTCCCTGGGGAATGGTGGTGTACTGTTGCCTCAGCATTAGTACCTGTACTGAGCTCACTCGGTCCCGGATAAATTCTAGCAACTTATTCAGAACGCAGGGCCCTATAGTTAAGAGAAGCAGTAAAATAAGCAAGGGCCCTATCAGGGTGGATATCAAAGTGGCAAACCATGGGGTTTTATTGAACCAGGACTCGAACCACCCTTGGGCATTCTCTCTTTCTTTCTGTCTGGCTGTTAGCCTTTCTCTTAATTTATTCATGGAGTCCGTTATGACCCCTGAGTGATCTACATAGAAGCAGCATTCTTCTTTAAGGGCCGCACACATTCCTCCTTCTTTCAGAAACAAAAGATCTAAGCCCCGGCGGTTTTGCATAACTACCTCAGATAGGGAGGTCAGGGACTCCTTTAGTTTGGTAATGGAATCTTCCAAGACCCGAAGATCTGCATCAATAGCCTGCTGCAGGCTAGCGTAATAGTGGGGCTGTTGGAGGAGGGCAGTAGTACCGGTCCCGACTCCTGCGGCTACTCCAAGCCCTAACAGAACAGCCAGGGTCATAGTCACTGGTTCCCTTTTTGATCGATGTCCTTTTTCATAAGCTTCTAAGAAGGAGGCATCGGGGTGATAAATCAGTCGAGGTACCAGCTGCACTAGTACACAGAAATTGACAGAAACATCAAATACTGCAAGGGATATACAAGGCGTTAATCCCGTGTCACAAGCCCACCATTTGTTCCCGGGTGGTGGAAGATACCCAGCCTGGTTGACCTCTTTAATAGTGGAATTACAGAGATGCGTATGAGCCGGGGATGGGGTACCTATACATAATCCTTTTCCTGTTACAGCTGCTAGGGTAAGTCTGGCAGTTGGTTCCTGATGCCATCGGCATATACTATCAGAGTGGGTCTGGGAGATATCCACTGGCTCAGCTGGGGTCTCGGCTAAAGCCTCATAATATGGGGGTGCAGCTTCATAACAAAGCCAGCAGGATTCAGTCACACTTGGGTTGGTGTCATTTAAAACCTGGAAGGCACTGGTCAATAAGGTCAACATCCTGTCCTGGGTAGAAGTTTTGCTTACAGGGGGGTCGGTAGATTTCGGAGGGACCGGTGGCCGCGGAGGGTCTGGAGGGGTTTCTTCAGGGGCATGGGTTTCTGTCTCTCTGGAAGCGTGGGTCTCAGACTCAAGTTCTGGTCTCTGAATGGAGGCGTGGGTCTCTTCGGGGGCGTGGGTTTCTGTGTTCTTATTAATGGGGGTCAGTCCCTGTGGTTGCAGGATGGGGTTAGGTCCCACACCGGTAGCTGGCGGTGACTCTATTTTTAGCCTCACAGTGAACGTGAGGCCGTCATCATAACGTTCTTTATAAAGCCTCAGACCCCATGAGTGGCCTTTTACCCAGGTTTTTATCTTTTTACCACTCTCCGTGAAACTGATTTGGAGAGGGTGGCACCAATTATTACATTCAACTTCATTTGTCCATCCTGGGTTCCCCTGGTTTCCCATCTTTTGGTGGGTGTAGTTGGCCAAAACTTGTATATAGTCCCAGTTAGAGGATGGATGCCAGTAGGCGTCCCCCGTAGTTTCACAACCCCAATGCCTGCAGTAGAAAACATCTTTACCTCCACAATAGTTAAGGTGGCGGCCCCGGTGGTATCCTGGGCATACATAGAAAGTGAGGGCTCTCAGCATACTTCTCCTGTCCCTTGCTGCACAACCCCCCCAAGGGTCTAGTCCCCATCGATCGTGGGAAAGTGGCGCCTGAGGGGCCTGCTGGAAGTTGGCGTAACTTTCAAGATCCCAATTAGCTGGGGCCCCAATTGCCAGCTTGCAGAGGTCAGGGTACAGGGTAGGCCACCAGGTGTAGGGATGGGTGATTTTAGAGACGTTCCATACAGTATCTCCCACCTGAGAAACTACTTGCCACGTCAATTGCATGGGCTGGTGGGGGTTGAACGACCCTTGGGTTGGCGGGACCAGGAGGGGGATTGACAGGATGAGGAACGACAGAGTCTGAGTTTTAAAGGGTTCGAGGTTAGTTGTACTTTCCATTGGGCTGGGGGCTCCGGAGCAGCTTTGACATGAGAAGCGTGAATCCAGGAGGGGACGCCGTCAACCTTTACAGCAGTTGGGGTGGTGAGCAGGACGATGTACGGTCCTTTCCAACGGGCTTCAAGGGTCTGCTGTCGGTGCCGGCGAACGTAGACAGAGTCTCCCACCTGGAATGGGTGAGCTTCTCCGGGTGTCCCGGGCTGATAGGCTTCAGCGAGCTGTTCCCATATCTCCCTCTGCACCAGCTGGATTCCTTTCAGCCTAGCATATAAATCACCGTTATTAAACTTGCCAGGGTCAAATCCCTCCTGTACGGACAGTATAGGGGGAGGTGCCCCATACAGGATCTCAAAAGGGGAGAGATTGAAGCGGGAGGGGGTGTTCCGAACTCGGAACAATGCCAAGGGAAGGAGCACCGTCCAGTCTGTAACGCCAGTCTCCAAGGACAATTTAGTAAGGGTCTCCTTTAAAGTCCGATTCATCCTTTCTACCTGTCCTGAGCTCTGGGGTCTATAAGCACAATGTAACTTCCAATCGGTCCCCAGAAATTTTGCTACTTCCTGGCTCACTTGGGCGACAAAAGCTGGTCCATTATCTGACCCTATCATCTTTGGCGCTCCAAATCGGGGAAAGATTTCCTCTAAAATCTTCTTGGCGACTACGAGCGCAGTCTCATGCTTAGTTGGAAAAGCCTCTACCCAGCCCGAGAAGGTGTCTATGAATACGAGCAAGTATTTGTTGCCATATCTAGCAGGACGTACCTCTGTAAAATCTACTTCCCAGTATGTTCCCGGTCGGTCTCCACGTAATCTCTTTCCAGGCTCTGTTCTATTATGACCGGCATTTACCTTCTGACAGGGTACACAGGTTTGAACCACTTGCTCAGCTATTTTGAGAAGTCCAGGGAGTTCCCACCCATCCTTGACTAGCAAGGAAGTCAGCTTCCTGGCTCCCAAATGAGTCCACCGGTGCATCTGGTCTAATATCTTGCGGGCCTCTGATAAGCTTCTGCTATTCTCAAGTGAGATGGGTGTGTCAGCCACCAGCACTTCTGGTACTATCTCTTGACTAGCCACTTCTCGGGCAGTCTTATCGGCCAAGTTGTTTCCTCTAGTGACCGGGGACTGATCTTTCTGGTGCCCGAGGCAGTGGATTATGCTAACCTTTTTGGGTAGCATGAGGGCAGCTAGTAAGGCCAAAATCTCATCCTTGTTCTTAATTTCCTTGCCTGCTGAAGTTAAGAGCCCTCTCTGTTGGTAGATTGCTCCATGGACATGTGCCGTGGCAAAAGCATACCGACTATCGGTATAAATGTTGACCTTCTTTCCTTGGGAAAGCTCGAGAGCTTTAGTCAGGGCAATCAGTTCAGCCTTCTGGGCGGAAGTCCCTTGAGGTAAGGGAGCTGCCCAGATCACGTTAGTCCCATCCACTATTGCCGCCCCCGCTCGCCTCTTACCTCCTTCTAAGAAGCTACTCCCGTCCGTATACCATGTCACCTCTGCATCCGGGAGTGGGAGGTCGGAGAGGTCTTTGCGGGTCCCATGGGCTTCAGCTAACACCTGTTGGCAGTCGTGCATCACGCTGGATTGATCGGGATCAGGGAGCAGCGATGCAGGGTTGAGTCCAGTGGCTGGCATGAATCTTATTCGGTCCGAATTCAGAAGCAGAGTTTGATAGTGGGTCATCCGGGCATTGGTGAGCCATCTTTCGGGGGGTTGCCGGACCACACTCTCCAGGGCATGAGGAGCAGTGATAGTAAGGTTTTGTCCCAAAGTCAACTTGTCTGCGTCCTTGACAAGGACGGCAGCAGCGGCTACTATTCGCAAGCAACTGGGCCAGCCGGCGGCTACAGGGTCTAGTTTCTTAGACAAGTATGCTACTGGTCTGTTCCAAGGCCCCAGTTTCTGGGTGAGGACTCCCTTTGCTATGCCATTCCCTTCTGCCACAAAAAGGTGGAAAGGCTTGTCAACATCTGGGAGTCCCAGGGCAGGGGCAGACAGTAGAGCCTGCTTAATGTTGTCAAACGCCGCTTGCTCCTTTTTCCCCCATATGAAGGGCCCTTTTTCTTTAGTCAAGGGATACAGGGGGGCTGCCATGTCTGCAAACCCAGGTATCCAAAGCCTACAGAATCCGGCTGTCCCCAGAAATTCCCTGACCTGACGGGGATTTTTCGGAGGTGGTATCTTGATCACTGTCTCTTTCCTTGCCTCCGAAAGCCATCGCTTTCCATCTTCGATTAAGTACCCCAAGTAACTAACCTGTTGCTGGCAGATCTGTGCCTTTTTTGCCGAGACCCGATATCCTAGGGAGCCGAGCTCGATCAATAAGGCTTCGGTCCCTTTAAGGCATTCTTCCTCCGAGTTCGCCGCCAGGAGCAAGTCATCTACATACTGCAACAGAGTTACCTGGGGGTTGGTGGCACGGAAATGCGCAAGGTCCTGGTGGAGTGCCTCGTCGAAAATCGTTGGAGAGTTTTTGAATCCCTGGGGCAGTCGAGTCCATGTCAGCTGTCCCGAAATCCCCAGAACCGGGTCCCTCCATTCAAAAGCAAAGATGGGCTGGCTTATGGAACTAAGTCTCAGACAAAAGAAAGCATCTTTAAGGTCCAATACCGTATACCATTTCCGTTCGGGGGGAAGAGTGCTCAACAGGTTGTAGGGGTTGGGCACAGTTGAGTGTAAGTCTGCCACCCGCTTGTTCACCTCTCTCAGGTCCTGCACAGGCCGATAGTCACCTGAATCAGGCTTTCGAACCGGGAGCAAGGGGGTGTTCCAGGCTGACTGGCATTTTATCAGTATTCCTAGTTCAAAGAGCCGCCGTATATGGGGGCGGATCCCATCTCGGGCCTCCTTGCCCATGGGGTACTGGCGGACGGATATGGGGGTAGCAGAGGCCTTTACCTCAACTACTATTGGAGGTTGATGTTTTGCTAGCCCCACGCCAGATGTCTCGGCCCATGCCAGGGGAATTTTCGTTATCCATTTTTCCATCCCGGCTGCTGAGGCAGGGAGACCCTCGAACAGGCGATGTTCGTCTTCCAATTTTAAAGTTAAGACCTGCAGAGGTCTCCCCTCTTTGTCAGTCACTGCGGCCCCTTCAGGACCGAAATGAATCTGAGCCCCAACTTTTGTAAGCAAGTCCCGTCCCAGCAGGGGATAGGGGCATTCAGGAATCACCAGGAACGAGTGGGATACCCGGCCCACGCCAAGGTCCACTGTTCTTCGGGTAGTCCATGAATATGGTTTATTCCCGGTAGCCCCCTGTACCCAGGCTCTCTTGGTGGTGATTGCTCCCCCCGGTTGTAACAGGACCGAATGTTGGGCTCCAGTATCCACCAGAAACTGCACTGGCTTCCCCTCCACTTTTAGAGTTACCCGAGGCTCGGGGAGGGGCTCCGAGCCCTGACTTCCCTAATCTTCTTCCTCTAAGGCCAAAACCTTTTGGGAGGGAGTTTTTCCCCTCTTCTTCTTGGGGCAATCCCTCAACCAATGTCCTTTCTCTTTACAGTAAGCGCATTGGTCCTTGTCTAAGGTCAGTTTAGTTGTCGGTCTGACCTTTCCCTGGTCACTCTTATCTTTTTCTCTTATTACAGTGGTCAGGATTTTGGCTAGATTTTTCTCTTGTCTCCTTTCTCGTTTCAACTCTCGCTCGTCCTGTTCTCTCTTCCTTCTCTCTTCCTTTTCTTCCTCTGTCTCTCTCTTGTTAAATACCTTATCTGCCTCTCTAACTAGATCTTGGAGGGAGAATCCCTGTAATCCGTCCAGCCGCTGCAGCTTTTTCCTAATGTCCGAAGCTGCCTGGTCAATGAAAGCCATAGCTATGGTGGCTTTATGTTCTTCAGACTCAGGGTTATATGGGGTAAATCTCCTGAATGCCTCCATGAGCCTATCTAGGAATACCGTGGGTGACTCGGAAGGTCCCTGGGTAATCTTTCTTACCTCTGCCAAATTTGTAGGGCGTCTTGCGGCCCCTCGGAGACCCGCCACCAGAGCCTGGCGATAGACTCTCAGGCGCTCCCTACCTGCGGGCGTATTGTAATCCCAATGAGGTCTGGTCAGCGGGAAGCCAGCGTCTATCTCATTAGGCAATGCCGTGGGACGTCCGTCATCTCCCGGAACATTTTTCCGGGCTTCCAGCAATACGCGCTGTCGCTCCTCAGTCGTGAGGAGCGTTTGCAGCAGCTGCTGACAATCGTCCCAGGTGGGCTGATGTGAGAATACGAGCGACTCAATTAAGGAAGTTAGGGCCTGTGGGTTTTCAGAGAAAGAGGGGTTATGGGTTTTCCAGTTATACAGATCAGAGGCGGAAAAGGGCCAATACTGGAGATGCCGGTTTCCTCGGTCATCCGGGGGGGCATATTCCCGGAGAGGGAGGACAGTAGAGTCAGGAGTACCAGCCCGGCGACTCCGTGTCCCCGCCGCCGGGCCCGCTCCTGGTTCTCCTGACTCCGGCGGCGCTATTGATCGAGCCGCCGGAGTCACGGGGGATGGGCCCGGCGGGGGGGCCATCGCCGCCGGGTAGGGCGGGGGTGAATCCAAAAGGAGGAGGTCAGTCTGGGTGTCAGGGTAGATCCTTTTTCTTTCTGAGGTCGCGGTTTTGGCTCCTTCTGTCGCAGGTTTGAGGGCGTAAATTCCCAGGGTTCCTTCCGTGGGTATTCCTGTGGAGGGAACAAAAGGCCGTACCCACGACGGTGGGGAAAGGATGAGGTCTTCCCATACAATGACATAGGGTACCTGATCTGGGTGTCCTTGGGGCTCAGGGAGAAAAACCACTGATTTTACCTGCTTGACATGATGCAAGGAAAAACTACCTTCGGGTGGCCACCCTGTTTGGAAGGTGGGCCACTCTGTGGAACACAGAGTTCGCCACTTTCCCTTCCTTATATCTACTGAGAGATTATGAGCTCTAGTTTTAACCTCAGACCAATGGCTTAATGTCAGAGAGAGAGGAGTAGTCACAGTCTGTCCCATGTCGTCTTTGTCACGTAAAGGGAAGACAAGGAGAACAACTAACAGAATCCAGACAATCAGCAGAGTGGTGAGACAGAGCCGGCCGCCGCGCGTCTTCCACAAAACCAACAGAAATACAGACGGGAGACTCCTTAAAGGCTCCACCTGATTCGGACGAAGAGGGACTGAATCAAGTCCCTCTTCCAGATAGACGTCCTGGGCGTCCCCAGGTTTCGTCATAAACCTGTCACCCAGACAGGAACCAGAAAACTGAAGGAAGCCGCGGCGAACCAACCAACGACAATAATGACTGACAACAAAGCAACAATTAGTAGGGACACACAAAACGCACAAAGCTCGAGCGTACCTCCGAAACCTGATGCCTGGGGGTCTGGGGCCGAACGGAGATCCCGGACGAGCCCCCAAATGTTGAACCGCACGGTTCCGCCCTGGAGTCCGTCGCCCAAGACCACCAAGACACAGGATCGATGCAAATAGCAAGAGGATTTATTGAACCGGCGCACCGGGGTTCCGTCCTCCTTAAGCAAGGAGCGAACCCCGATGACAGTTACAGAACAGGTTTTAAGCACAAAAAACCACATTGGGCGGGGAGGTATAGATATATCATGATTGGTCACAATACTGCTGACCTTTACAAGGATAGGCTTGTGAGGCTTTGGCGACATAATTCTGCGGATAACACACAGTTTACACAACTTGTTTTTCTGACTCTCTGGAAAGTCAAACCTTCCAGGTCAGGGTCTGTAAGCCTCTAGGTCAGGGTCTGTGAGTCACAAATAACAGAGATAACCTTTCAGTTGGTCTGGAAAATCCCTAAATCTTACAGGTTACTTCCTCACATAAGCATCTTTTAATTTCATGGCTGCAATCACCACCTGATTTTGGAGCCCAAAAAAATAAAGTCTGATACTGTTTCCACTGTTTCCCATCTATTTCCCATGAAGTGATGGGACCAGATGCCATGATCTTCATTTTCTGAATGTTGAGTTTTAAGCCAACTTTTACACTCTCCTCTTTCACTTTCATCAAGAGGTTTTTTAGTTCCTCTTCACTTTCTGCCATAAGGGTAGTATCACCTGCATATCTGAGTTTATAGATATTTCTCCTGGCAATCTTGATTCCAGCTTGTGCTTCTTCCAGTCCAGCATTTCTCATGATGTACTCTGCATATAAGTTAAATAAACAGGGTGACAATATACAGCCTTGACGGACTCCTTTTCCTATTTGGAACCAGTCTGTTGTTCCATGTCCTGTTCTAACTGTTGCTTCTTGACCTGCATACAGATTTCTCAAGATGCAGGTAGGGTGGTCTGGTATTCCCATCTCTTTCAGAATTTTCCACAGTTTATTGTGATCCACACAGTCAAAGTCTTTGGCATAGTCAATAACGCAGAAATATATGTTTTTCTGGAACTCTCTTGCTTTTTCCATGACCCAGTGGATGTTGACAATTTGATCTTTGGTTCCTCTGCCTTTTCTAAAACCAGCTTGAATATCTGGATGTTCACAGTTCACATATTGCTGAAGCCTGGCTTGGAGAATTTTGAGCATTACTTTACTAGCGTGTGAGATGAGTGCAATTGTGTGATAGTTTGAGCATTCTTTGGCATTGCCTTTCTTTGGGATTGGAATGAAAACTGACCTTTTCCAGTCCTGTGACCACTGTTGAGTGTTCCAAATTTGCTGGCATATTGACTGCAGTACTTTCAAAGCATCATCTTTCAGGATTTGAAATTTATTGCACAGCAAGGTAATCTCCAAACTTAGAGGCCAAAACAAATAATTTGTTACTACTGCATCTTCTGATTATGGGATTAAAAATCGGGACAGGGCATAGCAGCAATGACTTCTTGGTCCATAATGTCTGGAAACTCAGCTAGGACACCTCATACAGTTGGGGGCTGACCCAGGATCTTCCTCCATCTCTTTCCCACTGGCTGTCCATGTGGTGAGCATGGACTCCTTCACAGCATGTCTGCCTCAGGGTATCAGACTTCTCACAGGACAGCTCAGGGCTCCAGGAGAGAGGCAGCGGCATCAGCTGTCTCTTAAAGTCCAGGACTAGAGCTGCCGCCCTCTAATGCGTTAACAGCAGTTAAAATCCACCCCAGATTCACAAGTGGAAGGTACTCTTCCTCTCAACAGGAAGAGTGTCAAGGACTTTATAACCGTCTTTGATCTTTTACACAGGTGTTGATGCCTAATCCTGCTAGTTCTATTTATTTCATTACTCTTTTTTCATTTATGGGCTTCCCTGGTGGCTCAGATGGTAAAGAATCTGCCTGCAATGCTGGAGACGTAGGTTCAATCCCTGGGTCGAGAAGATCCCCTGGAGAAGGCAATGGCAACCCACTCTAGTGTTCTTGCCTGGAGAATTTCATGAACAGAAGAGCTACTTTTTTCTTGGACTCTATTCCCTTTCACTAATTTGTTTTTTCCTCAGCTAAAGCTGTTATGTTCTGATTCCTACAGCGTTATACTATATCTTGATAGCTAGTAAGATTTGTACACCATTATTGGCTCCCTTAGCCCAGAATCAGCCCTCATACAAGCTGATCATTTTGTAAATTTGCCTTTCCAGGTTCCCTAGTGCTAGGCTATGTGGCCCAGAATCACTTGTCTGACACCCTAAACTGGGACCCCGTGATGTAAAGAACCAGGGACGGTGCAGAATTATTTCCGGAAGCAGTAGCAGCCAGAATGTGTATGTACGTATTCGAGCGATGTGTTCCTGCTTTGGGATTTGAAGATATTTATTTTCCCCTTTGAGGGATGGCTAATGCTGTCCTGTCTGTTTGGTTACCTGAATGGGGATCCCCTGGACTCAGACACTGGCATCAACTCTGAAGTGTGAACCAAGGCTGGTGGAGAAAGAAAGTTGTTCATCCCAGTGAGAAGAACTACAGGGCCTGCTGCCTCGGAAGCGTCAGTCGGCACTCGCACAAGTTGCGGTAAGTGCGCTGAGCACACAGGAGGCTGCCTCCCCTTCGTAGTCGCCCAGTCATGTCCAGTTCTTCTGAAACCCCATGACTGCAGCCCACCAGGCTCCTCTGTCCATGGGATTTCCCAGGCACGAATACTGAAGTGGGTTGCCACTTCCTCCTCCAGGAGATCTGCCTGACCCAGGGATGGGACCCACATCCCTTGCAAGTCTCCTATATTGCAAGCAGATTTTTTACCACTGAGCCACCGGGGATGCCCTCATTATGGCTTACAAGTGCACTGAATGTTTTTTTGGAAAGGCTGGCGTGTGAGGGAAGGGTTAATTTGGGGCAAATGCTTCGGATGTGCAGGAAGACTGAGTAAGACAATCATTGCAAGAAACACGCCAGGCACTATTAAGCCACCTCAAGGCCAGTGAAGGGCGGAAGACCCAGACAGAAGTAACGTGGCTGCCTCGGACGCGTGCTGCAGTGCCCATTCCCTGGATGCAGATGTGAAAGAGGCCCTTAAGAGCGGAGGCCGTCACACCTTTCATGGAAAGCTGCAGGCTCAAGTTGCGAGCCACTGTTTCTTTTCTTCAAAGGACTGAGAAATCAGCGCTGCTTTGGTTTTGATTTTCCATGTAAAAGAAAAGGGCAGAAACATAGACACTTTTTTTCCCGAGAGCTACTGTCCACAGACAGGAAGCCTGGGGAAGATTCGAGGGGAGACTGATGTGTGACATTTCAATATGGGGTTTGGGAAGGATTGCTGTTTTTTTATGAATCCATTTCTGTTGTCTATAGTCTCAATAGATACGGATTTGTCACTGGTGATAATTTAACCATAACATAACCTCGGGCAAAATCCTGTCTGCCTCTAATGAGAAGCCTCTCAATAGGCCATAGCAAAATCTGCAAGTGTAAGTTTTCCTAGATGGTGAGGGACTCACTTTACCTATTTCCAGGAGATGGGGAAACATGTTATGACTGCTAAGATGGAAAACAAGTTTCTGCTGCTATCTGTCTGGATCTATAGAGTGATAAGTCACAGTCACACTTCTAAGGGGACCAACAGATGTAAATATCATCTATAAAACGCTAGTAGATGACTGTGTTGTGAGGAAGTAACCTGTAAGATTTAGGGATTTTTCCAGGCCAACTGAAAGGTTATCTCTGTTATTTGTGGCTCACAGACCCTGACCTGGAGGCTTACAGACCCTGACCTGGAAGGTTTGACTTTCCAGAGAGTCAGAAAAACAAGTTGTGTAAACTGTGTGTTATCCGCAGAATTATGTCGCCAAAGCCTCACAAGCCTATCCTTGTAAAGGTCAGCAGTATTGTGACCAATCATGATATATCTATACCTCCCCACCCAATGTGGTTTTTTGTGCTTAAAACCTGTTCTGTAACTGTCATCGGGGTTCGCTCCTTGCTTAAGGAGGACAGAACCCCGGCGCGCCGGTTCAATAAATCCTCTTGCTATTTGCATCGATCCTGTGTCTTGGTGGTCTTGGGCGACGGACTCCAGGGCGGAACCGTGCGGTTCAACAGTGTTAAATCGGGCTGCTGGTCCAGGGCATGCGGTGAGGAAGACCTGTGCTGTACTACACTCTGGGCACTGAACAAGGATAAGGGTGTCCCTACTTTCAGCTTTTATGAGTTGGAACAAACAGTATTTACCAAGTAATAGAGCGGACAGCTAGACTGAAAGAAACTATTCCGTTTGATACAACGGGAGCAGAGATGCCTGCAGTGCCTGAGGGTAGCACACTTGTTGGGTGTGGCCAGGTTAGCTGGGAAGGGCCAGCTTTCCTGCTGACTGTTCAGAGTCCGTGCTGAGTGCATTACTGTGGGATGAAGGGGAAACAGACATAGGGAGATCTTGTCCTGTTAGACCCTCTCCCCCACTTGCCTCTGCAGCCTCTCTGAGGTTAGTCTCTTATCTGACATTGGCCTCTAAACAAAGTCTCAGATTTCAGTTCCTCCCTGCATCCTGCTCCTTCGTTTAGGACATTCACACACACAGGCACACAGCTCGCTGTGCCTACAGAGCTTTCCCCGGCATGAACCTGGGAACATCTGGCTTTCTGTTTTCCATCTGCTACCTGGGCAACACTCAAACCCCAACAGGACACGAACGAGTGCTGCTGAGCAAGTCTCCCCTCTGCCCAGGCGCCCACTCCCCCAGATCTCAGCACAATGGCACCGTCTCAGGAGGCTTACCTGCTTCCCAGAACTCAGTTACACTCTCCTGGGAGGTTAATCTTAGTTCCTAGGAAAACTGTTAAATATAGATTTATTCATGATTATTTATTTGGTGTCTGTCTTCCCCATATAGTTGTGCCAGGAGAAGAGAAACACTATGCATTTTGTTAATCACTTTTCTCAGGGTCCAACCTAGACCCTGATGCTTGGATGTTCCATCAAAATTGGTTGTCTATGCTCAACTTGCTGCTTAAAGAATAAAGAATGGTGTGTTCGTTTCTTAGGGTGCTGAAACAAATCATCACAACTGTGGGGCTTAAAACAAGAGAAACTTATTCTCTCCCAATTTTGGACGCCAGAAGTCTGCTACGAGGTATCGCCAGGGCTGTGCTCCCTCTCGAGGGCTAGACCCTGCCTTGCTTCCCGGTTTCTGAGCTTGCTGGCTACTCTTGCCACGGCTCGGCTTGTAGGTACACCGCTCCGTCTTTGCCTCCATTGTTACCTGATGTTCTTCCCCTATGTTTATTTGTATCTCTTCCCCTTCTTGTAAAGAAACCAGTCATATTGGATTAAGGGCTCACTTGACACCAGTATGATCTCATCCTAACTTAACTAACTGTGTCTGCAGTGGGCATACTTCCCAATAAGGCCATATTCAGAAATTCCAGGGAGGACCTGAGTTTGAGGGCCTACAATCCAACCCTACACAGCTGAGGTGTCTCCCATTCAGCCTTCAGCTATTGCTGGGATAATGCTCCTGGTGCGCCTTCCTCACTAATGGATCTGTCCTGACTTCCTTGGGCTCCATGAAGGAGCAAGTTGGTACCTTTTGATCTATGGTAGAAAGTTGTGGAGGAGCAAGGAAAGGCCAAGGGCTCACTCCTGAGAGAGGAGATCCAGTCTTTCACTGACAATCCAGAGAGAAGGATTGGATTCAGATCCAGGTTTCTCAGAAGTTAGTAAATACTTGTTTTTCTGCACACTCTGCAAGCTAGTGTAGCATCTGCAGGCTGGGAGGCATGGCCCCTCAGTATTGAGAATGCACTTGAGGTCTTCCTTGGTAAGGAAGGGGCATCTTTATAATGAGACATTGGCACTGTTCCTCTGGGTTCTTCCTAAATCATGAGGTTTGAATTACACATCATCTGAGTAGTGGGATCCAAATCCATCCTGGGTTTGCCGGCTCCAGGGCCCGAGTACCTGACCTTGGGCATGACATATCTGAAGTCTAGAACATATGGGCCAGAGCAGTGGAAAGTGAGCCTCAGACAGGCTCTCCTCACACCATGAGGTCAGACATGTTCTTGGGCAACTGACAAGCCCTTGCCTCTAAAAGACTCACACTCCATTACATTTTGCCATTGCCAACATAGGGTGTGGGTGGGCTTGGTTTGGTTTCCAGGAACCAAAGAGAATAAATACAAAAGCGTTTGTACTATAGAAGATAGTGGAGTGGAGAGATATGAGGGGAAGAAAGAAAGTGAAGTCGCTCAGTCATGTCTGACTCTGCAATCCCATGGACTGTAGCCCGACCAGACTCCTCGGTCCATGGGGATTTTCCAGGCAAGAATACTGGAGTGGGTTGCCATTTCCTTCTCCAGGGGATCTTCCCGACCCAGGGATTGAACCTGGGTCTCCCTCACTGCAGGCAGACGCATTACCCTTTGAGCCACCAGGGAAGTTAATTTGAGGGGAGNGAGTGGGTTGCCATTTCCTTCTCCAGGGGATCTTCCCGACCCAGGGATTGAACCTGGGTCTCCCTCACTGCAGGCAGACGCATTACCCTTTGAGCCACCAGGGAAGTTAATTTGAGGGGAGTTGGAGCATTTTGTCTAGTTGGCTCTCAAGTACATAAAATCTGTAGCAGGGTTGATGAAGGCACAAAAGTAATGACCTTGTCAAATAAAACCATGGATATCTTTACTGAGCTATAATTCACATATCACACAACCTCCCCCCCTCATTTAAAGTGTACAGTTTGATGATTTTGATATATTCACAAGCTATGAAATTTCAAATCAATTTTAGAACGTTTTCATCACCCCAAATAGAAATGCTTCATTTTATAGCTCTAATTCCTCCATTCTCCAAGCTGTAACAAAGCACTAAGCTACTTTCTGTGTCTGTAGACTTGCCTATCCTGGGCATTTCACATAAATGAAAGCATGCAGTACGTAGGCTTTTGTGACTGGCTTCTCTCACTTACCATCGTGTTTTTGAAATTCACCTACATCGCAGCACATGGCAGCCCTGCATCCCTTTTCCGGCTGGACAGAATTCCATTGTACAGACATACCGAATCTTGTTTCACCCATTCAACTTTTGATGGGCTATGGGTTTCACCCCTTTGTCTATCATGAATAATGCTTTAATAAATTTATATGCAAATTTGTGTGTGGACATATGTTTTCATTTCTCTTGAGTATATACCCAGGGGTGAAACTGTTTGGTTATATAGTAACTCTATTTTTAACATTTTGAAGAACTGCCAGATTATTTTCCATAATGGCTGCACCATTTTACAATCTTATCAGCAATATTTGAGGGCTCTAACTTTGCCAACACCTGTTATTATCTGAGTTTTTGATCATCACAAACCGAGAATGTATGAAGAGGTATCTTATTATGGTTTTGATGTGCATATCCTTGATGGCTAATGTTGACTCTCTTTTCACATGCTTATTGGTCTTTTGTATGTCTTCTTTGGAGAAATGTCTATTCAGATGCTTTGCCCATTTTCTAATTGGGTTATCTGTCAATTTATTATTCAGTTGTAATAGTTCTTTATTTTGGATACAAGTATCATATAAAATATAAGATTTGTAAAAAGTGTCTCCCACTCTGTGTGTTGGTATTTCAGTTTAATGATGGTATCCTTTGAAGCACAAAGTTTTAAATTTCAATGAATTCTAAAATATCAATTGTTTTCTTTTGTTGCTAATGCTTTTGGTGTCATATCCAAGACTCCTTTGCAAATGACAGGCCTTGAAGATTTAGGCTTATGTTTTCTTCTAAGAGCTCAGTAGTTTTATCTTACATAAGGTCATTGATTCATCTTGACTTAAAAACCACAGATATGTTTTACAATAATGAGATGTTTGGAAAGAAAGTGCAGGACAACTTACCCAATGACCAATTTGTGGTCTTTAGCAAATTTATCTATTTGACTTATTCATTTCTGTGTGCTCATTTATTTACACAAACATAATAATACCAGTAATACAACAATAATAGCCATTGTAGCCACAGACGAAATGGTGTGCTAATCCCCCTCACAGAGGGGCTTGGTAGTGAAGGGTGGGGCTCTCTGCACGCCACAGCCTCTACTAGGAAATCCTTCAAATAAGCCCTTGACCTAGAAAAGTAACCACTTAATTCAGCTTTGAGGACTGATATACAAAGGCTGGGCTCATGTTTTCACTCCTCTTAATGACCAAGAAGCTACCACTACTTTCTAGAACTTCTGTTGTATTCTACCTGTCCCCCAACAGGGGCGATCCAGGATAGAGGGAAGACAGAGGCAGCGTCATGCCAGTGGGATTGTTCTCCCTCTGGATTCACTATGGGAATAAGAATCCCCCATGCTGGTCTGTTCAGGGCATCTGGAGTTGGAAAAAGCAGATGGAAGCAAGGCCAGTTCCCTTGCAGACAGCAAGCAGCAGCTAACTGATGCTTAGCCAGAGAGTGGGAGCCAGACAGAGGGCTGGCTAGCGTCTGCACCTGGTACGTCTGGAGGGAGGGCCAGGAAGGCCATGCCAGGCAGGCTACAGACACAGAAATCTAACTTCTTAGGGCACCTGGAATTGTCTGAGCACAAGGAATTGACTAAAAATAAACAAGCTATTAAGATAT
This sequence comes from Oreotragus oreotragus, assembly GCA_006410675.1. Lineage (NCBI taxonomy): Eukaryota > Metazoa > Chordata > Mammalia > Artiodactyla > Bovidae > Oreotragus > Oreotragus oreotragus. Next base: position 140,985 of record SJYX01005199.1, read on the forward strand.
TGATGATAGTTACAATAATGGTGGTAGTGATGGTGATGACATAGCTGAACTTCTTTGTGCCAAGGTCTAGGCTAAGGAGTTTGCATAAACTATCTCTACCAATCTTCTTCGTAAACCTCTAAGGTAGATACTATTTTTATCCTTTGTAAGAGAAAACTTACCAGTAGGCTGGGTAAGTTCTTCAAGTTACATAGCCAGTAAGTGGCAAACCATTATTTAAACTTGGCCAATTTATGCTAGACCCTACGCCCCTCTCCAAGTCTTCCTTTTCTCGTTAAAGGGTGTCATCTTTCACCTAACGGCTCAAGCCAAATCTTCTAGGAGTCAGCCTTTAGTCCTTTTATTTGCAAATATTCTATAACTAATTTATCAGCAAGTCTCATAAATTTCTCTTCAACATGACAATTAACCTTATCCGCCAACCTGCCACTGCATCAGTCAGAAAGAGCTAGGTTATGCCTCAGTAACAAGTAGATCCTAATTCTTGGTGGCTTAAAATAACAAAAGTTTTCTTGCTTTTGTTCTACATGCATTGCTGGTTGATAGGGCTCTGCTCCGTATTATCCTTACTCAAGGAGCCAGGTTGACAGAATTTCTAGAATTCAGAAGGTATGGCAAAGAAAGGGCAAGGTGTGTGCAAGCTCTTAGAAGTATCTTCTCACATTTTTTGGTTGAAGCAAATCATATGTCCATGCCTAATTTCACAGGACTGGGGGATGCTGCTCTATCACAGACCTGGGGGAGCCCTAAAGAGGTGAGGAGAAGCATCATAGCCGCTATGAGACCCAGTCTGCACTCTCTCTTACACAGAGAACTGTAACAGCCTCAAACCCCTCCCCTATCTCTGCCCTTGCCCTCCAAGTCTTTCTTCATGTAAAGATAGAATGGTCTAAAACATAAGTCAGATCACTTTCCTCTCAGGCTTAGAGTCCCAAATAGCTCCCATGACATTAACAGTAAAAATCAAAGTTCTCACCCTGGCCCAAAACAAGGGTCAGCAAACTACAATCCTCTGACCAAATCTAGTCCACTGCCTGTCTCTGTCAATAAAGTTTTATTGGTACACAGCCACACCCATTCATTTACATATCTCCTGTGGCTGGTTTCATGAAACAGCAGTAAAGTTGAATAGATATGACAGAGATTGGCCGCAAAACTTAAATACCTAACTACCCCCTTACAGAGACAGCTTGTTGACTTCTATTGTGAAAGACCTGGACTCTGCCTCCCCCGACCCCCAGTCTCTTCTCTTCTCACCCGCTGTGGCTCACTCCCTTTGGCCATACTGGACTGCCTATTATTTCCCAAACTGTCCAGGCCCCTCCCACTTCAGAACCATTGCACATTCCACCCTTCTTCCTGGAAGCCTCTTCCTTCACTTTTTAACACTATTTATTCCAAGAACAAATGGCTGATTTCTTTTCTGATAGCACCTTCTCAGAGGGTTCTGCCTGATCCCCTCTGCAATAGCAACCCCTCAATCTTGTCACTCCGTTCCTTCTCATATTCCTCTCCACTTGACATTGCAATACAGATTTTATTCATTTACGTGTTTCCCATCTTCTTCCATGTTTAAGTTTGTAAGGTCTTAAAGTTTTGGGTTGAGGGGCCTGGAATTGTCTCAGTACCAGGGTAATCTCTTACAATCTATGCCTTCTGTGTCTCTCATTCTAAACTGATCAATACCCTCCTGAGGAAGGGATTTTTAATTTTTGGATCGAGCTCTGAAGACAGTACATTTCCAAGAGATTTTCAAGATCTTTTGATGTTTGAGGATTTTAATTTTTGCATTTGAGGATCAAGGACAATGGTGGTATTATGATGCCTCTTTAAAAACACTTCAAGCAAATTCCGGCCATCTCTGGGAGGCAAACTTTGAACATCTCTGCAGTCACCAGGGAGAACAATCTTCTGTAACTTTGAAGCCAAATAAGATTTCTGAAAAGGAAGTTACAGTCAATTGAAAACTCCCAGTGGAGCGTGAAGAGCAGAGGGTTCCCTGTGGTGGAGCCGCAGCTGGGCCTGCCCAGGCTAGACGTGCCCTTCTCGGCTGGAGGGAGACCGCACAGACGGCACGGTGGGCAGGCTGGAGATGGGATGAGTCTTGGATCTGACCGTGTGCTCAGAGACCAGCTTAGAAGATGAAATATCCTTTCTTCAACCTTGCTGTGAATGTGGCTCAAATGAATTTAGGTGATGAGACAGAGACGACGGAATAAAACAAACTGAGACCGCCCTCTCTTTTCCTCAGCAGAGATACTCTGGAATGGGGTGCTCAGCGGTAAAGAATCTGCCTGCCAAAGCAGAAGACGCAGGTTCCATCCCTTGGTCAGGAAGATCCCCTGGAAAAGGACATGGCAACCCAATCCAGTATTCTTGCCCGGGAAATCCCATGGACGGAGGCGTCTGGCTGGCTACAGGCCATGGTGTTGCAAAAGAGTCAAATATGACTTAGCTTAAACAACAATACACGGGAATTTATCAGAAACAAAGAATTGAGATTCCTGAGGGTTGGGTGAACGTCTATGGGAGAAGGTGGTCCATAGAACCCTTTGCCCAGTCTTCCTGATAGGAGCTCCTCATGCCACCCCTTCCTGCTTGGCGACACAGAAGGAAATGCAGGGGCGCTGAGAGGTTCCACTGCCTTCCTGGTTTCAGGCCACTCTTTTGTGATCTCCTGCCACCCACACCCTCGTCTGCCTGTTCAGGGGCTGGTGTATCCTGGAGTACCTGGGGGTCTGCCCTGCCTCACCCCAAATGATAGCCTTTCCTCCTATTGATCAGCAAAGTCCAAGCTTAGCTGACCATTCCAGGCCATTTGCAATCTGTGTCCAAGATCATCTCCTCTTTCTCTCTGCCATGGACTTGCCCTGTGTTCAAGCAATTCAGCCTCCAGCTGTTTCTCAATGATTCTGGCACTGTCCTGCTCCCTGCTTTGGTTCATGGTTTTCCAAACTCCCTGGTATCTCCTACTTCTGTCTACAGAAGTGTATTTATCCTCCAAGGCCTTTATTCCAAAGGCCTCCTATTCCATAGGCTTCCCATTTCACCTCAGCCATGACATTCCATCTGCTTCCTTGTAACCCCATCATGGGTATTTGTGCCTGTGGCATGGCAGCTTCACACACCGCCCTTCCATGGAGCTCCATAGGAACAGACCGTGGCTTATTCATCTTCATTCCATTCTCTTTTGCTGGCCACCCAAGGGACCTGGTGCAGACAGTGAGTTAGAGGGTGTTTAGCAGGTGAATACATGCTCTAAGCACAGGGACTACTGCTATAATTCACCTGGGTTTACATGTGGCTTTCCCAGGAAGCTCGGCACCTCTGAGGTAGTGGGTCAAGGTGGAATAGGACAAGATGCTGTGAAAGAGAAGAAAACCTAAGCCAGAGAAGGCACTCAGGCTGTGGCTCCCGTGCAAGGCTGGCCTACTAACTGCAGTGAATGACTAAGGTGACTGGTTGGAGCAAGTATTGGAGTGACTGGTCAGGGTAAGCGATTGGGATTATCTGCTGAATCCTGCGCAGGGGGACTGAGAGACTTTATCTGGCTCTTCCAGGGCAGGTTATGGAGTACTGACTGATGTAATCCCACTGGAACATACATGAGTACTCACATCTCTGTCAAAGGTGATAGTCTCAGAGAAAAAAGAGGCAGGCAAATCTCAGCTTCAGGGATCAGATGAGCTATGCCTTTAGAGGCTTTGACACTTCTGCGGTGCCCTCTGATGCCCTTAGAAGTACCTCCAGGTGGACCGAGCTGCTTTCACCTGGATGTGTATGGGGAGCTTGTCCTTGAACCTGTGCAATCGTGAAGCACAGCCCTCACCCCCTCCTGGCTTCTTTCTGTGTCTTGTTGACACTTGGCCATGTCCACTGGGGTCTCAGCCACACACATAGCCCAGACCTAGACAGATTTGGGGTCCTCTCCTCACTCCAGTCCTCTCTCTCAAAGGCCAGAAACCCCCACATGCACCATGCCACAGTCAGTCGTTTCAGAAAGTTCACTTTGGCACAGTTCTGACAAGGGCCATGATTGGCAGGTGGCCTGGTTCCTGCTCTGGGTGTGGACTAATGCCTTACCAAGAAACCCATGTTCAACAGAAAGGCCCAGCAGGTCCCTGGATGTGTTCAAAGGCTGCTCCCCTCCAGGGGCTGAGCAGAACAGCTCCACCCCAGGGGCCGTGCTGGACGCCAGGAGTTGCACTGCCGAGGGAAGAGAAGCACTGTCGCCCGCATCATGACGGGCGCCGGGGCGCGGGGATAGAAAATCCGGGGGTGGGACTCAGATGAAGGGGAGAAGCCACGACCGCCAGGTGTGGAGGAGAGCACAGCTCAGGGCAGGCCAGGCCCCCTGCCCCACTAGGCGGGTTTAAAATCATCTACTTCCCAGCAGAAGAAGGCCCGGAGGCCAGTGCTACCCCCCAGATTGCCTCCATAATGTGGGGAAAAAAGGCAAGGTCAACCAGTCCATTCTAAAGATCAGTCCTGGGTGTTCTTTGGAAGGAATGATGCTAAAGCTGAAACTCCAGTACTTTGGCCACCTCATCCGAAGAGTTGACTCACTGGAAAAGACTCTGATGCTGGGAGGGATTGAGGGCAGGAGGAGAAGGGGACGACCGAGGATGAGATGACTGGATGGCATCACGGACTCGATGGACATGAGTTTGAGTGAACTCCGGGAGTTGGTGATGGACAGGGAGGCCTGGCGTGCTGCGATTCATGGGGCTGCAGGGAGTCAGACATGACTGAGCGACTGACCTGAACTGAGCCCCCTTTTCCATTAGCAAAGTCACATTTGTTTCCATACCTTTGGGGGAGGGTCAGGATAGGGGCAAGTGTGACATAGCCAGGGTGGAAGAGTCCTCACGGCTCCCAAAGACACAAGGTGAAATCTATCCTTGTTTTCTAAAGATGTCACCTCACAGCCAAATCCGAGAACAGCCCGGAGTCCTCCTAGGCCCACTGAAGCCCACATGGGTGCCACCCTCCCATCCTGGTGAGTGCCACTTTTTGGTTGCCAGTCCCAGCTCTGCTCAGCTTACATCCTTATCTCTTCTCTTAACACCTCTCACAAGAGCTTCTTCTGCCATATTTCTCTACCAATGCACCTTCCACATGGCTTCTGGAAAGGTCTCTCAAGGTGGAAATCTGTGCACACATCTCTCCCTGTGCACACGCTATGCCTCCTTTCTGGAACACCCTTCCTGTGCCCTGCTTTGGGCGAGGGCAGGAGTGATGGGGAGGAAGTTAGGATATCTGGGAAGGACTTGGGGCTGGATCCTGTTGACTGGTGATTCTCAAACTTGCTCATGTGGCAAAGGTCCTGGAAGACATGGGTTCATTCTTCAGAATACCACAGACTCCTGGTAGATTTCATTCTACTGTGACCACAGGAAAGCACATATTGAATTCAGAGACGGTCCTCTGATATGCAGGACTGTCATATTCCTTATGCACATGCAGTTCATGACACATGTGTAATGTGTTATTGTTAAAACACATTTCCAAGTTTNAGCCACACACATAGCCCAGACCTAGACAGATTTGGGGTCCTCTCCTCACTCCAGTCCTCTCTCTCAAAGGCCAGAAACCCCCACATGCACCATGCCACAGTCAGTCGTTTCAGAAAGTTCACTTTGGCACAGTTCTGACAAGGGCCATGGTTGGCAGGTGGCCTGGTTCCTGCTCTGGGTGTGGACTAATGCCTTACCAAGAAACCCATGTTCAACAGAAAGGCCCAGCAGGTCCCTGGATGTGTTCAAAGGCTGCTCCCCTCCAGGGGCTGAGCAGAACAGCTCCACCCCAGGGGCCGTGCTGGACGCCAGGAGTTGCACTGCCGAGGGAAGAGAAGCACTGTCGCCCGCATCATGACGGGCGCCGGGGCGCGGGGATAGAAAATCCGGGGGTGGGACTCAGATGAAGGGGAGAAGCCACGACCGCCAGGTGTGGAGGAGAGCACAGCTCAGGGCAGGCCAGGCCCCCTGCCCCACTAGGCGGGTTTAAAATCATCTACTTCCCAGCAGAAGAAGGCCCGGAGGCCAGTGCTACCCCCCAGATTGCCTCCATAATGTGGGGAAAAAAGGCAAGGTCAACCAGTCCATTCTAAAGATCAGTCCTGGGTGTTCTTTGGAAGGAATGATGCTAAAGCTGAAACTCCAGTACTTTGGCCACCTCATCCGAAGAGTTGACTCACTGGAAAAGACTCTGATGCTGGGAGGGACTGAGGGCAGGAGGAGAAGGGGACGACCGAGGATGAGATGGCTGGATGGCATCACGGACTTGATGGACATGAGTTTGAGTGAACTCCGGGAGTTGGTGATGGACAGGGAGGCCTGGCGTGCTGCGATTCATGGGGTCACAGGGAGTCAGACACGACTGAGCGACTGAACTGAACTGAGCCCCCTTTTCCATTAGCAAAGTCACATTTGTTTCCATACCTTTGGGGGAGGGTCAGGATAGGGGCAAGTGTGACATAGCCAGGGTGGAAGAGTCCTCACGGCTCCCAAAGACACAAGGTGAAATCTATCCTTGTTTTCTAAAGATGTCACCTCACAGCCAAATCCGAGAACAGCCCGGAGTCCTCCTAGGCCCACTGAAGCCCACATGGGTGCCACCCTCCCATCCTGGTGAGTGCCACTTTTTGGTTGCCAGTCCCAGCTCTGCTCAGCTTACATCCTTATCTCTTCTCTTAACACCTCTCACAAGAGCTTCTTCTGCCATATTTCTCTACCAATGCACCTTCCACATGGCTTCTGGAAAGGTCTCTCAAGGTGGAAATCTGTGCACACATCTCTCCCTGTGCACACGCTATGCCTCCTTTCTGGAACACCCTTCCTGTGCCCTGCTTTGGGCGAGGGCAGGAGTGATGGGGAGGAAGTTAGGATATCTGGGAAGGACTTGGGGCTGGATCCTGTTGACTGGTGATTCTCAAACTTGCTCATGTGGCAAAGGTCCTGGAAGACATGGGTTCATTCTTCAGAATACCACAGACTCCTGGTAGATTTCATTCTACTGTGACCACAGGAAAGCACATATTGAATTCAGAGACGGTCCTCTGATATGCAGGACTGTCATATTCCTTATGCACATGCAGTTCATGACACATGTGTAATGTGTTATTGTTAAAACACATTTCCAAGTTTTTCATGTCACGTGCACTTGCAATTTGCGCAGTCATTTTCCAATATGCTTGGTTTAATAAACTGGAGCATGTGGTTGTATACATCTTATCACCTTGCTGAGCCCTGAGCTTCGTTACTTACGAGGTAAGCATAACAGCAACTCCACAAGGATTCAGTAGATAGACCTCCAGTGCTTGCTGGAGCTGCTCAGGACATGCCAGCAGCTTTCTCACTGTCACTTTTCCATGCATACCACTGGCCCCTCTACTTGTGACCCACGGTCCCAGCTGGGACCGTGGTCTCTTTCAATAGCACATATTTACTCGTTTTTCCTGCTCAATATCCACTTATTTTCCTTACCCCAATATCTCTGTGGGGAATTCTCCTCCCTCTGGGTGAAGGATTGAAGGAATTTAATGCAAACTACTGGCCTCCCATAGGCTTCCCTTGTGGCCCAAGGGTAAAGAATCTGCCTGCCAAACAAGAGATGTGGGTTCGATCCCTGGGTCAGGAAGATCTCCTGGAGAAGGAAATGGCAACCCACTCCAGTATTCTTGCCTGGAGAATCCCAGGGACGGAGGAGCCTGGCGGACTCTACTGTCCTTGGGGCTGCAAAGGACAGGACGCAACTTAGTGACTGAGTGACAGCAACAAGTGGCCTCCATCGAGGCACCGGGGCTGCTTTCTGGANGGAGAAGGAAATGGCAACCCACTCCAGTATTCTTGCCTGGAGAATCCCAGGGACGGAGGAGCCTGGCGGACTCTACTGTCCTTGGGGCTGCAAAGGACAGGACGCAACTTAGTGACTGAGTGACAGCAACAAGTGGCCTCCATCGAGGCACCGGGGCTGCTTTCTGGATGCGCCAGGCGGGCCTGTGCAGGGAGCCAGGCTTGTTCCATAACTTGTCACCATAGAATTCTCAGGGTGTTTCTTCCTCCATGTGAAAGTTGTGGGAATGGCTGGGACCCAGGAACTCCGAGGCCTATGTGTCATAGACATCACTCTGACCCTTGAGGGAGGCCCCAGAGGTACATGATGCAGAAGCCGCAAGTTCTCACAGGTCACTGGGAGGAAAGTGTTGCAGAGAAGGGCTTCTTTTGGTTCCTGAGAGACTGGGTTCTCTGATGCCACACACAGAGGAAGTTCACTTCTGCCACCCCAAGGGGCAACATGACTGGTCTTACCAGCATGGAAGAGTCACTGGAAGCCAGGCGGAAATCCTGCGCAGAAGTCCAGGGTGTGCTGAGCTGGGGAGCTGCAGCCGTGGGAGCGGGGACTCCGGAGCATCAGTGGCTGCCCCCCTCGCTCCCGCAGGCCAGGCACGTCGGGTTCGACTAGGTCTGTCTGAGATCCTCTGTTTCTATGTCTAAAAGTGGACACACTACTTGCCTCCTGCCACCATGGAGGTTAAATGAAATAACGTATCAGAAATGCCTGGAACATTCAGGGCCTTCTCCCTGTGGCAGATAGCATCAGAGCAGGCAGAGGAGGGCTCCAGCACATGCCAAGTTCACGGTATCTGCTATGGGCAGGGGACAGAAGGAGCAATGTCATTGTATCTTCTATGACTAGGGACCAGAAATTACAGCCAGGAGAAAAAGCGTTGGTGAAAGGTTGGTAATGAGGGTGGGGAAGCCCAGGAGTAGCATAACAGGATTTGAGCCGCAACATGGGGGCCGACCATGGCCACAGGAGGGAGGACCAAGCCCAAGTCCAGCCCCTGCGCATCTGCTCCCTGAAGCTGACGGCTGTGTGAGCAGGTGGGTAGGTGTGAGCACGTTATGAATGTGTGGAGACTGCTGCTGCTGCTGCTGCTAAGTCGCTGCAGTCGTGGAGACTGCTAGTCACAACTAACTTATGCTGGAAAATTCTTCTTCTAATTAGTCATTTCTGTTGAACTTAAACTGCCCAGCAAATCTCATTTTGAAGTTTATCCAAGAGGTGATTATGTTCTTTCCATATAATCTCTTTCTTTGAGGGTCCTGGTAAAAGAAGGCTAATTGGATGCTGTTTGTTTGTAGTAAGAATACACAAAACCAGGTGGAACCAAGTGGCCTTGTGCTTCCTGCCGTGGGGCCAAGGCCAGGACCGCGGCCCTGATTGGGTCTGTTCATCCGTGACCCACCCCTGGGAGGGAGGGTGCTGGTGATGGCAGCCCTGAGCAGGACCGGAAGAGTGTGTAGAACAGAGGACTCCTCTCACCCACACTCTGCCCTCCTCTTGGGAGTCAGCAGCCTGTCCTCAATCAGCTTTTGGCCTCGCTCTCAATTTCCATTTCCCTTTCTGACAACACAGGCCAAACTCCCAGAAGAAGAAAGATGAGTTTCTAATGCAAAACAGAATCTGTTTGAACCAAGCTCAGGGTAGTTTCCTGACTTTCATGAGGAAGGGGAAGAACTTCCAGGTCAGGAGACCAGAGGTGCTGCTAGGCGTGGACGCACGGAGGTAGTGGGGAGGAGGGCATTTAGGCTGGACGGGAAAGCCTGGGCGCAAGCTCTGGGCATTAGGGTGAGTCTGCTGGGGGAGAGTTGGGAGAATGGAGCCTTTCTCACTGTCCTGACCCCCATCGTGCCACCCCCTTTCACTCCGCCAGAGGCCCTCTTGACCTGCTAGAATTGAGTTGGGGGGTGGTGGTCTCCAGCATCCTAAGGGGCATACCTCAGTCCTCAGGGGAGGCTGTGGGGGCCAGAGGAAGAGGAAACTGGTCTCCACCTGTTGCAGGGCCAGTCCTGACCCAGGATGTCAAGAGAGAAAGAAGCTGGGAGGGGAACAGAGTAAGAGAAAGGCAGACCGAAGCCTGCCACAGTGACCCAGAACACAGCGTCCTCAGCTTCCCTTGGCCTCGCCCTGGAAAGGCCAACACCCGGGTTCCCGGTGAGGCGGCCTCTTGCTGGGAGGGAGGTGGGACACAGGACCCAGAGGGGGTGTGGACTCGAGAGCTCAGTTTCTCCAGCAAGGAGAGCCAGTGTAGCCGAAGTGATGGCCAAACCCTCAAGAGCTAAGCTCCCCGGAAGGGGAGGGAGCACAGAGAAGACACTGCGAAGTCCCCCAGGCGTCCTTTCCTCTTTGCACTCTTCACACTCTTCACACACACAGGTCCGCAGGGCCTTGCCCGTTTTGCCCTCTTGTCTTTGGAAGTTGTGAGGTGGCTACTGGAGAGAGATGGATGAAGTCGAGTGTAAAGCCCACAGTCCATGTGGCTCCTCTGGATGTCAGTAAAACCCTCACTGAGCTGGGGGGAAGCTCAAAGGTTTCCTCAGACTGCAAGAGGTATTGGAAATCCAGGCTCACGAGCCACAATAAAACTGTGAAAGAGAGCGACAAGCCTCCTTAGCCTCTGGAGGTTGCATGCTGGCCCATGCATGCCTTTCTTCTGGTAAATCTGTAGAAAACCCAACCCTCTGACTGCAGTTCATAGGGGAAGAAAGACCTCAAACCACATGGTGAAAAAGTCAGGGAGATCTGTCCATACTGGGCTGTGCTTAGCCACTCAGTCGTGTCTGACTCTCTGTGACCCCCAGGACCGTGGCCCACCATTCTTCAGGCAGGAACACCGACGTGGGTTGCCGTGCCCTCCCCCAGGGGATCTTCCCAACTCAGATATCAAACCCAAGTCTCCCTCATGAGGCTGATTCCTTACCATCTGTATGGGAACAAATAGAGTATCTAGAGAAAACCCCCACATAAAGCCTGGGAAGGATTTAACAAATGTCTAGGCACCAATACAAACATACTTTAGCAAGAAAATAAGATGGAAGGAAAGAAATAGCAAAGGATGGAAAGAGGGAGGGAGGGGGTAGAGCTTGGAAAGCATAGAGGAGAAAGGTATTCTGAAAGAAAACGTAATCCAAGAAAGAAGCTCCTCTAGGCACATCTGTTTGTCCATTGGGCATTCTCTACACTCTACCAGGCCCTCTCCTACGCACTCAAACATGCGTCACTTCCCTTAATTCTTATAACACTTATAAGAATTAAAGTGCTGTGGAGGTAGATCTCATTATAAACCACATTTTATAAGAGAAATGAGAAAACAGACACAGAGAGGGTAATTAACTTGCCCAAGTGGCAAGCCTAGTATTAAAAATCATGAAAATCTAGATAAATTACATGATTACCAAAAATCTTGATAAACGCATAAAGGTACAAAAGAAAAAATAATTTGTAATTCTACTGCCAAAAGTTAGCAACTTCTTCCTGTAGGTTGTCTATTTAAATTTATTTTTATAGCAGCTCTTAGTGTACTTTATTACAAAAATTTTTGAAAAAGAAAATTTAAAACTACTTAAAATCTGTGAATTGAAATTAACCTTTCCACAATATCTGCTTTCTTCTACCTCTGCAAGTCTACCAGGAGAAGGCAGATTCTTTCCCACTGAGACACCTGTGAAGCCCGTATTTGCTATTGTTTAAAAACACTGCTCTGGAGCAGCGGCTGCATGGCGCTGGAGTGACTGTGAGCAGATACCCCACATCTAAGGGCAGAGAAGCCCCAGCAAGATGCTAGACATGGGAACAGTGGCTGCGTGGTGCTGGAGTGACTTTGAGGCAATATCCAACGTCCAGGGGCAAAGGAGAAGCCCCAGAAAGATGGTAGGAGAGGCGAGATGGCATTGAGAATCAAACCCCATCCCCACCAGAGACGCTCAGAGGGCTCAGACACACCCTGCGTGCCCCAGGACCCGGAGACCCCGCAGAGACCGAGCCAGAACTGTGGTGGGTGCCTCCTGTGGGGTCCGGGCCAGCAGTGGACTGCTGCGGGGGCAGGGGCTCTGGGCGCAGCAGGCCTGGGGGTGGCATGAGCCCTCTTGGAGGAGGTCACCATTAACCCACCATAGAGCCACCAGAACTTACACAGGACTGAAGAAGCAGATGCTGGGAGGGCACCAACAGGAACTTGTGCGCACCAGGACCCAGGAGAAAGGAGCCGTGACCCCTCGCGAGACTGACCCAGACTTGCCCGTGAGTGTCCAGGAGTCTCTGGTGGAGGGGTGGGGCGGCGGGGGCCTGCTGCAGGGTTGGGGGCGCTGAGTGCAGCAGTGCATCATGGGACCCTTTGAAGGAGGTCGCCATCTCTTCACTACCTCCACCATAGTTTGTCCTCAGGTCAAATAACAGGGAGGGAACACAGCCCCACCCATCAACAGAATCTGATTAAAGATTTACTGAGCATGGCCCCGCCCCTCAGAACAAGACCCTGTTTCCCCCTCAGTCAGTCTCTCCCATCAAGAAGCTTCCATAAGCCCATTATCCTTCTCCATCAGAGCCCATTATCCTTCTCCATCAGAGGCAGATTGAAAACCACAATCACAGAAAACTAACCAATCTGATCACATGGACCACAGTCTTGTCTAACTCAGGGAAACTATGAGCCATGCCATGTAGCCTCCCAAGATGGACGCGTCATGGTGGAGAGTTCTGACAAAACGTGGTTCACTGGAGAAGGGAATGGCAAACCACTTCAGTATTCTTGCCTTGAGAATCCCATGGACAGTATGAAAAGCCAAAAAGAAAGGACACTGAAAGATGAACTCCCAGGTCAATAGGTGCCCAATATGCCACTGGAGATCAGCGGAGAACTAACTTCAGAAAGAATAAAAAGATGGAGCCAAAGTAAAAACAACACCAAGTTGTGGATATGACTGGTGATGGAAGTAAAGTCTGATGCTGTAAAGAGCAATATTGCATAGGAACCTGGAATGTTAGCTCCATGAATCAAAGCAAATTGGAAGTGATTGAACAGGAGATGGCAAGAGTGAACGTTGACATTTTAGTAATCAACGAACTAAAATGGACTGGAATGCGTGAATTTAACTTAGATGACCATTATATCTACTACTGTGGGCAAGAATCCCTTAGAAGGAACGGAGTAGCCATCATAATCAACAAAAAAGTCCAAAATGCAGTACTTGTATGCCATCTCAAAAGCAACAGAATGATCTCTCTTCATTTCCAAGGCAAACCATTCAATATCACAGTAATATAAGTCTATGCTCCTATCAATAATGCTGAAGAAGCTGAAGTAAATGGTTCTATGAAGACCTACAAGACCTTCTAGAATTAACACCCAAAAAAGACGTCCTTTTCATTGTAGAGGACTGGGATGCAAAAGCAGGAAGTCAAGAAATACCTGGAGTAACAAGCAAATTTGGCCTTGGAGTACAGAATGAAGCAGGGCAAAGACTAATAGAGTTTGCTAAGAGAACACATTGGTCATAGCAAACACCCTCTTTCAACAATACAAGAGAAGACTGTGCACATAGACATCACCAGATGGTCAACACCAAAACCAGATTGATTATCTTCTTTGCAGCCAAAGATGGAGAAGCTCTATGCAGTCAGCAAAAACAAGACCAGGAGCTGACTGTGGTTCAGATCATGAACTCCTTATTGCCAAATTCAGACTTAAATTGAAGAAAGTAGGGAAAACCACTAGACCATTCAGGTACGACCTAAATCAAATCCCTTATGACTATACAGTGGAAGTGACAAATAGATTCCAGGGATTAGATCTGATAGACAGAGTTCCTGAAGAACTATAGACAGAGGTTCGTGACATTGTACAGGAGACAGTGACCAAGACGATCCCCAAGAAAAAGAAATACAAAACGGCAAAACGGTTGTCTGAGAAGGCGTTAAAAATAAGTTGAGAAAAGAAGAGAAGCAAAAAGCAAAGGAGAAAAGGAAAGATATACTGATTTGAATGCAGAATTCCAAAGACTAGCAAGGAAAGATAAGAAAGCTTTCCTCAGTGATCAATGCAAAGAAATAGAGGAAAACAATGGAATGGGGAAGACTAGCAATCTCTTCAAGAAAATTAGAGATACCAAGGGAACATTTCATGCAAAGATGGGCTCGATAAAGGATAGAAATGGTATGGACCTAACAGAAGCAGAAGATATTATGAAGAGGTGGTGAGAATACACAGAAGAACTATACAAAAAAGATCTTCATGACCCAGATAATAACAATGGTATGATCAGTCACCTAAAACCAGACATCCTGGAATGTGAGGTCAAGTGGGCCGTAGGAAGCATCACCACAAAGCTAGTGGAGGTGATAGAATTCCCGCTGAGTTATTTCAAACCCTAAAAGATGATGCTGTGAAGGTGCTGAACTCAATATGCCAGCAAATTTGAAAAACTCAGCAGTAGCCACAGGACTGGAAGAAGTCAGTTTTCATTCCAATCCCAAAGAAACGCAATGCCAAAGAATGTTCAAACTACTACACAATTGCACTCATCTCACATGTGAGCAAAGTAATGCTCAAAATTCTCCAATCCAGGCTTCAAACAGTACATGAATCATGAACTTCCAGATGCTCAAGGTGGTTTTAGAAAAGGCAGAGGAACCAGAGATCAAATTGCCAACATCTGCTGGATCATCGAAAAAGCAAGAGAGTTCCAGAAAAACATTTACCTCTGCTTTATTGACTATGCCAAAGCCTTTGACTGTGTGAATCACAACAAACTGTGGAAAATTCTGAAAGAGATAGGAATACCAGACAACCTAACCTGCTTCCTGAAAAATCTGTATGCAGATCAGGAAGGAACAGTTAGAACTGAACATGGAACAACAGACTGGTTCCAAATCGGGAAAGGAGTACATCAAGGCTGTATATTGTCACCATGCTTATGTAACTTATATGCAGAGTACATCATGAGAAATGCTGGACTGGATGAAACACAAGCTGGAACAAGATTGCCTGGAGAAATATCAATAACCTCAGATATGCAGATGACACCACCCTTATGGCAGAAAGTGAAGAGGAACTAAAGAGCCTCTTGTTGAAAGTGAAAGAGGAGAGTGCTCAACATTCAGAAAGCAAAGATTATGGCATCTGGTCCCATTACTTCATGGCAAATAGATGGGGAAACAGTGGAAACAGTGGGTGACTTTATTTTTGGGGGCTCCAAAATCACTGCAGATGGTGATTGTAGCCATGAAATTAAAAGATGCTTACTCCTTGGAAGAAAAGTTATGACCAACCTAGATAGCGTATTAAAAATCAGAGACATTACATTGCCAACAAAGGTCCATCTAGTCAAGGCTATAGTTTTTCCAGTAGTCATGTATGGATGTGAGAGTTGGACTATAAAGCTGAGCTCCGAAGAATTGATGCTTTTGAACTGTGGTGTTGGAGAAGACTCTTGAGAGTCTCTTGGACAGCAAAGAGATCCAACTAGTCAATCCTAAAAGAAATCGGTCCTGAATTTTCATTGGAAGGACTGATGCTGAAGCTGAAACTCCAATACTTTGGCCACCTGATGCAAAGAACTGACTCATTGGAAAAGACCCTGATGCTGGGAAAGGTTGAAGGCAGGAGGAGAAGGGGATGACAGAGGATGAGATGGTTGGATGGCCTCACTGACTCAATGGATGTGAGTTGGGTAAACTTCTGGAATTGGTGATGGACAGGGAGGTCTGGCGTGCTGCAGTCCGTGGGGTCACAAAGAGTCAGACACAACTGCGCGACTGAACTGAACTGTAGTACTTGGTATATATAGCTTGATTTTTTGTTTCTTTCTCGGATTGAATTATTTCTTTGTTACCCGTTATATTTCATTTCTTAAGAAAGGTCTGTTTAGATTGTCGTTATTTTATCTGTTATACGATAGGTACTTTTATGTGCAGATTGGAATTTTTCTTCACTTCAGTAAACTAAAAACATTTGTGTCTTCAAATACATGTTTTGCTCTCATAATATGATTCTCTGAAATATCAGTTTCCCCCCTGTTGTATCGTCTTTATGTATTATCTTATCTTAACAATTTTTATCTGCTTTCAAGCAGGTCTGTCTTATATGCCAGTTGTTTGACTTTTAGTTGGATGCACTACAAAATTCTTACTACTATTCTCAGAAACATTCAAAGAATATATTAAAATACTTCATCCCCAAACCATGAAAAGTATTTTCTATGGAAAACTTCTCTGTCCCTTTGCAGAGAGCATGAAAGTATACACAGAAGTTAAAATAATAAAATTATTATCCCGATGTCAAAATTATTATGTAATATACAGCTTGGTGACTATATTTAATACCATATTGCCCATTTGAAAGTTGTTGAGAGAGTTAGACCTTTAAAGTTCTCATCTTAAGAAAAAACATTCTGTGTGACTATGTATGGTAACTAACATTAACTAAAGTTTTTGTAATGGTTATTTCACAATATATAAAAGTATCAAATCATTATATTGTACAGCTGAAACTAACATAATGTTGTATGTCAATTATACCTCAATGAAACACATTTTAGGAAACTTACAAAAATTAAAACATATACATAAATTAAAATAATATTATGTATTATTATTCCCAATTTTCAAAATTCCACATAAAGCTTAAAAGAAAATGCAAAGAAAATCTCCGAGGACTTGGAACAATGTAATAATAAGGATGCAGATGTGTTAGAGAAGAGGTAAACGAACTGGAAAGTGAAACGTAGAAGAGTTGCCGTCTATCAGTTCCAGGAAATGAAGGGAAGTAAGTAAAGCAGTCATAGGGTTTCCATAGTCTAAACAAATATCTTCACGTTAAAAGGAGTTGCTGAGCGGGAAAGATGGGGGAAGAGTGAAGGGAAAGTCGAATTCCTTCTAGAGAGAACGAAGGAGAAAGCTACAATGGAAGGAGAATCAAACAGGACGTCTGGCCACATCACTACAAACTGAATTAAAGGCAGAGAGGACCTCAGTGTCCTAAAGGAAAATTCT
Organism: Oreotragus oreotragus; assembly: GCA_006410675.1. Taxonomy (NCBI): domain Eukaryota; kingdom Metazoa; phylum Chordata; class Mammalia; order Artiodactyla; family Bovidae; genus Oreotragus; species Oreotragus oreotragus. Next base: position 157,818 of record SJYX01005199.1, read on the forward strand.
TGTATCCTTATAACCCTGTCAATTAGATGTAAGAGGGAAAGTCAGATAGTTTCAGTCTTAACAAGGATTCAGGAATTTTCTCTCCCATATATATGTCCTGTCTAAAAAGAAAAAAAAAAAAAAAAAGACAACCAGATTCTCCAGACAAAACAAAAGGCTTGAAAGAAAGTCATGGTACAAACATGAGACAAGCTAAAACTTGGCATACTTTTCAGCAAAGAATGGCATTTTTAAAGGGGAATCTATTTGACTTTAAACCTCAGAATATTCTCAGTAGAACAGCAAAGATTCGGTGACCTAGGAAAACATTCTTGTCCTTATGTAGATGTTTCTCTAATAAAAATATCTGGCTGAACCACAGGAAATGGCCACATTTTGGGAGGTAAAAGGAGATTGAATATAAGGAATTTCATATGGTTCACATGAGTCAACTGTCAAAAGCTCTATTTCTTGCACTTTGACTTTCAGAATCAACATATAAATAAAAGCTGAGACCCAGTGGCAGTTTCAGAGCAAGATATAAGTGATAAAAATTTTGAAAATGTAAAAGCCGTGCTTTGTTTAGGAGGTGGAAGCTTGAGGAAGGTAGAAAGAAGTTCAGGGGCACAAACTCCCAAGGATACTGGAATCCCAAGACAGTGATTATACTTAGTGAATCAAGAAATAGAATGGATATTATAACGTAAAGCAGATAGGTCCATACATTGATACTGAGAACTAAGATTTTCACTCTATGTCAAAGGAAATATGGGTTAAAAACTAAAATAAAAATCCTATTTCGTTAAATCTGAATTGGAAAGTCACAACAAATTCATAATTTTATGTGTAGCCACCTGTCAATCCATCCATACAGCTACCCTAGATCTGCCTGAAGAAATGGCAAAATGCCAGTAACAAGGGACCTGTATGGTGACCCCTAGACTACAGAGGAAGTGACATTATGTGACACCTGGGCTAGGGTGTAACAAAACCCGGCGCTTCTTCCAGGTTCTTTTGGTGTTGTTCACTCTTGGAACCCACCCAGCTCATTGTGAGAAGGCCTAAGTAGCCTGTGGAAAAGCCTCCATGAAGAGACCCCAGCCTACAGCCCCGCTGAACTCCTAGCTGACAGCAAGAGTCAGCTTACCAGCCTTGTGGGTGAGCCATCTTGACAGCTGACGTTCTAGCCCCTAGGCTTATGCTAGGGACAGAAATGAGCCACCCTGTCCAGCTGAACTGATTCATGAGCAAAATAAAGGACTGTTGTTATCTTAAGTCACTCTAGTTTGAGAGCAACTTGTTATACAGCTAGAGACAACTCATATGAAGCTCATCTAAGAAAAAGATATAAACCGAAGCAGGGTTCAATAACGGACGCACGTTAATATGAGGAGATGCCAGCCCCAGCCCTGACTGTCAGCTGACAGCCTTCTCCTCTGAGCAAACCGCTCTTACCGTTCTGGCAAGTCTGGAGCATTAGAAGACAAGAGTGAGAGCCGCCTGCCCTCTGTCGGACTTCCAAGTTAAAAAAATTATACCTCTGTCACCATATATAAACATTTTTTGGAATGGCGTAAAAAGTGTTCTTGTTGTAATACTGTTTTTGAATTATGGGATTCACTAGAGCTCCAGATAACTCCTTTGCAAATGTCAAGGGTTTCCCCTATCATCCAGGTTTATAAAACTCTTTCTACATAGCTTGTGGGAAGCACTAGGCTGTCAAGAGCATTTAATGAGGGTTTATAACAATCTCAACATTATTCTGCTGCCTTTTGTAAATCATGTCCATCCCTGTGTCAACTAAGTTGGTGCCTCTCAATCCCCTGGGGGGTCGATTCAGCAGCTCTAGGTGGTCCTACCAGTCTATACACCCAACAAGGTATGCCCTTGAGAAGAAAGTGTTGGGGAGGGATGGTGCTGGTTCAGATCACAACCCATCATGTCCCTGGGGTAGATGTAAATTCAGACAACGAATATATTGAAGCCTTAGGCCAGTTTGGCAACCTTCTAATTTTACTGAGGCTCCTACTTATTTCCTATAGGATGAGCATGGATTTGCCAGAGAAAGGGAGGATCCTGTGCCTGGTAGCACACTGAAGTCCTCTCTGCGCTATAGTTAGCCAAATGGAGGTTGACTCTATCTGTCTACCTGAGTTGAGGCAGCCTGTCTCTAGCCCTGAACTCATATCCCCTCAGTGTGTCTGGCCTTGCAGCCTGAACTAACCCAGGAAACCTCTTGGGAGATAAAGCTCATAGCACCCCCACCCACCACCCGCCCCATCATCCTCACACTTGTTATACTTGGAATATATGCAAAAGGTCTGCCCATGGAGCGAGGCATGTCTAAGCCAGCAGCTCAGCTCTGAGCCCCCTACCAGCTGAGTGATCTCCGTGAAGGTCCTCTCTCTTGCAAACTTGACTTCTTCATTTGAACAGTGAGCCATGATACCCTCCCGAAGGCCCATACGATAGTGGAACTGCAGCAGAGCTACTTAAGAGAGTGCCATACAAGGACACTGGCCTAAAGAGGGAGCTAGGTGACACGGCCTGGGACTCTGGGGATGCATCTCAGGTAACCACACCTTCAAGATGAGAACCCAAGGTCTCCACTGAGCTGTGACCGTCGGAGATGACTTGTGAGCTGAGAAGAGCTGGCTGGATGCGCTCTTTTCTCTGCCTCGCACAAAACACTGCTCCGTTTCACACTTGAACACACAGCAGTCGGAAACCAGAGCCCCCCGTGTGTTTTATGGGCTCCCCTTGCTCTTGAATTCAGCATTATAAAGAGAATTTTCTTGGCCCCCAGTGTCTGCTTCCCCCATAGTCACAATTCCCCAGTTTCTCAGTAAGCCATCTGCAAAGCCTGCTATCATATGTCATATTCCCTGATGCTTCCTGCGGCCAGGATTTTTGGGCTCCCCTGAGACTGTCCCAGGCCAAGCCTGTCAGCCCTCACCTCTGTGACGACCTCTCCCCCACACCTCTGCCTCTAATGGGCTCTTTGTCCGGACCAGGGTTCCCTTGAAGAAGGAGAGATTTGCTCTCTCCCTGGGCCCTGATTTTCACCCTTTCCTCAGTCCCCACCCTCCGAGTTGGGTTGAGTCATGAATTTTGTTTTTTGTGAAGTATAGTTCATCTCAGCAGGCTTTCCAATCACACTGCTGTCATTTAAAAATACTTTTATTCAGATTATGTGGAGTTGTTTATATAGCTTTGTGGTCAAAACTATTTTTTCTTAAATTTTTATTTTTTATTGTATATGAGTTTATCTTTCCCTACCATATAAATATTAAGCTTTGCACACAGTAAAATCAACTCTTTTGGGTGTATAATTCTCACAGTTCTATGTACATAAATGTACGTGGATAGATTCTTAAAGCCATCGTCCCACGGGGATATAGAACAGTCCCAACATCCTGAAGCATCCCTGACCCCTACCCCAGCCTCGGCAACTATCGATTTGCGTTTTCGTCCCTGTCGTTTTTCCTTTTGCAGATTGTCACATAAATGGAATCACACACCTTTTGTCACTGGCTTCTTTCAGTTTTTGAATATATACTTAATTATAAGACAAATGCCACAAGGATGCTAAAAGCGAGGCAGAGATTTTTTTCCTGCTGCAAAATCAAAGTGATTGAGCTGCTATTTAGACCAGGTAGGAAAGCCTGGGTGTAGGGGTCCCGTGGTGGGACTGAGGCCTGCTGTGGGTGCCAAGCAGGCGCCCAGAAGGGGACGATGGGGCTCAGTGACTGATGGCCTGCTCTGTGCTGGCACAGTCTGGGGCCACACTATCTTTAATCTCCACACGAACTCTGCATGTCCTGTCTTCTTCAATCTGCTGATGACGAAAAACAGTCAAAGAGGCTAACACGTTGTGTAAGGTTGTGTGTTAGAAGCAGGTGGGGCTGAAAATCAAACCCAGTCCTCCTGATGCTTCTCACTGCATTCCCAGGGCCAGCTCTGGCTCAGCAAATGCCTCCTATTCACACTCTGGAGACAGACGGTTCCTGAGAACCTGTCTTAAAATTGACATTATGAAGAAAACGCTCTTGGACACCAGTGAATTTAGCTCCAGGACTTACAGACCTCTGCCAGTGGAGAATCCCTGACCTACTCCCAGGGCCGCGGTGCCCTCACTGTGGAAGGGGCCAGTGCCACGAGCTGCCAAGTGTTCGTGGAGGCTCCAAAGAGATGCTGCACATGCTGCTCAGGGCGTCTCTCTGACTGTTCTGCAGGTCCAGTTAGCTGAGATGGAATCAGAGACGGCTGGCCATGCAGCCCCCCCCACGCCAGGGCCCAGGGGAGCCCGCCATCGTCCAGGCCCTTTCTGGCCCCGGGCTCTCTAGGGCGGGCACCGCGGCCGTTGCATGGAGCGGCTCTCCCTCCTTTCAGGGCAGACCATAAAGTGCCTCCTTTTCCTTTCTTCCTACAGACTCCAGGCGATTCTTATCTACACGGAAAATGTAGCAAACAGCACAAACTTAATCTGCTTAGTATGAAATTGAAGTGCTTGAGCTCAGCTGGCTCTGGGCCTATGGTCCTTTTTAGACTGTTTTGGAAAAAAAAAAAAATGTGTTAGGGTCAGCAAATCCTTTCCCTCCAGACCGCCTCTTAATTTTTAAACCCCTTTGTACTTCAAGGGAAATGCAAGCCTTATGTTTCCAACCCGTTTACCCTTCAGTCACTAAAGCTGTTGTAAAACAGTTATTGAAGGTTTGGACAGTTCTTTTCTCAGGACAGGAAGTTGCGTTGGTTTCCTGTGAGCAAGCTCTGATTTCTAAAGATCTGAGAAAGGGCCGGAACCCCCAGTCCAGCAGGATTTCAACAGACAGAAGGAGTGCCTTCTTTAGCCAATACTTACATTTTGGTTCTTTTAGATTCTATGTCCCTTTGAAGAAACAACTCAGTAAGGATCATTAATTTATTTTTCCAAAGAGCCATTTCAAGGCCAAATTGCCAACACAATTCAACAGAGGGACACAAACGTTTTTGCAGTGAAATCTGAAATTGGGCAAATTCCCCCTGTCTCATGTTTCTTTGTGGGTTTAGAATTGGATTAGAAATCAAGGCAGGCTCTGCTTTTTTCTATAGCCTCCAGTGATCTGCAGTTGTCTTAGTGTTGCTGAGATGGTTTTCAGGTTAGTCTGAAACAATCAGATTAAGAGAGGCGCTTACCTAGAAAGGGTCTGGGGTCTTAGGGGTAAACCCAATTATAAAACCAGTGGAGGTCTTAGTGACAGTGTTCAAAGTTATTGATTTGTGTTTCAGGTTTCCTGAGTAATGGGCTTCAGGTTCGGTTCCGGTTTTACTCCACATGCGAGTTTCCTCTTCCTCCTGACCTTTCCATGAGGGAAAGAAACCAGCTGGCCGGTGAGCTCCAGAAGGCATGGAGGGGCCCTGTCTATTTCGTTCCTATTGTATCCAACTTAGAACCTGGAATACAGTTCTAATTTGGTATATTTGTTAAAAGGGAGAATGAATGAACGCCCAACGCCCCTGCTCCTTTATTTCTGGAGCAGAGGTCTCAGGTAACTAAGCCTCCTCACTCTTCAGCTCCCTTTTCTGGTGTGGTCCCAGAACTGCCCTGTCCGGCCTTGAGACTGCCATAAATCATGCCTCCATTTGTAAGTCAGCTAAGAAGAGTATACAAGAGCTATTGAGCTGGAAATTCTTAAAACTTGTCTATTGGCTACTTCCAGATTCCCCCTGGTACTTACATGGAGACAATTTCTTTATTAGCTGAACATGGAGGCATCACGTATGACAGAAATGTCCTAGATCTATAACTTTACCTGCCAAACTGAGATGGGGAGACAATGAGGGTTGGTCGGGGTGGGGTGGCGAATCTGGCTTTAGAAGAAAAGCAATAGGCCCCGGTGACATGGCACAGTGGGCACAGGCAGCAACGGGCAGACCGTTAGGGGGCAGGCCTGGCTCCCAGGCGCCGAGTCTTGAGAGCTGGTGTGGGATGGCTGTCCACGGGGTGGCCAGAGTAGAGGACGCTTAGACTTCCAGGAAGGCTGGGAGGTGGTGGGCTTGTCCTAAGCCCCTAGCAAGATTCCAAGTTAGGTCTCCAGTCGGGGGACTACTCTCTTGAGCAAAAATTAGCTCTAACTCAAGAAAAGCTGGGATTCATTGAGAATCACCTTTTAGGAGCCAGGTAGAAATTCAGTTGCCAGAAGGAGAACACAAGGCCAGAGCTAGACCAGCAGCAGTTGTGACCCTCAACACAGCCCTAAGTGAAGAGTTAGGACTACCTGAGAGCCCCCGCTGGACACTGGGCTGGGGTGTGAAGGGCAGAGGGGCAGAGGCTGACTGAAACCAGGCAGGCACACCCTTCCTGCCTCCAGCGTCCCGTCTCACTTGGGTGATTATGACCTAAAACGCTTGACAGTTTGGAAAGGAAATCAGAGCACAAGAGAAAGACCACAGCTCTTCTTCACATGCCAGGTCCTTCTTGGAGAAAGAGGATTTTCAAGCTGTGCATGGATTGCCTTTCGCTCTGTCTGCAAACTCTGGATTCCCTGCCATGGCATGGCTGGGTCTGATCACGGGCTTCTACTCTGATGAAACAACCACTCAGCCTGTGGTTGTGGATACTTCACTCTACTCTCTTTCATCTCCAGTTTAATGCTTATAAGATCCCTGAAAGGTGGGACCCCCTCCCCCACCCCGCACTCACTATTTACATGTGGGAAGTCAGTAAATGAGAAGACCAGTGACTGGTCCGAGGCCAAAGGCTTGGCCAAGCCCTTGCTCGTCTCTGTGGATTCCCAGGATGGCTGCTTGCTCCATGGGAAGCCCACGTCGTCTTTGCCACTTGAACTCCCCCAGAATCCAAACACTCAGTTCCTAATCACAGTCACAGTTGCCCCAGGTCATCTGCCCACAGTCTGCAGAGGGGTCCAGGCTTCTGAGGCTGCAACCACTGCAGCGGGGCCTCTCCATCCCCCACTGGGCGTGGCCTGGTGGCTGCTGCCCTGCGTGTCCAGCCCTGGCTCGTCCACTCCTACGGCCCCAGCGTCGCCCGCTGGCGGTCCCACCCCTTTCTCAGGAGGCTTACTGCACCTGGGACAAATCCACAGGGAAGTGGCCCCCTGCCATCCAACATGAAGTGGTGAAGGCCAGAGGTGGGCTCTGCAAGGGATTAAATGTGCTCAAGGGAACTTTCCAAGACGTTTTCAGCGCAGCATTCTAGCCTCAAACAATCAGCCCGGAAATAAACAGGAAAGCCAGGACCTAAAAGTACCTGACCGCAAAGGATCTAAAAATAGTTCCTAAGTATCAACCAAGCAGGGAGGGAATTCAGAGAAAGTAAGAGCATTTGATAATATAATTAAAATGTAGATACTCTAACAAAGTGTGCGGACTCAGACCACACCATTCTCAGAGGGAAAGTCATTTCTTTAGATGGCAATTTGAAAAAAAAAA
>SJYX01005199.1:166572-179597 GCA_006410675.1 Oreotragus oreotragus
AACATTTCAGGGAGAGAAGCCGTCTGAGTGCCACATGATGCCAGTCACGGAGCTCAAAGCAGTCCACAAGGCCTGCACGATTCTTATCCTATCTTACAGAGAAAGAAGCCACTCAGGGTCATGTAACATTCTTAGAAAGATTTTTCCAAGCTGGGGAAGGATCGTAGAGCTGTCACAGGGTTGAGAGAGCTGAGTGTATTTTCCCTAAAACTGAGAAGGCTCAAGGGGGCATGCCCTGGGGAATAGCTGAGATGACAAGTGGAAGCTAAAGGGAGGCACATCATCACGGCTAGTTTCACACGTCAAATTGACTGGGCTCAGGGATGCTCAGAGAGCTACACAGCATTATTTCTGGGTGCATCTGTGAGGAACAGATTAGCATTTGAACTGGTGAAATGAGTAAGGAAGACCCACCCTCCCCAATGCAGGCGCATCATCCAGTTTGCTGAGGGCCTGAATAGAACGAAAAGGTGGAAGAAGGATGGATTTGTTTTCTCTGCTTGAGCTGAGACATCCATCTTCTCCTGCCCTTCAATATTTGTGCTCCTGATTCTCAAACCCTCAGGTTTAGACAGTTTAGACACCACTTTACTGGGCCTTCAGCTGGTGGATGGCAGATCATTATCTTCTCAGCATCCGTAATCACATGGGCCAATTCCTTATAATAATCTCTTTCTCTGTGTGCAGGTCAAGAAGCAACAGTTAGAACTGGACATGGAACAACAGACTGGGTCCAAATTGGGGAAGGAGTACATCAAGGCTGTATGTTGTCACCCTGCTTATTTAACTTATATGCAGAGTACATCATGAGAAACGCTGGGCTGGATGAAGCACAAGCTGGAATCAAGATTGTCAGGAGAAATATCAGTANTCAAGGCTGTATGTTGTCACCCTGCTTATTTAACTTATATGCAGAGTACATCATGAGAAATGCTGGGCTGGATGAAGCACAAGCTGGAATCAAGATTGCCAGGAGAAATATCAGTAACTTCAGATATGCAGATGACATCACCCTTATGTCAGAAAGCGAAGAACTAAAGAGTCTCTTGATGAAAGTGAAAGAGGAGAGTGAAAAAGTTGGCTTAACTCAACATTCAGAAAATGAAGATCATGGCATCCGGTCCCATCACTTCATGGCAAATAGATGGGGAAGCAATGGAAACAGTGAGAGTCTTATTTCTGGGGGCTCAAAAATCACTGCAGATGGTGACTCTAGCCATGAAATTAAAAGATGATTGCTCTTTGGAAGAAAAGCTATGACCAACCTAGACAGTATATTAAAAAAGCAGAGACATTACTCTGCCAACAAAGGTCCGTCTAGTCAAGGCTATGGTTTTTCCAGTGGTCATGTATGGATATGAGAGTTGGACTGTGAAGAAGGCTGAGCGTCAAAGAATTGATGCTTTTGAACTGTGGTGTTGGAGAAGACTCTTGAGAGTCACTTGGACTGCAAGGAGATCCAACCAGTCAATCCTAAAAGAAATCAGTCCTGAATATTCATCAGAAGGACTGATACTGAAGCTGAAACTGCAATACTTTGGCCACCTGATGTGAAGAACAGACTCAGTGGAAAAGACCCTGATGCTGGGAAAGATTGAAGGCGGGAAGAGAAGGGGATGACAGGATGAAACGGTTGGATGGCATCACCGACTTGGTGGATATGTTTTTGAGTAAGCTCCTGGAGTTGGTGATGAACAGGGAAGCCTGGCATGCTGCAGTCCATAGGGTTGCAGAGCAGGACATGACTGAATGACTGAACTGAACTGATGTATCTATGTATCTATGCTATTTGTTCTGTTTCTCTAGAGAATCATGACGAATACATTCAATTTAGTATAAGTGTGCTAACTTAAATGTTTGCACATTTAACTATCAGTGTCTGTTTTCTTGAGTATTTTCCCCTTTCTCTCTCAGCTTCCAAATTTGGGAGCAATGAAGAAATGGCTTGACTTTAATGTTTCTCAAAACCTTAGTCTGTTATAGCAACAATATCTTGTGCCTGTGAGAAGAAAACTGTTACTGCTAAGGAAAAAAAGGGCTTCTTCTAGAGGCTAGAAAAGATCTTGGTTGGTGATATTGGCATGGAGGGAGTGGGCACTTGGGGAGACCAGGATGCATGGTGAGAATGGACATGCCTACTTCCTGGGCAGAGACTGCTAGAGTTTCAAGGAGGCAGTGAAGCCCCAAAGAGTAACTGAGTGCTTGGAGGCATGAAGAGAATGTCCAGCTTCTTGTGCCCAGGATGCTCCTCAGAGAGGCAGACTCCCAGTGATGGGAGGCACAGTGATGGCATCGATGAGCTGAGGACAGCTTGAGTCTGCAGGAGCCAGGGCACCAAGCGGGAGGGGCCTCCGTGGGGACCCAAGGCCGGCAAATGAAGAGACTGCGCTTGTCTTGGCAGACATCCAAGTAGGCAGAGAGCTCGAGGGTTGGGCGCCGTTTAGCTTTCAGTCTCCTCTCAAACAACCACGACCTTGGTGAGGGAAAGAAAGGACAACTGATGAAACTCAACTTTTTTCATAAACTTAATAGCATGAGACTTTCAAACAGAAATTAAGGAGAATTGGATTTATGGACTGAGAGTCTGCCTTCTATGTTAAGAAACTTTTTTTTTTTTTTTTTCCCACTAGTTCCCTGGTGGCTCAGATGATAAAGAATCCTGCAATACAGGAGACCTGGATTCAGTCCCTGGGTTCGGAAGATCTCTTGGAGAGGGAAATGGCTACCCACTCCAGTATTCTTGCCTGGAGAATTCCGTGGACAGAGGAGGCTTGTGGGCTACAGTCCACGTGGTCAGAAAGAGTCAGATGTAACTGAGCAACTAACACTGCTGCTGCTAAGTTGCTTCAGTCGTGTCCGACTCTGTGCGACCCCACAGACGGCAGCCCACCAGGCTCCCCCGTCCCTGGGACTCTCCAGGCAAGAACACTGGAGTGGGTTGCCATTTCCTTCTCCAATGCATGAAAGTGAAAAGTGAAACTGAAGTCGCTCAGTCATGTCTGACTCTGCGCGACCCCGTGGACTGCAGCCTACCAGGCTCCTCCATCCATGGGATTCTCCAGGCAAGAGTACTGGAGTGGGGTGCCATCACCTTCTCCAAGCAACTAACACTAGAGGTACTGAATGTAGAGGTCCTCTGTCACTGAAATGTTCCAGAAGGGACTGGATAAACCTTTGCTGAGGATGCTTAGAAGAAATGCACACAACGTCCAGAGACTGGCCCACCTAGAAATTCTATGATTGTATGAATTCAATAGGTAGAAAGATGACAGCTACCAAGAAAGACTCTGGGGGAAGTCTGAAATTTTCTGACTCCAAAATATCTCCTCTGTTGCAGCAAGGAGGGCCCCTCCAGGGCCCGAAACAGGGCTCTTGTCTAACACTCGGAAATGAGTTGTCCAAGAAGACACGTGCTGACAAAGTGAGTGATTTTATTGGGAAAGGGCACCTGGGTGGAGAGCAGGAGGGTAAGGGAACCCAGGAGAGCTGCTCGCCGCGTGGCTCGCAGTCTCAGGTTTTATGTGATGGGATTAGTTTCCGGGTGGTCTTTGACCAATCATTCTAATTCAGAGTCTTTTCTGGTGGCGCACGCATCGCTCAGCCAAGATGGATGCTAGCGAGAGGGATTCTGGGGATGTGGACGGACACGCGGTGTCTCCTTTAGACCTTTCCCGAACTCTTCCGGTTGGTGGTGGCTTATTAGTTCTGTATTCCTTACCAGGATCTCCTGTCATAAAACAACTCATGCAAATGGTTACTATGGTGCCTGGCCAGGGTGGGCGGCCTCAATCAGTGTGCTTCCCTGAACACTTTTACCAACTAAAACTCATGATCATCGATCCATTTCTGATGGAAATAGTTATAGAATATATGAGGTTGATGAAGGGAGACATATAATTTGGGAATAGAAGATGGTGATGCCAAAGAGAGGTTCTGTGTGGGTCACTGAAAGGGAATGGCCCGCACGAGGACAATGCTCTACAGCACGAGTGACTAAGCGGGGTTTGCATGTTGAGGGGTGCTCGCGGGCGTGCGACAGCAGATGTGCCGTAGGGGAGTGATGGCAGGGGGTGCACATGACGAGCATGATTGGTGGCATTGTGTCAGGGGGTACAGGATATGGGTGCCAGTGGAGAGGAGGAGTGGGTATGCAGTTGGGAGTTGACTATGTGTAGAGCATAAGGCAGACTATCCTGGTGGGTATGGGTTGGTTCAATGGTCTTTCCTCTATGAGATACCCTTGTGGATACTTGGAATTGTACCAGATTCATTTTTTAAAAATGATCTAACTTCGCCTTAACAGGATATGGGTGCCAGTGGAGAGGAGGAATGGGTATGCAGTTGGGAGTTGACTATGTGTAGAGCATAAGGCAGACTATCCTGGTGGGTATGGGTTGGTTCAATGGTCTTTCCTCTATGAGATACCCTTGTGGATACTTGGAATTGTACCAGATTCATTTTTTAAAAATGATCTAACTTCGCCTTCTGTAAGCTTTTTCTTCAATTGTCTTTTTAAACATTGTCTCTCTTGTTTTCTTATTATAGAACTCCTGTTGGTTGTGTGTTGAAGATTCTTAATCTGTCCCCATGGTCTTAACTTCTTTGTCATATTTTCCATCTCTCTCTCTCTCTCTCTTTTTTTTTTTTTTTACTAACTAGCTTATTAAAGATTTTTCAGTTTGGTTTTCTCAACCATCACTTCTCTTCGATTCTTATTTCTGCTTATCTCTTCTAACATCATTTCTTTTTGTTTCAACAACTCTACTCTCTGCTTTCTAATTTTTTTGTATGCTCCTATCCTATCATATAGCCTCTGCTGTTTGACTCATAACCTCCTATTCTTATTTTATGAATGTAAATTCTTAAAATTTACATTTATTCCTTCCTTTGTCTCTAGAGGAATTTTAAGCTTACCAATTTCAAAGTCCTTTTCAAACGACTTTGTGATTTTCATTTTCCCTAGAGGTTAGTTCTCCCACTTATTGGACTTGTTAACTGTCATTCTCAGTGTTATACTTTCTTGTTTGTTTCATACTTTTGGCTTTGAGGCTCATCTTGCTGTTGGTTTTATTTTTCTGGTTATTATTTTTAAAGTTTTCTTTCCAAATTCCCTTCTTATTGCATGGTGGTTTTCCAAATTCAGCCAGCCTTCTTGTGGTCTGCGTCTCAGAACAAAGTCTTATGAAAGGGCTCAGGGTTCCTACCCTTTGGGAAGAGGAAGTCCTGGTCCCTGGGCCTGTGAACGCACCCAGCTGCACAATCCTAGGGACACCATTTACATGGAATAAAATGTCAACAGGGCCTGCTAGAATTGTGCAATAAGATGGCCCTCATGGTAACCCATTTCCAGTCTTGAGATGCCCCTTCTCTTGTCTTTGACTTCTTGCAAGTACCACTCTTCCGAGGCTCAGAGGAGATACATCTCTTCCTTAAGGAAATTCATCAAGGAGTGGGCTCACGCCCATGCATTTTTCTGCTGCAGTGTGGTGCAACACAGAGCTGTTAAAAAGTGTTACAGAAAGTAAGAGGGTCTTTGAAATGTGACACTGAAGGTATTTCTAGGATCTACTGAAAACAGACTAATCACATTTTCCCACATGTGCACTTGTTTGTGGAGAAGGAGGATGATGAGAACACGCTAGCTGGGACTTCACTGCCTCCAGACTGTGCCTTGTCTGCTATAGTTGCTGGAAGGACTGGATCCTGAGAGGATATCAGAGATGGGACTATGTTTGTCCCAGGAGACTTGTCTGTGACTCTTGTGGTTCCTTTCACCACTACTGAGATTGAGAAGGGCTACTCTCCTCCAGTCAGAACTCTCTCTGGCTTTCAAACAGCCCCAGGGTTGTGTTACACAGATATTGGATGTGATTTTCCAAAACCACGCTTCACTTTGAGTTTGTATCACTGTCAGGCAGCCTTCCCCACTGCTTCAGAGGGGGAGGATGGAGCCCAGCTGAAGACTTAACAAACACACACATAAGCCTTTGCACATTTCCTTTCTGATACATGACCTAATGGGTTCAGTAACCCTGGAAATATTTGATCTTTATGCCATGAGTCCCCAAGGTCACTAGTTTACTGGAGACCAGTGCTTGAAGCCTCTCCTGCTAAAACCCAATCACCAAAGAGAGAAAAAAAAAAAAACCTCAAGGTTACCATGGGAACTGACTGCATGTTCAACCAATCTGATTTTGGGAGGAGGCCTCAAGCCCACTCCTCTGGGTAAATCTGTCGTATGGAGTGGGGGAGCTGCTTGGTTGGTTTTTACCATGCTTAGCATGGTACCTGACACACGGATGACTCTTAGTGACTAAAGGGAAACACTTGAACCCATGAAAATAGACCTAGCCATTGTCACCACTCAAGAATGGCAAAGGGGAAAGGAGCAAAATAGTTCATTTTCAGTGGATCCAATCCAAAAGATGACAGTCTGCATGCACTCTGGGTTTTCAAAGTAGATGAAACTGCTTTTCTAAATGTTTTAGGTCTGGAAAACTTCAAAGGTACTTGGCCAAGAAAGTCCTGTCTTAATTTTTAAATCCTGGTCTATTTTAAGAGAAATGTAAGCTGCCTGTTTCTGATTCACTTATACTTGATTTGTCAAAACACTCTTGTTTTAAGAGATATTTGTTGTCCAAAAGTCTTTGTGACCCCTGCTGGAAGTACTGCATCCTAAGTCAGGAATTGGTTCTGGGCAACTGCCTTCGTTTCAGATCCATGTCTCATCACCCTGGAAGGCTCCAAGGTCCTAAATAGTACTGCCTGTCTTCCCCCCTCTTTTAGACGTAGACAGGGACTTTAAAAGAAGAGGCTGTGGCTGGTTGTCCTCAGATCCCCACCCAAGTCTTAGAGGTTTGGCTAAAAACCTTGAACACTCTTCCCAGAGGAGAGTAAATAGAGCCTTGTAAAAATACAGCAGTTGTGTGCCTTTGACTTTACGGAGTTTATATACTTGAAGTGCAGCATGATAAATGAATGTGTTTTTCTGTGGTTACCTCTATTTGGTCTGCTGTATAAGAGTCTGCATTCATTGGAAGGATATCTAAAATGACAAATCGTCCTTTTAAAATGTATTTTTAAATTGAAGAAAAATTTACATGTAGTTAAAGGTACAGGTCTTAAGGGCATAAACTGAGGATATCTGATAAGCGTATATACCCATATAACCAACAATACAGTCACATTATACAATACTTCCATCACTCCAGAAAGTTTACCTGCGCCTCCTTCCAGTAAATCCCATCATCTGTAACCAGCTGCTGTTCTGACCCCTGCGACTGTGGCGGCCAGCCTGTAAGACTGCCTCCCGCAGACGCCCATTTTGGTATTTACGCCCTGGTGTATCCCCTCCAGTGGGGTATGTGTTGCACCAAGTGACGTCTTACTCCTTCTGTGGGTGGGGGGTGGGGGGTGGTAGAGACTACAACTTCTGTGTTTCTTGCACTCTCTCCTGGACGCCCATCTCTGGAGGAAGCCAACTGCCATGGGACAGGTCCATTAGAAGAGGCCCATGAGGCAAGGAACTAATTTCACCAGCCCACAACCATCAAATACCTTAGATCTGCCAACAGCCACGCCAGTGAGCTTGGAAACAAACAGTCCTCAAGTAAAACTTTGAGATGACTGCAGCCCTGGCCGACACCTTGAAACAGTCTGAGAGTCTAAAAACATCCTAACCCTCAAAAACCATGAGATAAGACATGCTTGACAGTTCAAGCTAATACCTTTTGGCATAATTGGTCATGCAGCAATAAATAACTGTGTAATCACTGTTGATCTGTTTTGCTCTTGAACTTTAAGAAAAGGAAATCATACAGTGTGTATTCGTTTACGACTGGCTTCATGTGCGTAACAGAATACCTGCAAGATTCATTTGCACCGTTGTGCAGATCAG
Source organism: Oreotragus oreotragus (assembly GCA_006410675.1). Taxonomy (NCBI): domain Eukaryota; kingdom Metazoa; phylum Chordata; class Mammalia; order Artiodactyla; family Bovidae; genus Oreotragus; species Oreotragus oreotragus. The sequence continues at coordinate 174,470 of SJYX01005199.1, forward strand.
TAGTTCATTCTTTTTCAGGGATGAGTGAATTTCATTGCATGAATATCTGACAGTGTATTTACCACGTCCTATTGGTAAACAGTTGGGTTGTTTCCAGTTTTATGCTTTTTTGAACGGAGGTGAATAAAGCTGCTATGAACATTCTTATATAAGTCTTTCGTTGAACAGACGTTTTCATTTTTCTTGGGTAAATACCTAGGAGTTCAATTGCTGAGCCATTGCTGATTAATAATAGAAGAAACTTCAAAATGGGTTCCAAAGTGGCTGTACCATTTTGAACGTCTTTGTGCAAAAGTATCTGTTCAAGGCTTCCTCCTACTTATTTTTTTATACTTTTTCAAGTTTTAAGGTGGAAACTTAGATCGCTGACTTTTAAATCTTCATTCTTTCTAATATAAATATTAAAAGATATGTTTTTCCCTAAGCAGCAGCAAGAGTCTCCCAAATGTACCATTTATGCCTCCTCAGCTCAGTGAAACATTCTCTGTTTGAGTTCCGCCTCCACCTCCTTGTATGATGGCTAAAATTTGCTTCTAGGCAGAAAACCAGGGTGAATGTGGAGCTCACTCCATGTGATTCCTTTTTTGTAAAAGATCACAGACCTGTCTTTTCCTTGGCTCAATACTCGAAAACATTTTCCTCATATATTTTGTGGAGCCTTATAGTTATTTTCATTAGGAGGACAATTTTAGAACCAATTACTTTGTGATGACTAGAAGCAGAAATCCTGACTGATCATTTTTACATTTTGGTTCAAGGGCTCAATAATTTCTTTTCTAGTCATTTACACTTTCCTTTCAGTTTTGGCTCCTTGACATTTGTTTTTGGAGAGCAGTCATTGACGAGCTCAGACATGAGCTACTGGAAAGGTAGTTAGTGTTGTGGAAAAACATGGGCTGTGGGAAAACCTGACTTCAAATCCTAATTTAGTAATTTTAGTAAGCCTACAACTTTAGGCTAATTTAACTAATCAGTGTGAGCTTTCTCATCTGAAAATGGGAATAGTAATATAATATGAATACTGATGCTGAAAGATAACATTTATAGAATGATCACTCCGTGCCAGGAATTTTGCTAAGGGTTTTCAACTTGAAGTTTCTTTGTGAGGATAGACATAATGATATGTGCAATGGCCAAGTGGGCCTGGGGCATGGGAAGAGAAAAATGAAAGATTCTGGAACTCAAGTAGATCTGACAGTCCTATCGACCAATCTTTGCCTAAGCATTATCAGCTGGTCCTCAGTCCTCATTATGGTGATGCCATTTTGTCCTCACCGTCAACAAGAGAAATGACAAGCCTCATGGAAGCATGAGTGACTGAATGACTCCTGGATGTTAGTTGCTAGATTTCTTCATGAATATATTGGTAATGGGCTTATACCCATTACAACTTCTCAGTAATATTTGTAGTGCAATTAAATGTTTGAATGATTAAAAGTTTAAATAAGTTATGGAAGGGAAGACTTAGTTAATGTTTTATTGCATCATTGAGTTCTGTTTTCTTTTTACTTAGCAAAGCAGAGAGTAGCAGCCTTCTTGATCAAGACTGTTAAATAAACCTCAAGGGTTGTATCAGTCAGTATAGTCTAGGTTCCATTTTAGTAACAAACAGTTCCTAACTCTCAGGGAGTCAGTGCAACTGTTTGTTTCTCACTCTCATTACATGTCAAGTTCAGGGCATGGAATTCAGCTCGTTGTAGTTTCTCAGGGATATGAGGTTATCAAGACTACTTTTCTGTGTATGCTTTCATAAGCTTTGAGACAGGGGGAAAGGGGTAGAGAACCCACTTAGCTGTCTGCCAAGGGCTTCTGCACATTTCATCAGCTAAGCAAGTCATTTATTCATACACAATAAATTATGAGTAGGAAAATTTTAGTGCATACCCAGGGAGGTAGGCCTATTGACTACACTATACTTTTATGCTTCACCAAGCCAGCTTGAGCCATTTCAGCCACACTTTCATTTGGCAGCACCTGGTATTCACAAGTATTTTTGCCAAAGAACCATCATGACTTTAAAATGATTATTTGTCTGTTGGACATGCGGTACATGTTTTCCCTTAAGACTCTCATAGCTGAAAAGACTGCCTTTTCAGTCAGCGTCCGTGTCTCACTCCATCTTTTATAACAAAGGTTTTCAAAACCATGAAGTTTCATGTTAGCCAATGAAAAAAGATATATCAAGCATAAAAAGTGACAACTTCTGTCACAAAATCAGGACTGTGTGCTTTCCTTGGTTCCTAATCACTTTTGAAACTTTCTTAAATTGACTAATGATTACAATATCATATAAATCTTAATTCATTTGTATACTATATCAACAAATTTTTTCTGCCATTAACAATTGTCATCAGATTTTCTTATACAGCATATGTGATAGAAGGATCACAGAAAAGTCAAGCCTATTGGTATGTAAGATTGTAGAGAACATACAGATATGTATATGTATATACACACACATCAGTGCAATGGACTGACGCATGTGTGATGCGATACATTGATGCATTTTTGTCTCCTTTTTTTTTCCTTTTGAGTGACAGCACATATTCACGAGCTTTACAGACACCGTGGGGGACGGTAGGGCTGTGTTGGCAGCACCAGCTCTACGACCATAGCACCCGTCCAACCCCACTGAGCCCCGTGCTCAGAAGGGTCTCATGTGCAGCTTAATGCTCTGGTGTTTCTGTCTTGTGTTTCTTCATAACTCTTTAATAAGGGGCCCCACATGTTCCTTTCACACAGGTCCTGCATATTTTGTAGCCAGTCCTGTAGATGGGGCACTGACTACTTGTCTATTTTCCTCATTGGCAGATGTAAAAACTGAGGTTTACCAATGCGGCCATCACCTGCAATTGGGAAGTGGAAGATGGATGGGGCCAGTCTGGCTGGTGCCTTTTTATTGTGCTATATGTGAGTTTGAGGGAGAGACATAAATAATTTAAACAGTCTTCCTTGGACCAATAAAGAAATGTTCCCTTCCCCAGGAAAGTCTCTTCCTAAGGTTCCTTCTGTGGGCCTTTTTGAGGCCTTTTCGAGCAGCAGCAAACCTCTTGCCACGCCTCCTATCCTGGGACTGGCTGAACTCAAAGTCAGCAGGTAAGAAACAGGGGAGGGGTGATGGCCAAGTTATACAATAACTGGTATAATAGCCTCCAGATTCAAAGTGGGAAAGCCTGGATGATATGGATCCCCATGCAGGCACTCTGGGCACCCAGAGCTGCTCTCACAAACACATCTCAAGGCTAGGACAGGAGGCTGCATTGGCCATACCGCCAGGTTGATGCTCATGGTGAGAGCTAGTGGGGATCCCTGCTTTCTACCTGACTTTCACTCCTGCTGCTACTGCTGCTAAGTCACTTCAGTCATGTCCGACTCTGTGCGACCCCAGAGACGGCAGCCCACCAGGCTTCCCCGTCCCTGGGATTCTCCAGGCAAGAACACTGGAGTGGGTTGCCATTTCCTTCTCCAGGAGCCCTCTTTTCACTTCTGCTACCAAACGCCACTTCAGGAGATTATTTATGAGAGCAGTTTTGCGCCACATGGGCCAATCCTAAGAAGTGAAATTTACAGTGAGATCCCAGCAGGTGAAAGGAAGTTCTCCTCCCACCCTGACACCAGACTATCTTACTTGTAGACCTGAAATTTGCTCTAAGATGGGTATGGGGGCCTGGGGCTGAGGTTTCCAGTGGTTGAGCCTGTGTTATGCACCTGGCTCTCATGCTCCCTGCCTCTTGCTTACACAGTCATAGGCATTAAAGGACTGTCACAATCTCCTAATCAAACCCAATGATCCCCAATCAAGCAGATGCTCAGCCTCTGATTGGACGGGACTGGAAGGAGAGGCTCTTATTCCAGAAGCAACCCAGTTCACCTCAGGATAGCTCTGACAGTAAGAAAAATCTTCCTTACTGTTATAACTTTGGAAGATGTCAGCTTGGATGAGTCCAACTCCTTTTCTCAGAATTCATTTCCAGCTACGTTTCTGATTAGCGTGGGTCACAGGAAGATTCTTGGGAGACTAGGAGGGTTGACAAGGGGCTCCTTGGAAGAAAAGCTACGACAAACCTAGACAGCATAATAAAAAGAAGAGACATTACTTTACTGACAGAGGTCTGTCTAGTCAAGGCTATGGTTTTTCAAGTAGTCCTGTATGGATGTGACAGCTGGACCATAGGAAAGACGAGCACTGAAGAACTGATGCTTTTGAACTGAGGTGCTGGAGAAGACTCTTGAGAGTCCCTTGGACAGCAAAATAAAACCAGTCAGTCCTAAAGGAGATCAGTCATGAATTCATTGGAAGGACTGATGCTGAAGCTGAAGCTCCAATACTTTGGCCACCTGATGAGAAGAACTGACTCACTGGAAAAGACCCTGATGCTGGGAAAGATGGGAGGCAGGAGGAGAAGGGGATGACAGAGGATGAAATAGTTGGATGGCATCACCGACTCAACAGACATGAGTCTGAGCAAGCTCCAGGAGTTGGTGATGGACAGGGAAGCCTGGCATGCTGCAGTCCATGGGTTGCAAAGAGTCAGACATGATTGAGCAGCTGAACTGACTGACTGAGGAGATGGGGCAGTAGCAGCAGACACTTGTTGCTGACCACTGATTTACCAGAATGGTATGAAGCCATAGCCTGATCTGTTCCTCTAAATTCAAGGCCAAATATATGTGTTTAACCTCATGATGGAGGGCCCAGCTTCTGCAGGTTCTTGGCACCAGGGCAGAGACACCAAGAGCGGACACATTTTTAGCCCAGCCTCCCACTTGTAGGTTCCAGCCTCCTTGTGATTGTCCCTCCCTGACAGCCTTCCCTGTGGACTGCAAGCTCCATCGTGACCTGGAGGATAACAGCCATGCAGAGGCTGCTGGGTTAGAGCGGTTCCCTACAACAGAGCGTAAGTATATGTAGATATATAAAACCTCCTATTGGTCCCACTTCTCTGGGTGAACCCCAACGTTACACTTAGGTCGCACTGGAACTGAGGTTCCTGTAACTTGCACGTGTAGGCCCCAGCTTGTCTTCTGGATGGCATCAGTTAAGTCTGGTCAATTGCCCAGTCGTGTCCAGCTCTTTGTGCCTGCACAGACCGCAGCACGCCAGGCCTCCCTGTCCATCACCAACTCC
>SJYX01005199.1:189184-212177 GCA_006410675.1 Oreotragus oreotragus
GTGAAGATCTTTTTTGTACAGTTCTTTTGTGTTTTCTTGCCACCTCTTCTTAATATCTTCTGCTTCTGTTAGGTCCAGACCATTTCTGTCCTTTATGGAACCCATCTTTGCATGAAATTTTCCCTTGGTATCTCTAATTTTCTTGAAGAGATCTCTAGTCTTTCCCATTTTGTTCTTTTTCTCTATTTCTTTGCATTGATTGCTTAAGAAAGCTTTCTTATCTCTTCTTGCTATTCTCTGGATCTCTGCATTCAGATGCTTATATCTTTCCTTTTCTCCTTTGCTTTTCACCTCTCTTCTATTCACAGCTATTTGTAAGGCCTCCCCAGACAGACATTTTGCTTTTTTGCCTTTCTTTTCCGTGAGGATGGTCTTGATAATGTCGTGAACCTCATTCCATAGTTCATCAGGCACTCTCTCTATCAGATCTAGGCCCTTAAATCTATTTTGCACTTCCAGTGTATAGTCATAAGGGATTTGATTTAGGTCACACTTGAATGGTCTAGCGGTTTTCCCTACTTTCTTCAATTTGAGTCTGAATTTGGTAGTAAGGAGTTCATAATCTGAGTCACAGTCAGCTCCTGGTCTTGTTTCTGTTGACTATATAGAGCTTCTCCATCTTTGGCTGCAAAGAATATAATCAATTTGATTTCGGTGTTGACCATCTGGTGATGTCCATTTGTAGAGTCTTCTCTTGTGTTGTTGGAAGAGGGTATTTGCTATGACCAATGCATTTTCTTGGCAAAACTCTATTAGTCGTTGCCCTGCTTCATTCTGCATTCCAAGGCCAAATTTGCCTGTTACTCCAGGTGTTTCTTGACTTTCTACTTTTGCATTCCAGTCCCCTATAATGAAAAGGACATCTTTTTTGGGTGTTAGTTCTAAAAGGTCTTGTAGGTCTTCAGAGAACTGTTCAACTTCAGCTTCTTCAGCGTTACTGTTGGGGCATAGACTTGGATTACCGTGATATTGCAAGATTTGCCTTGGAGATAAACAGAGATCATTCTGTCGTTTTTAAGACTGCATCCAAGTACTGCATTTCGGACTCTTTTGTTGACCATGATGGCTACTCCATTTCTTCTGAGGGCTTCCTGCCCACAGTAGTAGATATAATGGTCATCTGAGTTAAATTCACCCATTCCAGTCCATTTTAGTTTGCTGATTCCTAGAATGTCAGTGTTCACCCTTGCCATCTCTTGTCTGACCACTTCCAATTTGCCTTGATTCATGGACCTGACTTTCCTGGTTTCTATGCAATATTGCTCTTTACAGCATCAGACCTTGCTTCTATCACCAGTCACATCCACAGCTGGGTATTGTTTTTGCTTTGGCTCCATCCATTCATTCTTTCTGGAGTTATTTCTCCACTGATCTCCAGTAGCATATTGGACACCTACTGACCTTGGGAGTTCCTCTTTCAATATCCTATCATTTTGCCTATTCGTACTGTTCATGGGGTTCTCAAGGCAAGAATACTGAAGTGGTTTGCCATTCCCTTCTCCAGTGGATCACATTCTATCAGCCTTCTCCACTGTGACCCGCCTGTCTTGGGTTGCCTTGCGTGCATGGCTTAGTTTCATTGAGTTAGATAAGGCTGTGGTCCTAGTGTGATTAGATTGGCTAGTTTTCTGTGAGTATGGTTTCAGTGTGTCTGCCCTCTGATGCCCTCTTGCAACACCTACCATCTTACTTGGGTTTCTCTTACCTTGGGCATGGAGTATCTCTTCATGGCTGCTCCAGAAAAGTGCAGCCGTTGCTCCTTACCTTGGTTGAGGGGTATCTCCTCACCACCGCCCTTCCTGACCTTCAATGTGGGATAGCTCCTCTAGGTCCTCTTGCGCCCACACAGCCACCACTCCTTGGAGTCCAGTTAACATCAAATAGTCCAGAATCATGTGGCATATACAGATTAGGGAGCTTGATATTTTCTGCCTGAAACAGTTAATATTTCAGGGTCTTCTTTCCTCTCTCATTCTATACAGAATGCTACAAATGAAAATTAGAGACAGAAGAGACCAGCCAGATTTACATGCTAAAGCTAAAGGACACATTTACATGTTTATGATATCTTCTGGCATCATGAAGACAATCAGTATATTACACCATACATAAAGTACAAGCATCAATCTTCATTAAAGTTATGCAGATACAACTTCATTAAGAATTATATTTTCTCCCATGTTATCACTCTTCTTTACTTTGGAACTGTAGTCCCTAAACTCATAGAGGTTTTATGAAGAGAAAGAGAGCAAAAGGTTTCAAACTTGAGAATTTCACCTTCAATTTGGAGGTGTCTGTACTCAGGAAGATTTGTTCTTTGTTTTCATTTGGTGACTTGATAATCTTTTAGGTTTTGGGGATCTTGTTACACTTGTTTTTAGCCTGGAAAATTAGACAGGTGAATTTTGACTTCAAAATGTCACCTTATAATATTATCTAGATCAGACCATTAAAAACTCTATATACAGCCTAATATCTCTATCTACTTAAGAGATGTTCATTCAGAATACAAGAGGACCACTGTAGTTTCTCAGGGAATACAGAAGGGAAGCAAAGACTAGTTCTGGTTGGACTGTTGAATTTGCCAATGGATTGTGGTTGAGCTTATTTAAAATATTTTTTGATTGGTTCAGCAAAACCTTACTTAAATTAAACCTAACAACAACACCAAAAGTGCAAATTTATGAAAGAAGCCAGAAGTTTAGAACTGTTTTAAAAAGTGACACTGACTGATAAAGATAGGTTATTGTAAGGCTTTTGAAGAAGATCTATGGGACAGCTAGTTAATTTTTACAGAAAAATATGGTTATTTCAGACAGGCATAAATACATTTAATTTTTAGATATTGTGCAGCTTTTGTCCCTGTAAAGCACTCTGTATTCTGTTGATCCATTCGGATATAAAGGACACTCTTTGCATCTCCCTCCACATCTAAGTCAGATGCGGAGTTGCACTGACATGGACCATAAGTGTTCTGCTACCTTCTTTTCTTTAGGGACAAAGCATTTCCTTATCTTCAATTACTTCTCTACTAGATTCAGGATATTCATGATATCCATTCCGCTTTATATTAAGACAGAATGTAAATCTTCCTAAAGGAAGTAGACTCATCTTTTAAAGCCTTGCACTTAGCTACAGAGTGATTCAAGCAGAGACAGTAACTCCCTTACCAGTGATCCTTAATTTTGACTTACAGATTTTGGCTCTATAGAAGACATTTCTGTGTCTGTGTTCGGGCAGTCCCAGGCTTCCCTGATGAGACTGATAGAAAAGGCATTGACTTGCATCAGTTGTGATGATAGGTTTTATGACTGGACTGAGATCAGAAATTCATTTTACAGACCACTGAACAATTGCTAAATGCTTGCTCACCTCAGTTTCCAACCATTCACTAATAATTTTAGTCCTGGGGTGGATTTTATGAAAACTGGTCAAATGCCACAAGAGTGGAAATTTGAATTACAGGAAAAAGAAGGATGATTTTACTTTAATATGTGACCTCATTGTCCTCTAAATTTTCTTTTTAATCTGTTTGTTGTGAAATATCTATTAATCCATAAAAAACAGCTAACTTCACAAATTAACACTCTCACTGCCATTTTAAATGAAGGACTTTGCAATGGATTGGAATAAAAATTAACGTACCATATTTTGTCTTCTCTCTGGTATTCTGGTACATGTTTAGATTGTTAAAAAGAAAATAGCCTTCTACTGCAAACATTGAATAGAGATACAATATCTTTAAATACAATATCTGTTTTAAATAATCGTGAAACTCCAATACTTTGGCCACCTCATGTGAAGAGTTGACTCATTGGAAAAAACTCTGATGCTGGGAGGGATTGAGGGCAGGAGGAGAAGGAGACGACAAAGGATGAGATGGCTGGATGGCATCACTGACTCAATGGACATGAGTTTGAGTGAACTCTGGGAGTTGGTGATGGACAGGGAGGCCTGGCGNTGAAACTCCAATACTTTGGCCACCTCATGTGAAGAGTTGACTCATTGGAAAAAACTCTGATGCTGGGAGGGATTGAGGGCAGGAGGAGAAGGAGACGACAAAGGATGAGATGGCTGGATGGCATCACTGACTCAATGGACATGAGTTTGAGTGAACTCTGGGAGTTGGTGATGGACAGGGAGGCCTGGCGTGGTGTGATTCATGGGGTTGCAAAGAGTCAAACACGACTGAGTGACTTAACTGAACTAAGGTACTTATCATCAGATTTTTTAGTGTGTAACATGAATTTTGACCTGTGTGAATCATAAGATGACCACCAGCTAAATCTGAATTATAAAAATATGTTGAAGTTACTGATGGTAGTCTAAATTGTTCCCTAAACTTCAGTGGTTTTGAGAGCAAGAAAGTTGTCTTTTTCTTGTGTATCAAAGTGGGAATTTCATGTTGGTTCTATGTCCATACTGCCACACAGCTACATACAGTGTTTGTCATATAAGACATTAACTTCAACAAGCTAAAAAAAAAAAGGCAGAATTGTGATGGGGTATATGTGAAAGATTATACGGTATATTTTAGAAGAAAGAAAGGAATTAAGAACAAGAAAATTCACAGATGGGAGAATGTGGATGTAAAAGACTCCCTTGTTAGGACTGTTGATTCCAGGTGATGGAAATTTAACTTAAGTGACTAAAACAGGAAAGAGAATGTGTTGGCTTACAAATCCAAAATGTCGAGAGATAGACTGGATTTAGATGAGGCTAAACACAGGGCTTCAAAAAGTAGGTTAGGGCTCATTCTTCCTCTATCCTGCTTTGCTCTTTGCTAGTTTCATTTTTAGCAGGCTCTCTGCTTATTGCTACCTTCACAGGGCCGGGATAGTCTCACTGGCACCATAATTTAAAAAAAAACTTATTAATTTTTCATTGCCCTCACCCAAGATCCCTTAATATTTTGATCCCTTAATATGTCCCTTAGCTCTGTCTAACACATCTTGGTCATTTTTCCATCTCTGTAGTCAGGAGATATATTTTAATTACATCAGAACCACCTGGACACAGAATGATATAGGAATGTTCCCAAGAAATTTAGATGCTTTGCCTTATGAAAACACAGATCATGCAGTGTTCATAAAAGACATAAAATTATCAAATGTCTTTTACATATAAGGAAAAATATATATTGTAGAGTATACATAAACTCTTCAATGTGAAAATTACCCTATTACTGTGTTTAGATTTTTTGCAATCAAATATAGTATTTTTAAATTGTGGATTCACTTGCTATTAGAAATTTTGAACAACTTCTTTGTGTTTCATTACCAACCTGAAATCTAGATTTTGATAAGACATTTTCAAAACATGTCTAAGTCACACCAAACATTTCTGTAGATTGATTTAAGGTCATCATTTTAAAACTTTTACCCTAAGCCCATTGAAGAGATGAGCTGGAAATTTCCTCTAGAACAGGAAATACTAAAGGTTGGTAGTTTGTGTGTGAAGTTAAGTGAAAGTCATTCAGTCATGTTCGACTCTTTGCAAACCCATGGACTATACAGTCCATAGAATTCTCCAGGCCAGAATACTGGAGTTGGTAGCCTTTCCCTTCTTCAGGGGAACTTCCCAACCCAGCAATCGAACCCAGGTCTCCTGCTTTGCAGGCAGATTCTTTACCAGCTGAGCCACAAGGGAAGCCCAAGAATACTGGAGTGGGTAGCCTATCTCTTCTCCAGCGAATCTTCCCACCCCAGGAATCAAACTGGGGTCTCCTGCATTGTAGGTGGATTCTTTACTAACTGAGCTATGAGGGAAGCCCCCCAGTTTGTGTGTAGGAGAGACAAAGATTCCTCAAGATGAGGAACAAAGAATGCCAATTACTCAAAGTGGCAGAGGGACAGCAGTCTCATCAGCAGCGTATTAGGTGTTGATGTGCATGGATGTGAGTAAATGGGGAATATCTCCGATAATCTAAACCCTAAGAATGTTAATCTTGAGAAGCATAAAAGTTCCTGTTTTCCCGGTTAAGGGACATTAGCAACAGTGACAGCTATTAGCTAAGAGATGGTGGAATTCAGTTTCCTGTGGCGGCTACAGCTTTCTGGGAAGGAAAATGCATCAAGAAAAATAATTAATGTTGGACTTCATTGGTGAGTAGAGGATTTGGATCAAAAAGTTTTTTTAAAGGTAATACATCTTATACTAGAGATTCTAGGGAACATTTATTACAGCTACATTAGCACTGCTCAGAAATATGAAGATGGCACACGAATAGATCAGGTATTCTTCTAGGGATCACTGCTATAAACACCTGGTAAGGAAACCTGCATGAGTTTGTGCATATGTGTATGCACATACAAACACACATTTGTAAAGGATAGATCACATAAAAGTGTGAAATGAAGGGAAAATAATAAGGGTAACAAAATAGCCAATGATTCTGGTAGCCTCTAACAAATATATGACAACTGAAGATTGGGAATCTAGGGCAATTTAATAATAAAAGAAAATTTTAAGAGTGAAAAAGTAAGATGATTATTCATTATGTTGGCTTACAATGGATCATTTAAAGTACACAGGATCTGAAATGAGTGACATCCCCAAGAGATATGCTGGCCTCTTCTTCTAAAGAGGAGCTTGATTCTATTTTGTTTAAAAGGCAACTTGTTTCTTCTCTATGGAATTACCCTGGGGCAAAGGTGCTATAAACACACTCAAGTCACCATATTCACTAGTTAATCACACCTCTGCCTGTTTCAGACCTGTGTCCCTGAGTGTATCCACCGTCTATGTCAAGAAAAAAATAAAAATTGTTATAGTTATCTTTTCTCCCTGCTTTAAAGCCCACGATGGACACTATGTTCACAGGGGAAAAGGAGGGTGTTCACCATGCTCATAAGTGGGCATGGGGGGTGTGATCTGTGGCCTCAATAATTAGTTTTAGGCCATTCACAAAGAATATGAATGTTCTTTCTCATCCCTTATCATTTCTCTTTTCTTTCTTTTCCTCTTTTAAAAATAAAAACAAACAAAAAATTATATGAAGTACCAACTGAGTTCTGGTTACTGTTAAAAAGAATAAAAAAAACACAATACAATTAAATAGTTGGAAGTCATTCTTATAATTTGATAATGAAGAGACATAGTGAAAAGAAATGCTGACATGAAAAGCATGCTTGAATGATGAAATTTTTATCATGTCCCTTTAAAATAGTCTTTTTATCATTTTGCAAAACTGGAATAAGAAATATGTATAATATTTAAATGAAATGCTAGTATGCAAAAGTTAAATTATGTTGAAAGTATCATTAGCTTTTGTATTTATTTTTTAACCATAATTAAAACTCCCAAAAAGTCAAAAGACTCAGTTAATCATTATGCTGATATAGAATACTACTATTTATTTTTGAAAATTAAAATTAGAAAATGTCACCTTCTACTTTCAAATGCATTGCCATTTCATTAATTAAAAAATGAAGTTTGTCTTTCATTTATCTTTCTTCCTGTACAGAGGTCATGGCTGCTGACCTCTGACAGCTGCAGCAACACCGCTGTGGGAAACTTTCACTACCCCTCCTGGCAAAACAGCCACTGTCCCTCAGCGGGTGTTTCAGGAATTGGAAGGATGTAGGACAAGAGTTACATCTTGCATATTTAGAAAAAGAGACATGCAGCGTCAGTCCTTCATCTTGACTGAATAATGCATTAGATATGAAACTAGGTTGATTTATTAAATGTAGGATCATTTTTTGGTTATTAGAGAACTAATCAGATTTTGACTTTTTTTTTTAAATATTCAGTATCAATCACAATGGCTGCTTCTTACTTTTGTATTTTGTGGTCCAGTAAAAAGAATGTGACTTCAAGTCAATTAAAAAATGCAAAACTTCATAGGTAGTAACAATTGTTGACATTTTATCTCTTTACCAAATCCAGTCCTAAACTGCTGCCATACTGAGGAGGGAAAGTCAGCCATAGTGTTAAGTGCTGCCTGGCTAAGTGCTCTGTGAAGAAGAACGCTGCTATGAGCAGCCAAGGGCCATTATGACTTAAATGCACACAAAGGTCATCTAAACTTGCCTTAATCTTACCCCCATTTTCCATAGTCTGTTTAACATTCACTACTGTTGGCATTCATACTTTCTTTCACCTTCGCTGGGGCTTGATGTGACCTCACCAAGACAGAGCAGACCCTTGACAGTGCAGCCAGGGAGAGCTCCTGTCTGATTGTTCAGGGATTAGCTATCTTTGCACACACAGAAGAGTGAATCATTTAAGAAAAAAAAAAACAAAGGAAAGAAACGATAATCTTTTGACTGATAGAGCAGTCTAAGATTGCCAAGGAATTCAATGTATGAGTTTCTGAAAAGAACTCCAGCAAACTTTTAAACACATTCTCTGGCATTTTGCTGATCTTAAAGAAATTCGTGTTTGTTTCCTTACTTTGCCAAGATAACAATATGTCAAATAAAAAAAATATATACGCTTAGTAAGGAGAGACTTCATTTGAAAGGATTTTCTAAGTGGGGGAGGGCATTGCAATACAGAGAGATCTCTGAATATTGATCTGTAAATACCTGAAAGGTTAAAGCATAGAGTGTTTTACTATTTTATGGAAGAATAACCAAGGCTACCCTAGTGGCTCAGAAGGTAAAGAATCTTCCTGCTATGCTGGAGACTTGGGTTCAGTTCCTGAGACAGGAAGATTCCCTGGAGAAGAAAATGGCAAATCCACTCCAGTATACCCTGGAGAATTCTGTGGACAGAGGAGCCTAGTGGGCTACAGTCCCTGGCATCACAAAGAGTCAGACATGACTGAGTGACTAACACAATTAAGGCTACTAAGGACTATGTGTGGTGCGGCAGATTGAAAAGCTGGCATTATAGAATGCATGATTACAAGTTCAGTTGCTTCAGTCATGTCCGACTATTTGCAACCCCATGGACTGTAGCCCACCAGGCTCCTCTGTCCATGGGATTCTCCAAGCAAGAATAGTGGAATGAGTTGCAATACTCTCGTCCAGGGTATCTTTCAGATACAGGGATCAAACCTGCATCTCTTATGTCTCCTGTATTGGCAGGCTGGTTCTTTATCACTAGTGCCACCTGGGAAACCCCAGCATTACAGAAGAGTAGACCAGAAAACATTTTGCAGTAAGACCTGAATCTACCAAGGATGGGCTGTTTGCTGGCTCTGTCTGAAGCTAATTCAAAGTTCCTCCTGGGGAAACAGAGGAGTTTAACAAGTATTTTGTTGATTGATTAACAGGGACAGTGAGGAAGTTATCGATTTATGAGGTTGCTGCTGCTGCTGCTAAGTCACTTCAGTCGTGTCTGACTCTGTGTGACCCCGTAGACAGCAGCCCACCAGGCTCCTTTCCCTGGGATTCTCCAGTCAAGAACACTGGAGTGGGTTGCCATTTCCTTCTCCAATGCATGAAAGTGAAAAGTGAAAGTGAAGTCACTCAGTCTTGTCTGACTCTTCAAGACCCCATGGACTGCAGCCTACCAGGCTCCTCCGTCCATTGGATTTTCCAGGCAAGAGTACTGGAATGGGTTGCCATTAAGAATGGGAATTGGAGAGTCTGTGTCTGGCCTTGTCATTGGTAAGTAAACAAGAGAGATATCCAAGTTTTTAATGGTTTTAAGTATCACCAACAACTTTTGAAAGTTGCTATAACTTTAATATAAAGGAGATATGAATGAGTAATCTCTAATAAAAATAACATGCATTTTTAAATTGTAAATACTTAGATATGCACTTACTAGAAGTCAAGATGAAATACATGAGATTCTTGCATCTGTGTATAGTCACCAGAATGGGATTGCTACCAAAAATAGATTCAAATATTTTTTGTTTTTTTGTAATTTAAAGTCTGTGATTAGCATGGCTATTAGTGACATGATTTTCTATAATTATGAATAAGTCCTGGTGATTTTCTCAAATACACACATAGTAAGCAAGCTTGCCTAAATGTAAAAGTTAGCTGCATTCCTGGATGATGTGTTTCTACTGAAAGTGAATCACTTTAACAGTATCATCTTTTAGGACTTGAAATATCTCACTGGAATTCCATCACCTCCAATAGCTTTATTCATAGTGATGCTTTCTAAGTCCCACTTGACTTCAAACTCCATCATGTCTGGCTCTAAGGGAGTGACCACACCATCACAGTTGTCTGGGTCATGAAGATCTTTTTTGTATAGTTCTTCTATGTATTCTTGCAACCTTTTTATAATATCATCTGCTTTTGTTAGATCTATACCATTTCTGTCCTTTGTTGTGCCTATCTTAGCGTGAAATGTTCCCTTGGTATCTCTAATTTTTTTGAAGAGATTTTTAGTCATTCCCATTCTATTGTTTTCCTTTAGTGCTTTGCATTGAACACAAAGGAAGGCTTTCTTACCTCTGCTTGCTGTTCTTTGGAACTCTGCAGTAAGATGGGTATATCTTTCTTTTTCTCCTTTGCCTTTCCCTTTTCTTATTTTCTCAGCTATTTTTAAGGTTTCCTCAGACAACCAATTTGCTTTGTGCATTTCTTTTTTGGGGGGATGGTCTTGATGACTGCCTCCTGTAAAATGTCACTAACCTCTCTCCATAGTTCTTCAGGCACTCTGTCTAACAGATCTAATCCCTTGAATCTCTTTGCCAGTTCTACTGTATAATCATAAGGGATTTGATTTAGGTCATACCTGATGATCTAGTGGATTTCCCTAATTTCTTCAATTTAAGTCTGAATTTGGCAATAAGGAGTTCATGGTCTGAGCCACAGTTAGCTCCCAGTCATATTTTTGCTGACTGTATAGAGCTTCTCCATCTTTGGAGGCAAAGAATATAATCAATCTGATTTCAGTGTTGACCATCTGGTGATGTCCACATGTAGAGTTGTCTTTTGTGTTGTTGGAAGACGGTGCTTGCTATTACCAGTGCATTCTCTTGGCAAAACTCTATTAGCCTTTGCCTTGCTTCATTCTGTACTCCAAGGACAAATTTACCTGTTCCTCCAGGTATCTCTTAACTTCCTGCTTTTGCATTCCAGTCCCTTATGATAAAAAGCACATCTTTTTTTGGGGGGGGGAGGGAGGAGTTATTAGTTCTAGAATGTCTTGTAAGTCTTTGTAGAACCATTCAACTTCAGCTTCTTCAGCATTACTGGTTGGGGCATTGACTTGGATTACTGTGACATTGACTGATTTGCCTTGAAAATAAACAGAAATTGTTCAGTCATCTTGAGATTGCCCCCAAGTACTGCATTTCAGAATCTTTTGTTGACTATGAGGGCTACTCCATTTCTTCTAAGGCATTCTTGCCCACAGTAGCAGATATAACAGTCATTTGAATTAAATTCACCCATTAAATGTCAGTGTTCACTCTTGCCATTTCCTGTTTGACCACTTCCAATTTACCTTGATTCATGGACCTAGCATTACAGGTTCTGATGCAATATTGTTCAGAAAATTGGATTAAAGATTTGCTGAGCATGGCTCCACCTTTCAGAACAAGACCCAGTTTTCCCCACAGTCAGTCTAACCCATCAGGAAGCTTCCATAAGCCTCTTATATTTATTCATCAATGGGCAGAAAAATGATAACCATAGTCACAGAAAACTAACCAAACTGATCACAAGAACCACAGCTTTGTCTACCTCAGTGAAACTATGAGCCATGCCATGTAGGGTCATTCTAGATGGACGGACCATGGTGGAGAGTTCTGACAAAACGTTGTCCACTGGAGAAGGGAATGGCAAACCACTTCAGTACTCTTGCCTCAAGAACCCCATGAATAGTATGAAAAGGGAATTTAAGTTTGACTTAAATCATATCCCTTATGATTATGCAGTGGAAGTGATGAATAAATTCAGTGGATTAGATCTTATAAATAGAGTGCTTGAAGAGCTATGGACAGAGGTTCATAACATTTCACAGGAGGCAAAGATCAAAACCATCCCAAGGAAAAGAAAAAAATGAAAACCAGAAAAGTGCTCATCTTTTGGAAGTGCTCATCTTGAGGAAGCTTTACAGACTGCTGAGGAAAGAAGAGAAGCAAAAGTCAAGGGAGAAAAGAAAAGACATACACGATTGAAAGCAAAGTTTCAGTATATATCAAGGAGGGAAAAGAAGGCTTTCTTAAATGAACATCGAAAAGAAATACAGTAAAATAACAGAATGGCAAAGACTAGAGATTTATTCAGAAACATGTAGAGTTGTCTTTTGTGTTGTTGGAAGACGGTGCTTGCTATTACCAGTGCATTCTCTTGGCAAAACTCTATTAGCCTTTGCCTTGCTTCATTCTGTACTCCAAGGACAAATTTACCTGTTCCTCCAGGTATCTCTTAACTTCCTGCTTTTGCATTCCAGTCCCTTATGATAAAAAGCACATCTTTTTTTGGGGGGGGGAGGGAGGAGTTATTAGTTCTAGAATGTCTTGTAAGTCTTTGTAGAACCATTCAACTTCAGCTTCTTCAGCATTACTGGTTGGGGCATTGACTTGGATTACTGTGACATTGACTGATTTGCCTTGAAAATAAACAGAAATTGTTCAGTCATCTTGAGATTGCCCCCAAGTACTGCATTTCAGAATCTTTTGTTGACTATGAGGGCTACTCCATTTCTTCTAAGGCATTCTTGCCCACAGTAGCAGATATAACAGTCATTTGAATTAAATTCACCCATTAAATGTCAGTGTTCACTCTTGCCATTTCCTGTTTGACCACTTCCAATTTACCTTGATTCATGGACCTAGCATTACAGGTTCTGATGCAATATTGTTCAGAAAATTGGATTAAAGATTTGCTGAGCATGGCTCCACCTTTCAGAACAAGACCCAGTTTTCCCCACAGTCAGTCTAACCCATCAGGAAGCTTCCATAAGCCTCTTATATTTATTCATCAATGGGCAGAAAAATGATAACCATAGTCACAGAAAACTAACCAAACTGATCACAAGAACCACAGCTTTGTCTACCTCAGTGAAACTATGAGCCATGCCATGTAGGGTCATTCTAGATGGACGGACCATGGTGGAGAGTTCTGACAAAACGTTGTCCACTGGAGAAGGGAATGGCAAACCACTTCAGTACTCTTGCCTCAAGAACCCCATGAATAGTATGAAAAGGGAATTTAAGTTTGACTTAAATCATATCCCTTATGATTATGCAGTGGAAGTGATGAATAAATTCAGTGGATTAGATCTTATAAATAGAGTGCTTGAAGAGCTATGGACAGAGGTTCATAACATTTCACAGGAGGCAAAGATCAAAACCATCCCAAGGAAAAGAAAAAAATGAAAACCAGAAAAGTGCTCATCTTTTGGAAGTGCTCATCTTGAGGAAGCTTTACAGACTGCTGAGGAAAGAAGAGAAGCAAAAGTCAAGGGAGAAAAGAAAAGACATACACGATTGAAAGCAAAGTTTCAGTATATATCAAGGAGGGAAAAGAAGGCTTTCTTAAATGAACATCGAAAAGAAATACAGTAAAATAACAGAATGGCAAAGACTAGAGATTTATTCAGAAAATTTAGAGATATCAAAGGAACATTTTATGCATGGATGGGCACAAAAAAGAACAGGAACACTAAGGACCTAACTGAAGTAGAAGAGATTAAGAAGATGTGGCAAGAATACACAGAAGAACTATACAAAAAATTCTTAATGACTCAGATAAGAAAGGTAGTGTTACTTGGATAAGCACAAAAATACAATCAGGATGAATGCCCAAATTATCAGATAGTGTGGACATGAATCTAGAGCCAGACATCCTTGGAATGTGAAGTCAAGTGGGCCTTAGGAAGCAACACTATGAAGCTATTGGAGGTGATGGAATTCCAGCTGATCTATTTCAAATCCTAAAAGATGATTCTGTTAAAGTGCTGCACTCAATATGTCAACAAATTTGGAAAACTAAGCAGCGGCCAGAGGATTAGAAGTGGTCAGTTCTTATTCCAATCCCAAAGAAGAGCAATGTGAAAGAATGTTGAAACTATGGTACAGTTGCACTCATTTCACATGCTAGCAAGTTTATGTTCCTTCAAGCTAGGCTTCAGCACTATGTGAACTGAGAACTTTCAGATGTATAAGCTGAGTCTAGAAAAGCCAGAAGAACCAGAGATCAAATGGCTGATGTTCATTGGTTCATGGAGGAAGCAAGGGAATTCCAGAAAAAAAAAAAGGTCTACACTGCTTCGATGACTAAGCTAAAGTCTTTATGTGGATCACAGAAAATTGTGGAAAATACAAGCACCAGACCACCATACCTCTCTCTTGAGAGACCTGTATGTGGGTCAAGAAGAAAAAGTTAGGACCAAAAATGGAATAAATGAGTGGTTCCTTGGGAAAGGAGTATGATCAGGCTGTGTATTGTCACCCTGCTAATTTAGCTTATATACAGAGTACATTATGTGAAGTGCTGGGTTGGATGAACCACAGCCTTAATCAAGATTGCCAGGAGAAATATCAGCAATCTCAGATATGCAGATGATACCACTCTGATGGCAGAAATGGAAGAAAAACTAAAGAACTAAAGAAATGGAAGAAAAACTAAAGAAGAAAGAAGAGAGTCAAAAAGTTGTCTTGAAACTCAAGATAAAAACAAAACAAAAACAAACTAAGATCATGTTATCTGGTCGCATCACTTTATGGCAAAAAGTCAGGGATAAAGTGAAAGCAGTGACAGATTTTACTTTCTTGGGCTCCAAAATCACTGTAGATGTTGACTGTAGCCACAAAATTAAAAGATTCTTGCTCCTTGGAAGAACAGCTATGACAAATCTAGACAGTGTATTAAAAAGCAAAGACGTCATTTTGCTGACAAAGGTCCATATAGACAAAGCATCAGTTTTTCCAGTAGTCAAGTCCAGATATGAGATTTGGACAATAAAGAAGGCTCCAGTACTTTGACCACCTGATGCAGACAGCTGACACATTGGAAAAGGTTCTGATGCTGGGAAAGAATGAAGCAGGAAGAGAAAGGAACAACAGAGAGGAAAATGGTTAGATAGTATGACTGACTCAATGGACAAGAATTTGTGCAAATCTGGGAAATAGTGGAGGACAGAAAAGCCTGATGTGCTCCTTTCCATGGGATTGCAAATAGTCAGACATGACTTAGTGACTGAACAACAAAAGGAACACATTTTATAAAATATTATATAAATGATAATAGCTATGTTTACTATATATTTTGTCAGTTTACAATTTATTACAGTTCACAAAATTATTTCATGAACTCATAACCCTTGTCTTTTTGATTTCCAAATGCCCTTCTGTCTCAAAGGAAAGATTCTCTACTTTGTGGCCCCATCAGCCTTGGTCTCTCTCTGTTGATCACATATTGGAGAATACAAAAGCATGGGCAGGTACATGAGAATTGTAGATGGCCTGAAAAAAAAATTGTGTAAATCAGATTCCTCTTTGTGGCAATTTGAACTAATAATATTAGAAGGGATTTGACAAATGTAAAAGAAACAAACGAACAAAAAAAGCAATTAAAAATAAGCAAAACTTAGTCCAGATTTCTGTTTTACAGCTGAGTCACAGTTACAGGCAGGACACTGAAAGTCCACAAATGTTGCTTAGGCTCCTAGGGCTTCCTTGAGACTGGCAGCCTTCCTCAAGGTGAGTAAGATCCAGCCTTGTCAACACTGAGTCCTTAAACTTATGTGGACTTCTCCTTATTACTTTTAACAACACACTTTCTTAATTAGATCTATTTCTGATGGATGCTTTATCCTTACTGCAAAATTATCCTAATTAAAATAAATGATTTGCCCAAGTTTGTATCACAGTGTCTAGCAAAGTACCTTGCACACAGTAGGCAATCAGTAATAAATAAATAAATATTTTAAAAGAAAATATCTGTACTTTAAAAAGTTCTAGGGTATTTTGTTTGAATTATCAATACTACCATTTGCTATATGTATATGTGTATGAAAAATAAATATATGGAATAGAAAGGAATTTTAAAAATGATTAGGATGAAAATTTTCTCCTTTCAAAATGGCTTTAAGTGGCATAATTTCCCCTAAAAACATATGAATTGACCTAAAAATCTCTTTTTTTTACTTTTAAAAAATATATACCATAAATTGCCCTGAGACAGCATTTGTATTCCAGTTTGAGTTGATAAAACCTTTGTAGTTCATTGGCATCTTCATTATGCATGGAATGCTGCTGCATAAAATATATAGTGACTAGCAGAGCAGTAATGTATTACCTTGAAGCTCACATAGATTAGGATCTGATGGCTAGATAGAGAAATGGGATAAAGTTCAGGCTGAGCAAACTTATTTTTAGTGGAGATTTCTTGACTTGAGAGAAGAAAAGTTTTATGACTATCAGGACTCTTTTATAGTGAAGATCCTGCATTTGTCAAAAAGGCTGATGACCAACCTACTCCACTATTGGCTTTAATAATGTGTGCATGTCTCTTTCCATTTCTCATGCTATTATTTTAAAATTTCACTTTTATCATCATACACCTGAGCATATTTTATCACCTCAGTACTTCCCACAATTTATTGTTCCTAACTTAGCTCTGAAGTATATTTGTTTATTAAATGATTCATATTCTAGTCCTGGTAATAGCCCAGTGAATGTAAATCTTCAATGAAATAATTTGACGAAGTCACAAAACTAATTATGTATTAACAATGAGAACTATGCTCATATGAATTTGCTATTTATTCTGCCTGGGGCTAGTTTTCTACCAATGTTAATTCTCTCTTTCCAGTTATAATAGAAATCCTTAGTTTTAGGCGAGCACAAGGTTACCCAACGATTACTACACTTCTCAGCCTCACTTGGAGTTTGCTGTGAATGGAGGCTATGTGAACCACCTCTATGTTGTCCTCTTGAAAAGGGATTTTTCCCTTTCTTCCCTCTCCTTGAGATATAGATCTGATAACAGGCATTGGAGCATCTTCCTCAGATCTAGAAATTGAAGATGTATATTGAGAATGGTGGGGCATCCCATATGGTACTAGTGGTAAAGAACCCGCCTGCCAATGCCGAAGATATAGGAGATACAGTTTCTTTCCCTGGGTTTGGAGAATCTCTTGGAGAAGGGCACAGCAGCCCACTCCAGTATTCTTGCCTTGAGAATTCTGTGGACAGAAAAGCCTGGTGGGTTACAGTCTATAGGGTTGCACAGAGTTGGCCACGACTGAAGTGACTTAGCACACATACATACATTGAGAATGACAATGCTGCCATCCTTCTGAAACACTAAAAGAGGGAGAAAGGATATTTTAAAGCTTCTATAATTTTTGGTCTCTTTGTTATAGGCAGGTCAGGATATACCATAATGTTACATTCACAAGTTAAAATTCCACTTCCATTTTCTATCTCTATTCATTTCCTCAGTTTCTTATTATTGTCTTTCATCATCTCATCGGGGCTGTCTTCTCTTTTTCATAAGTCCCATGGTTCTCCCATTTTCTTCAGTTATTTATAAATCTTTTAAAATCAGCTCATAATCAGTATAACTTATACATTCATTGTCAGCCCTTAGCACATTGTTTGTCACACCCTATAATTCAAGAAATTTGGCTTGAGTGAATGAGCACATAAACATCCAAACAAGGGAACCCAAACAGAGAAGAGTAACATGGGGACTCTGAGATGGAGAGGGAGGAGCTGCCTCACCGAGAGGCTTCCCTGAGAACCAAAGTAGGGCAGACACCAGGAATCAAGGCTTAATTATTATGCATGTGAGCCTCAGGTTGTTTATTTTTCCTTAATTTTAATTTTTTAGTGCCAGCTGGCAGAGCCCACCCCTCCCCTACCAGCTGCCTGCCTGAGATGCTGGCCGGCTGCCAGCAGCTGTGCCTGTGGAAAGAGTCTCCCCCAGACGCTCAAAGGCAGAGCTTTGAATATTACTCCTTTAAGTTTTCTTGATAATTTGATTTTTTTTAACTTTTAATCATTAAGTTAGTTATCTTTTAAACGGTCAATATTCTTCAAGAATTAAGGTAGTTGTGGTTCTCTAAAGCTGTAACTATCACACTTTAGATTTTGTTTGCATTTTTTAGACCTAAATAATAGCAAAAATAAGTACTTCAAGTAATTTTGTATTTCTCTTCCTTCTCATTGCTTTTCTTGGCGAGTATTGTAGTCCAAGAAGTTCTTTTTTTATTCTTGGTGTCAAGTTTGTATTCATATTTGTATCTATAGTGACTAAAAGTTGTCACTTAACGGAATCAGTTTAGTGAGCTGTACAAACTAACTTAGCAAACTCTGTCTAGTTTCTACTGAATGTGTGTCTAAGTCACAGTTGGCTATCTTGTTAGTAGCCTGAGTTAAAAGTTCAGTGAGACAGTGAACTAACCCAACCTTTCACTTCTAGGGGATGTCCCTTGCATATTGAAGGCTCATTAACAGAGATTTTGCTCTGAGATTGACCACAGTGTACTTGTTCTAACAGGTTTTCTTACTTTGAGACATGGTAAATATCTACTACAAATCCAACTAACATTTAATTTTTAAATTATTATCTGTATTTGTTTCTAATATACTCAGGAAGTATGCATAGTTCCCATCTGTTCAAATATTGATTCTGATATATGATTTAGTAAATTCAAGAATGGTTGGTTTGCATACTAAACTTCACAAGTGACTCATAATATGTTACATTTATATTGTCATTTAGAGTTCTACAAAGTCTTTCTATGAATGCTATCTGTGAACAAACGAGGGAAACAAAATCATGTTTAATTCATCATAATATCCTTAGTATCTAACCCAATGCTAGCTCACGAAAGGTATATATATAGGGATTTAATGAACTCATTAGAGTCTCTCAGCAAATCAAAAATGTTATGATAATTTTAACATGTTCACAAATTATTTGGTACTCTTCTATTAGTTTCTGATTATTAAGGTGAAGGTGAAGTTGCTCAGTCGTGTCCGACTCTTTGTGACCCCGTGGACTGTAGCCCACCAGGCTCCTCCGTCCATGGGATTCTCCAGGCAAGAATACTGAAGTGGGTTGCCATTTCCTTCTCCAGGGGATCTTCCCGACCCAGGGATCGAACCCAGGTCTCCCGCATTGGAAGCAGATGCTTTAACCTCTGAGTCACCTGCCACATGACAAATTACCACAAAGTTAATGGGTGAAAACCACACAAATTTATTGTCTTACAGTTCTCAGTCAGTCAGTTCAGTTGCTCAGTCATTTTCAATTCTTTGTGACCCCATAGACTGCAGCACACCAGGCTTCCCTGTCTATCAACAACTCCCGGAACTTATTAAACTCACGTCCATTGAGTCGGTGATGGCATCCAATGATCTCATCCTCTGTTGTCCCTTTCTCCTCCTGCCTTCAATCTCTGCTAGCATCAGGGTCTTTTCAGGTGAGTCAGTTCTTCATCAGGTGGCCAAAGGATAGAGGTTTCAAATTTAGCATCAGTACTTCCAGTAAATATTCAGGATTGATTTCCTTTAGAATGGATTGATTGGTTCTCCTTGCTGTTCAAGGGATGCTCAAGGGTTTTCTCTAACACCACAGCACAAAAGCATCAGTTCTTAGATGCTCAGCTTTCTTTATAGTCCAACTCTCACATCCATGTATGACTACTGGAAAAATCATATATTTGACTAGATGTGCCTTTGTTGGCAAAACAATGTCTCTGCTTTTTAATATGCTGTCTAAGTTGGTCATAATTTTTCTTTCAAGGAGCAAGCATCTTTTAATTTCACAGCTGCAATCACCATCTGCAGTGATTTGGGAGACCCCCAAAATAAAGTCTGTCACAGTTTCCATTGTTTCCCCATCTATTTCCCATGAAGTGATGGGACCGGATGCCATGATCTTCGTTTTCTGAATGTTGAGCTTTAAGCCAACTTTTTCACTTTCCTCTTTCACTTTCATCAAGAGGCTTTTTAGTTCCTCTTCCCTTTCTGTCATAAGGGTGGTGTCATCTGCATATCTGAGGCTGTTGACATTTCTCCTGGCAATCTTTATTCCAGCTTGTGTTTAATCCAGTCCAGAATTTCACATGATGTGCTCTGCATATAAGTTATATATGCAGGGTGACAATATACAGCCTTGATGTACTGCTTCTCCTATTTGGAACCAGTCTGTTGTTCCATGTCCAGTTCTAACTGTTGCTTCCTGACCTGCATACAGATTTCTCAAAAGGCAGGACAGGTGGTCTAGTCTTCCCATCTCTTCAGGAATCTTCCACAGTTTATTTTGATCCACACAGTCAAGGGCTTTGGCATAGTCAATAAAGAAGAAGTAGATGTTTTTCAGAAACTCTCTTGCTTTTTTGATGATCCAACGGATGTTGGCAATTTATTTCTGGTTCCTCTGCTTTTTCTAAATCCTGCTTGAACATCTGGAATTTCACAATTAATGAACTGTTGAAGCCTGGCTTGGAGAATTTTGAGCGGTACTTTGCCAGCCTGTGAAATGAATGTAATTGTGCAGTAGTTTTAGCATTCTTTTTCATTGCCTTTCTTTGGGATTGAAATGGAAAATGACCTTTTCCAGTCTTTGCCCAGTGCTGAGTTTTCCAAATTTGCTGGCATATTGAGTGCAGTACTTTCACAGCATTATCTTTTAGGATTTGAAATATCTCAACTGGAATTCCATAACCTCCACTAGCTTTGTTTGTAGTCATGCTTCCTAAGGCCCACTTGACTTTACATTCCATGATGTCTGGCTCTAGGTAAGTGATCAAACCATCATTGTTATCTGGGTCATGAAAATCTTTTTTGTATAGTTCTTCTGTGTATTCTTGCCATCTCTCCTTAATACCTTCTGCTTCTGTTAGGTCCATACCATTTCTGTCCTTTATTGCACTCATCTTTGCATGAAATGTTCCTTTGGTATCTCTAATTTTCTTGAAGACATCTCTAGTCTTTCCCATTCTATTGTTTTCCTCTATTTTTTTGCATTGATCGCTAATGAATGCTTTCTTATCTTTCTTTGCTGTTCTTTGGAACTCTATATTCAAATGGGTAATCTTTCCTTTTCTGTTGTCTTTCACTTATTTTCTTTTCACAGCTCTTCATAAGGCCTCCTCAAACAACCAGTTTGCCTTTTTGCATTTCATTTTCTTGTGGATGATCTTATAGTTCTAGAGGTCATGAAGTCAAAGCAGATTGACCATCAAGGCAGGACTTGAGTTTTCTGAATTGCCTTTTTGATTGTCAGAGGCTACCTGTGCTTCACTTGTGGTTCTGCCTCATTTTGATCTCTGCTTTTTTGTTGTTGCTGTTGTCATCATAACTCCTTCTCTGATTGTTACCCTTCTGCTTGGTCTTATAAGGACTTTTCTGATTTTGCTGATCACAGCTGGATAATCGAGGGTAATCTTTCATGTGCCAGATTCTTAGTCATATTTACAAAGTCTCTTTTGTCATGTAAGGTAAACTATATACATATTTCTGAGATTAGGAAATGGACACTTTTGGGGGAGGGGAGGGTGTGTAGCCTATCACACCTCTCAAGAAGAAGGGTCTAATTTCATTTCCTTTGACAGTGGAATGGCCTCGGTAACTTGTTTAGAGAATAGAATATGATGAAAACAATGCTGCACGATTTTCCAAAAAAGATCATGTCAGTTCACCTATACAGCTTTACATGACTTTTGCCTATAGCTAACAATATCATATTGTGCACTTAAGATTTAAGAGGGCATTATTTACATTAAATGTTTTTGAAACCCACACAAACATACATGCATATATTTGAAGGTAAAATTTGGAGAAAAACATAAATACAAAGTTAACTCCTCTGGAAGCCACAATAAACTTGGGGAATGCTTTTTACTTTTATAATTTTTTATGAGATGGGAACTCTAACCATTTTTTTTCTGGATACTGGAGAAAAATGTCATTTAGTTCTAAGATCAATATTTTATCCCAAAGCTCAAATTTTCTTCCATAATTGCTTCCTTCAATATTCCCTAAATTAATAGCACTTGTACACACCTGAGTTTCTCTCATGTTTCAGATCATAAAGAATCTACTTGCAATGCAGGAGACCTGGGTTTGATCCCTTGGTCAGGAAGATTCCCTGGAGAAGAGAATGGATACCCACTCCAATATTCTTGCCTGGGAAATACCATGGACAGAGGAGCATGGTAGGCTACGGTGCATGAGGTTGCAAAGAGTCAGACACAACTGAGTGAGTAAGCACACACACACACACCTAGAAACCATCTTGTACTTTACCTTCTCATTTCTTACATTAACTGGTTATCAGATTTGAAAACCTCTGCTTCTTAATAGTTCTCAAATCTGTCTCTAATATTCACCTGTGATCCTCACACTTCTATCCATAGCTTTAATTCTTATCTGGGCAACATTGGTAGTCATTAAGTGTTCTTGTCACCTCTTGCTTTTTCTCTTTCTGAATTATTCTCCATCTTCATTTTAGGATTTTCTTTCTACAGAGAAAATTGAATTATATTATCTTAGGTGCTGATTCCATTTACTGAGTTCTTGCCATGTACCAGCCCCAGTGACTTGTCTTTTACCTATGATATTAATGTCTTTGGGCTACTATAGAAAAATGCCATCAAGTATGTGACTTAATCTAAATATATATATATATATGTATATATATATATATATCCAGATTTCTCTCCAATATCAAGGTTTCAGCCTAATCAGTTTCTGGTAATGGCTCTTTTCCTGGCTTGGAGACAACTGACTTTTCTGTGTTCTCATATGACCTTTTCTTGGTGTGCCCTTGGATAAAGGAAATAACTCTAAGGTGTCTCTTCTCCTAAACCACTAATCCTATCAGATGAGGGCTGTCCTCTTAAGATGGCATTTAAATTTAATTAGGCAATGGCACCCCACCCCAGTACTCTTGCCTGGAAAATCCAATGGATGGAGTAGCCTGGTGGGCTGCAGTCCATGGGGTCGCTAACAGTCGGACAGACTGAGCGACTTCACTTTCACTTTTCTCTTTCATGCATTGGAGAAGGAAATGGCAACCCACTCCAGTGTTCTTGCCTGGAGAATCCCAGGGACGGGGGAGCCTGGTGGGCTGCCGTCTATGGGGTCACACAGAGTCGGACACGACTGAAG
>SJYX01005199.1:225589-252131 GCA_006410675.1 Oreotragus oreotragus
AGGTGCATGGGTTTATTTCTGTGCTTTCTATCTTGTTCCATTGGTCTATATTTCTGTTTTTATGCCAGTACCATACTGTCTTGATGACTATAGCTTTGTAGTATAGAACGAAGTCAGGAAGGTTGATTTCCCCCAGTTCTGTTCTTCGTTCTCAAGATGACTTTGGTTATTCAGGGTCTTTTGTGTTCCCATATGAATTGTGAAATCTTTTTGTTCTAGTTCTGTGAAAAATGCTGTTGGTAATTTGATAGGAATCACATTGAATCTGTAGATTGCATATGGTGATATAGTCATTTTCACAATATTGACTCTTCCTACCCAGTAACATGTAATATCTCTCCATTTGTTTATGTCATCTTTGATTTCTTTCATCATCATCTTATAATGTTCTATACTCAGCCTCTTTGACTTGCCTTTCTCTGTTGTTCCACCCATTCAGCCACTTAAAGGGCTCTCTTGGCTGGGATTCTTGTCTGTTGTTTGGCACATCAGGCACTTTAAAGGGACAGCCTCTATTGTTCAGTTGCCAGTGCTGGCAGTGTGAGGAGAGAAGCTACAGTGATGGCTCTACCCCTTATCTGTGACTCTTCAGTATTGCCTTGACTCCATGGCTGCCTGTTTTCCTCCACAGACATTTCCCACTTCAGTTTTCTCCCTCAGGTTCCCTTGGGCCATGTCTCCATAGTCATCAGCAGACTTCACCCTGGGATTGCTCCACAATCCCTGTGCTCCAGCTCCCAGCTACTGTGCCTTCTAGGGGACCTGTGTCCCTGTCCAGGGTACATATGGCTGAAGTAAGGATTATCTGAGTGATTTTCATTCCATTTAGATTGTCATACATCAGCTGCTTCACTCTCAGCTTCAAATGTTTCTCCTCTGTCCAAAAGAATTACCCCGATGGTAGGGATCAGACCCTTGCTCCATTTCCCCTACCCACCAAGGGCAGGTCCAGTTCTACAAACTCTCCTCTTTTTCCCTCTACTTCCTTTTCCCTACTGAGTTTTGTGTGGTTCTATATATTCTTTTCTGGTGGTCAGGTACTGCTGCCTACTTTCAGAGGGTGTTCTGGAAACTCTTCTGTGTCTAAAGGTGTATATCTGATGTATCCATGGAGGTAGATGTATTCCACATCCACTTACATCTCTGCCATCTTGTTCTCTTCCTGATTTGACTTTTTATCACAATTAAGGTACTAGGTAGACTTTACTATTACCATTTTATAAGTATCCCCAAACAGAAAGGACTGTTTCAATCACTATTCAAATGTAGAACTCCCTTATTACAGGAAGTTGCAACCTGGTTGCATAGTTGCAACCTGAGCAATAATACCTGACCATAAAGTACCCTACCATTTGGTGATTTTCTATAGATTTTACAAATAAACACCTGCATAATTTCTCTTGTTGACTATTTATCTCTCCATGTTGGGCATTCTAATTATCAGACCATGGTATATAAGCTTTTGTGTCTTTATACATGATTCTTTCCCTAGTTAACTTTCTACTCATTTTCTAAAGCTTATTATATGTCACCTCTTGCAAGAAATCAAGACTTACCCCTCTCAACTACATACTTTCATGGGAATAAATTTTTCCTAATACCTCAATTGCACCCTTTGCCTATATGTTACATCACTGCGGTGTCATTGTATCATCTGTTCCTTCCCCAGTTGCTTATGAACTCTTTGATTTTAATGCCTGAATCTTGGCATTCTCTAGCAGGTAGAGATAGTTAGATTTCCATATATGTTAAATGAATCATTTAGTGTTCTGTATAGTTAAGCACAGGTCATCCTTAGCAGTAGAAGCTGTGGTTTTTTTTCCATCTCATCTGTTCCTATTTACCCTGATGACTGATAAGTTCAGTGTTACAAAATTTTTCTTACCTCAAAATTGTAATATCTGTGTATGGCTTTAAAAATGATTTTTGCATTTTAAGTAAAAATGTCCATTCTTTTGGAACAAATTTTACCTAAGCATCAACCTGAGAATGTGAAACACAGAAAATTCCATTCTACTATTAAACTTTGGAATGTAATTTTAGAAGTGAAAACAGAATCCAGAAGTTAAATTTCATTTCTAAATTGGTATTTAGTTGGAACATAGTATTGAAAATTGTCTTTCAATTTTCAGTGAGCTTGTCAGCTAGTATATTGCTCAATGACTTCAAGATATAATATCTACTACCATAGTAGCCTAAGGACCTTAAAAAATGATACATGACTAGTGGAATTAAATTTTGTATAGAACAGGTGTCTTGTTACATATTAAGGATTGTAAAATACTGTTCCTTTATATTAGGAATTTTAAAAAATTCATTATGAAGTTTTTCATTCATAATGAAATAAANGCTCAATGACTTCAAGATATAATATCTACTACCATAGTAGCCTAAGGACCTTAAAAAATGATACATGACTAGTGGAATTAAATTTTGTATAGAACAGGTGTCTTGTTACATATTAAGGATTGTAAAATACTGTTCCTTTATATTAGGAATTTTAAAAAATTCATTATGAAGTTTTTCATTCATAATGAAATAAAGAGTTCAACAAAGGGCTTTAGGCTTGCAGTGTGTTAATAGACAACAATATATTTTTTGTTTATCTGAATAATAATTACTTATTTACAAATTCAATCATCAACCTTGGAAAATGCATTCAGTAGCAATACCTAGAAGTTTTTCATTTTCCATTGATTAAGTAGTACCAGTTATAATAAAGGTTGGAAGATAAAGAAAGCTTTTAGCTGTTAAAGTACATACATGTTTATAAGACATAAAATACTTCAACATTTCTTAACTTGAAGTTCATCATTTAACCATAAAGACCAAATATCAAGCTGTCTTTATAATGATATTTAATAAAAATATTTGCAAACCTTTGCACCTTATACTCCAGTACTCTTGCCTGGAAAATTATGGACGAAGGAGCCTGGTAGGGTGGAGTCCATGGGGTTGCTAGGAGTCGGACACGACTGAGCGACTTCACTTTCACTTTTCGCTTTCATGCATTGGAGAAGGAACCCACTCCAATGTTCTTTCCTGGAGAATCCCAGGGATGGGGGAGCCTGGTGGGCTGCTGTCTCTGGGGTCACACAGAGTCGGACACGACTGAAGCGACTTAGCAGCAGCAGCAGCAGCAGCACCTTATACAGTCAACTTTTGTTTCAGTATTCTGGCATAGACTTTAAAATGGATCTCCTTCCCTCACTGTCATATGTATTCCTAAATACTTTAGAGATATATTAAATACAGTTATCATTTTCCCTAATTTTTATGTAATATACTCAGAGTGGTGATTCTGTAAGAGGGAGGACAGAGTAGATTTGTGTTAAGGTAAAACGAGAGAGGGTAGAGGGTGGAGGGAGAGGAAATAGCACTAACACTATTAAGGATGGATCTAACTTATGCACTATTTATAAAATTTTTTCTGAAAAAAATATAGCATCGACAATTATTTTTTTCTTTCATTTTTCAAAGGGTGAGAAATGTGCTGGGGTTTTGTGGTTGTTGTTCATTTTTTTCTATTTTAAGATTGTTGTCATTGTGCCCTTGGTATGTATTAGTTTGGAATGTGTTAGCCACCAAGGGCTGCCATAGCAAAATAATACAGAATGGGTAGCTTGAACAATAGAAATTTATGTTTTTACAGTTCTGGAGTCTAAATGTTCAAGATCAGTGTGCTAGACAATTTGGTTTCTCTTGAGATCTCTCTCTTGACCTACAGAGGGTCACCTTTTGGGGGTGCCCCCACAAGGCCTGTACTGTGTATAAGTACATCGTTGGTGACTATCTGTCTTAATCTCCTCTTCTTACAAGGACACTAGTCAGATTGGACTAAGATCTAATTTAATGATTTAAATCCCTATCTCAAATATAGTCACTTTCTGAGTTATTAAGTTTAGGAGGCCAGTAGATATCCACACAGAAAGTATGGATTTTTGCTGTTTTCTTATCCAAAAAATATTGATTTGACTTGTTGAGAATAATATATTTATTTACATAATAATTATTCATATTACTTTTCTTTATGGAACTGTACCTATTTATTATAATTCCTGTGCAACTGTTTATTATTACAAATAGTATTTGCTAAGTATTACTAAGTACAAATAGTATTATAAACAAATAGTATTATATACTATAAATAGTATTATATACTATTATATACTATACTATTTGTATTACTAAGTANTACCTATTTATTATAATTCCTGTGCAACTGTTTATTATTACAAATAGTATTTGCTAAGTATTACTAAGTACAAATAGTATTATAAACAAATAGTATTATATACTATAAATAGTATTATATACTATTATATACTATACTATTTGTATTACTAAGTATTTACTAAGACAGGAAATTGACCTATCACTATGGTCTAGTATGACCAGCTTCTTCGTGGTTCAAATAGTAAAGAAACTGCCCACAATGTGGAAGACACAATCCCTGGATTGGGAAGATCCCCTGGAGAAGAAAATGGCTACCCACCCCAGTATTCTTGCCTGGGAAATCACATGAACAGAGGAGCCTGACAGCCTATGAGTCAGACATGACTGAGTGAATAACACAACAACGTGGTCTAAGACAATAGAAAGGAAAAGAGAAAGATTTCAATATGATTTTTACATTGAATGATACCTATAAGGAGAATATACATTTTAAAGAGAAGAGCAATAATGCTAGAATGAAAAGCTTTCCTTATGGGAAGTTTTTCAATATAAATCTGAAAGCTATGAAGGAAAGAAATTTCTTTATAATGAGATAGAAAGTGTAATAGACCACTGGCTTTTGAAAACCCTACGATGTATTCACTGTGTAGCCCACTTGAAATGGTATTATTTTAAACTATATAATTATCTATTTACTTAATAATTGAATTTAATATCTTCCATCAAAAGTGATAACAATAGTTGATTCATTCAGAGTCTATCCATGTAAAACTATATAGAACTTAGATCTGTGGCAATATAAATATAAATATAAATATAAATAATATAACTCAGTGCTTCACCCGCCTGCCATGACTAGACAAAGACCTCCTATTATGCTTTATTTCACATCATGATTTCAGATATTATTTAGTCCATGTTATATATATTTTTTCCTTTATCAAGAATTCTAGCTTCTTACATTAATAGCCTCTTAATAAATAATTATCATCCTAAAAATGCAGGTGACTTCTTACAAATCATTGCTTTTGGTTGAACAACTGAATGGGTACAGCTCACTAGGCTTATGGGATACAGACAAACTAAAGGGACCTGTTGCTTTCAAGTTGTTGAGATCTACTGGAGGAGATGAAAAAGCAAGCTAACTTAACAAGGCAATACGAAAACTGGAAAATTAAAGGTAAACATATGGTGTTTAGAGGCAAAGGCTATAATTAGGCTCAGGAGTTCAGTGGTGTCACAGAAGGTCATGGAAGATGACAACATTGAAAGTAAATTTAGAAGAGAATAGAAGATAATAAAAAATGAGAAAAAGTGAAAAATTATCTAAAGTTCTAATGTATATCTATTATAGCATGTTTCCAGGTTACAGGAGAGAATTTTAATATCTTACTACTAAGCAGGAGGTGCAAGATTTTGAGTATTGAAATGACAGAAGGAAGCAGGACATCTTTTACAAGAAGCCTCATAATGCCCTGCTAAGGTGTTTAAATTGTATCTTGCAAGCTTTGTAGAGGTCGATATTGAGAATAATATTTCTTAGAGGATTCTGTACTCAAATTATCACAAACATAACAGCTTCAAACCACACACATTTATAATCTCAGTTTCTGTGGGTCATGGGTCCAGAAATGGCTTATTTAGGTCCCTTCTTAAGGATTCACAAGCTACAAGGAAGAGACAGCTGGACTGTTTTCACCTGTATACTCAGTTGGGAAAAAAGTCCCCTTCCGAATTCATTTAGGTTGTTGACAGAACTTGTTTCCTTGTGGATGCATGACTGTTTGTCTGCTCAGCTGCCTTGAGTTCTTGGAGGTCACCCTTATATGCTTCTGTACAAGGAGTTCACAATCATAACATAGCTGCTTGTTTCTTCAAGGCAATAGGATAATTTGTCTGTTTCCTGTCAGCTAAATTATATGGCTCATAATATTGTTGTGGGAGTGTTCTATTGATTAGACATAAGTCATAGGAACCTCCCACACTCAAGAAGAATGCATAATACAATGGTTTTCAATAATGAGAATAATAAACAATATGATCTAGATCATAATTATTCCTATGGCCTACACCACCAGGGTCAGCATTTCTTGTGAACTTTCCAGAAATTCATATTTTCAGGTCCCACCCCAGACCTACTGAGTCAGAAACTCTGGGAGTGGGGCCCAGTATTCTGTGTGTTAGCAAGATCTCCAAGAGACTCGGATGCCTGCCAAATGTTGAGAGCCACTGACCTCAATGATTGATCTTGCTCTCCTAGAAGTAAGGTTTTTATGTATCACCTGACAATACTGAAAAATGAGCTGAGGAATGTTTTTTAAAATCAGATTATCTCCATCAGGATTAATAAGAATGGTAGTAGTGAAAGAGCAAAAAGAGAGACTAAAAAACAAAGAGTCAAGGTATGAAGCCAGGCTCAAACTATTAAGTCATGTACAATAGTATATGGATAAAGGAAGGGAAGTTGAGGAATGGCTAGTGAAAGATATTCCTTAACTAAAGCATGAAAATATACTGTCAGTTTNAAGAGCAAAAAGAGAGACTAAAAAATAAAGAGTCAAGGTATGAAGCCAGGCTCAAACTATTAAGTCATGTACAATAGTATATGGATAAAGGAAGGGAAGTTGAGGAATGGCTAGTGAAAGATATTCCTTAACTAAAGCATGAAAATATACTGTCAGTTTTTATCTGCTTCCCATATTTAAAGACATGACTTGAACATTACTGATGCAAAAGGGGAATACACAATGGATGTTGGTATTTTATCCAGAAAGAGTCTATAGAATGAAAACAACAAGTGCTGAGATATATCCACATTCAAGGAACAGATAAAGAAAACAGATAAATTTAGTATTAAAAATGCAGTAGGGGCAATTGGAGAGACATTTCTTGGAAACTTAGGAAAAAGATAATTACAAACAAAGGAGATATTCAACAATGCCATATACCACATGACAGAAAATTTTTGCTTTGAATGACATAAACCTAACTCAAACCATTTAAATAAATTAATATCTGGATAAATGAATTTATCCTTTCCTATTCATGGAATGTCTAGGTGATGGCTGACAGTCATGGCTGTCTCCAGAGTTTTAAGACATTATTAGGAATTACTTTCTCTCTGTTTATTTTTCTGCTTCCCCTCTCTCTCAATTCTTTTTTAATTTTCCAGGCAGTTCCAGGCTCATCTTTTATTCCAGAGTAAGAGAGGAAGAACATGACTTCCTCTCCCACAGCATTGATATAAATTCCGGAAAAGGACCCTAATTGGCTCTGTTTGGGTTACATCACTCTCCCGAGAGAATAAAATAGGTCAACTGGCTAGTTTGCATCGTGTGTCTACTCTTACAAAAAGCAGGAAAATCTAATTTATTAACAGACCATCAGAAACACTGTTATTGCTGGTGAGGTAAGTTCTGAGAAATATCTCTTGGTTTAGACAATTAAAAAATCATTGATGCTAGATTAATAGCTGAGCTGCTACAAAAGCAAGACCATGGTGGTTTAATAGGTGTGAAGGAAAGGAGGCGTAGTGAATGGTCACGTCCCGTCCATAGGGTCATGGCCCTCAAACAGCTTCTCACAGATAAGTCCATCAGTGAGCTCCAGTCAAAGCTGTCGGCTTTGAGTTCAGTTTATATGATGGCAAAAATATAATTTAAAATTATTTGTATTTTCTCACCTGAAACAACCACCAGCATACTAAATAAGAGGTTATCTGTCCTAGTCCTGTTGTTTTCAGCTACTCCTATTCAAGGGGCAGGAAGTCTGCATGGGTCAGTGGTCATGCCCTAACTTCTAGAGTGTGTCCTGCCTGCACTCCATATTTCTTGCCCAGATGGTTTTAAGTTCATTTACAGGTCATGAAAATTTCTCTTCTCCATGTTGATTTTGCAGAGGAAGGATCATCCCACAAACGGCTACAACAGTAGGCCCAACAGGTTACTTTTTGCTGTCTGAAGACAAAGAACTTAGAAGTGTAGACTCTGATAAACAAATGGATTGGGGTGAGGGTTCTTATAGTGCTAGAGCTGAGGCAGAAAGCACAAAAGGTATGTTGTGGAACAGCTCTCCTTGGCCTGCATAATATAGCAAGGATCTCCAAGTCCCACAGCTTTGGACTTGTTCTTCCAGGTTATTATGGATGTTCATCTTTCAGAGTAGTAACTAGTCTATATTTTGTTTAATGCATGTTATCTTGATTTAGGGCTTCCCTGATGACTCAGCGCTAAAGAATCTGCCTGCAATGCAGGAGACCCAGGTTGACATGGCAATACACTCAAGTACACTTGCCTGGAGAATTCCATGGACAGAGGAGACTGGCAGGCTGGAATCCACAAGGTCCCACATTGTCAGACATGACTGAAAAGACTAAACAGCAGCAGCAGCTTGTTTTATAACTTTTAAATATTTAGACATATTCATTTGCATTCTGACCTCTACTCAACAACTGTTAAGAGCAGATAATACACCTGCAGAAGACAAGGGCTAATATATATTGTGATTCTGGTCAATCAATTAGTGATAAAATATTCCTAAACAACACATGACATTCTGTGCTATAGAAGCCTGGTTCCTTGCTCTGCAAGTTTGTTTTTAATAAATGACCATAATTATGCCACTAGTTCCTTATACATGTTCTTGGGTGATTTCTTCCCATATGTATTCTGATTTTAGCTATGTGAATTTGTTTGGCTAGTGAGATGATGTCACTGTAACGTAACCAGGCAGTTAAATTCACTTTTTTTCACTGGAGTTTGTCTTCTCTTGCTACTCTGAGATTTCTATCATGGAAAAAGGCTTGGGCTATCCAGCTATGGATAGCTATGGTGAGAGACATAGACAAGTCATTATATTACCACAGCTGATATCAAGCCTACTATCAAAAGTATGAGTTAGACGATCATAGGCCATGCAATCTCAGCTGAACTGCTACTTGGCCTCATTGATCAGTTGAATTAGAGCAGATCAGAACAGTGTAACTGACATAGAATATCTGAGAAATGCTAAGCATTTATTGTTTTATATTCACTAAGTATTGGGTTGGCTTGTTACACAGCAAAATTTACTGAAGAAATATTTTTACTCTTCTTTCCTTATTTCCTTTTGATATATTCTAAACTCACATGGTAAAGAAAATCCTTTATGTTCAATCTGTTTGCCTCTTTAGCTTTATCTCTTATACTTCTTCCTATCTCTAATGCTGGTATCTCATCATGATGCCATTTATAACTGTTTGAAGATATCCAAACATCCCAAGTTAAATTCAGTTCAGTTCAGTTCAGTCGCTCAATCGTGTCTGACTCTTTGTGACCATATGAATCGCAGCACGCCAGGCCTCCCTGTCCATCACCAACTCCCGGAGTTCACTCATGTTCATGTCCATCGAGAGGGTGATGCCATCCAGCCATCTCATCCTCTGTCATTCCCTTCTCCTCCTGCCCCAACCCCTCCCAGAATCAGAGTCTTTTCCAATGAGTCAATTCTTTGCATGAGGTGGCCAAAGTATTGGAGTTTCAGCTTTAGCATCAGTCCTTCCAAAGAAATCCCAGGGCTGATCTCCTTCAGAATGGACTGGTTGGATCTCCTTGCAGTCCAAGGGACTCTCAAGAGTCTTCTCCAACACCACAGTTCAAAAGCATCAATTCTTCGGTGCTCAGCTTTCTTCACAGTCTAACTTTCACATCCATACATGACCAGTGGAAAAACCATAGCCTTGACTAGACAGACCTTTGTTGGCAAAGTAATGTCTCTGCTTTTCAATATGCTATCTAGGTTGGTGATAACTTTCCTTCCAAGGAGTAAACGTCTTTTAATTTCATGGCTGCAATCACCATCTGCTGTGATTTTGGAGCCCCCCAAAATAAAGTCTGACACTGTTTCCACTGTTTCCCCATCTACTTCCCATGAAGTGATGGCACCAGATGCTATTATCTTAGTAAACCCACTCATAAATCATTACTTTTATCTTTACCTCTTATCCTGCCTGAACTTCTCTTTTGCTCTATGTATTCACCCTTTTCAAGAAGTAAATATCTTCTGACTTTCCAAGGTCCATTCTCCTCTTTTTTTTTTTTTTGTTCCCCCCAAATGGCATACTGATTTCTCATCTTTCCCAGATTGCACGCACTTGCTTAACTTTTTGGTCTCTTTCTATTACATTATAGGTGAGCCATCTTCTTGACACCAAGGAACTAGTTGTCTGTGTCTTCTCAACATCTGGTAGAGCTGATAATACATTCCTAGGACAGATTTATAGAATGACAGGTGAAAGAAGAAGAGGGGAGTAAAAAAGGAACATAAAAAAGGGAGAAATGGTGCACAGAATTCTTGCTAGCTTATTCCCCGGACTAAGGTGAAAGGAAGATAATGATTCAAATCAAGGACAATAGTTTTAATTCACTTAGATGTCTTTTTTGTGTGTGTGACTGTGGATTTTGTGGGGCTTTTATTTTTTTTTATTTTTTGAGAGGTTCTCCTAGAGCATATCTTTAATTATGAGTAGAAAGAGTCACAACAGAAGTAGGGAGATTGGCTCTGGGATTAAATATCTTAAAGATATTAAAGATGGGGATGTATTTGCTTTCTTAGTGGTCCATATGGAAAAATACTCCTTTTCTGATTAAAGAAATGAAGAAGTGTGTGTATGTGTGTGTGTATGTACACAAGGAAGCAAGTAGTGAAATAGAAAATTCAGTGAGTTCTCTATCAAATTGTCTCTACTTATTCCATGAAGATTTAAGCAAGGGAAAGATTAACTGCTGGAAATAAAAGGGAATGGGGGAGATGTAGGAATGCAGTAGTCCAGTAAAAGTCCAAAATAGCTAATGAGTTGACCTTGAGAGAAAGAGAGTAAATCAATGCTATACAAGGAATACATAGGCAACTTAAATTTTCTTTCTTTTTTGGTCAAACCCTTTTATTGTGTTCTTTCCTTATTGATGCTTTGAAAATTAGTATCCTTTTTTGGCAACCATACTTTCTCTTCTTGTTACAGACATTGTCTTACTTTTTTAGAGGATAGAATAATAATGTCTGAGTCATATAAAATCCATACTTGGGTAAAATGGCTTTAGAGCTGTAAACCTTTTGACTTTAATATGATACCCAAAGTTCTCAGAATTGTTTCACATTTGGTACTTTTATCTATTTTATAAAAGGATCAACAGTGAAAGAGGTTTATTCATTTGAGCTATTTAACATCTGTAATAACTAAATTGACAGAGTTGTTGTGATAGAATTAGTTTCCCCCTTTATTCCTTGACATAGAAAAATATGAATAATTTTTAGTCTGACCTTTATCCCTCCCATTCAACATAAACATCTTGTGACTTCTCAAGAAAATAACCACTTGTTTCAGAAATAAAATAACTTACAAATCTCTCATTAGAGTATGATGGTGTCAATACATCACTCTACAATAAATGCTTTAGTTAAAAAAAAAAAAAAAGCTTTGAAAGAATTATGGTAAAAAGAAAAACATCCAGATGTTGGAGTTATTAAAAACAAAATAAAGAACACCCTGAGTTTAAATCTTGGCTTTGCGTCTTTTTAACTTTTAACCAGAAAGTTTCACACTCTCACTTAGGGGCAATTTATGGGTTTAATACAGTAGGACTACTATTAATATTAATTGAAATAGCACTTCTAAAATAGAAGACAAATTGTGTGGCACATAATAATTTCTCGATAAGTGCTTTACTCCCTCATCCTATACAATTCCCAAGAGCAACAAAATAAAAATTTACAAAACTATATAGTCAATTTATACTGTAAATAGGTGTTTCTTTATGAAAAAAACAGAAGTTTGTATGAGTTCTGCCACATACTGGGGATGTATATTCTATAAAGGTATACACAAACACAGTATATAATTTACATTAAAATGTTAAATGTCTTTGAAACTTCCTTTGAGATATTTGCTTTTGCAGTGCTTTATTTTTCTGTCCTATGTCTAGATATTGGAATTTAGTTAGGGAGGCAAAGTATCCAAAAATTATGCAAATATACAGACGCCCTTCAAATACATTTTGTCTAAAAAGAAATGATTTAAGGGACTAGATCTGATAGACAGAGTGCCTGATGGACTGTGGATGGAGGTTTGTGACATTGTACAGGAGACAGGGATCAAGACCATCCCCAAGAAAAAGAAATGCAAAAAAGCAAAATGGCTGTCTGAGGAGGCCTTACAAAGAGCTGTGAAAAGAAGATAAATGGAAAGCAAAGGAGAAAAGGAAAGATATACCCATTTGAATGCAGAGTTCCAAAGAATAGCAAGGAGAGATAAGAAAGCCTTCCTCTGGGATCAGTGGAAAGAAATAGAGGAAAACAATAGAATGGGAAAGACTAGAGATTTCTTCAAGAAAATTAGAGATACCAGTGGAATATTTCATGCAAAGATGGGCTCAAAAAAGGGTAGAAATGGGATGAACCTAACAGAGGCAGAAGGTATTAAGAAGAGGTGTCAAGAATACACAGAAAAACTGTACAAAAATAGATCTTCATGATCCAGATAATCATGATGGTGTGATCACTCACACTCACCTACAGCCAAACATCCTGGAATGTGAAGTCAAGTGGAACTTAGAAAGCATCACTTCAAACAAAGCTAGAGGAGGTGATGGAATTCCAGTTGAGCTATTTCAAATCCTGAAAGATGATGCTATGAAAGTGTTGCACTCAATATGTTAGCAAATTTGGAAAACTAAACTGTGGCCATAGGACTGGAAAAAGTAACTTTTCATTCTAATTTCAAAGAAAGACAATGCCAAAGAAAGCTCAAACTATAACACAATTGCACTCATCTCACTTGCTAGTAAAGTAATGCTCAAAATTCACCACGCCAGGCTTCAGCAATACATGAACCATGAACTTTCAAATGTTCAACCTGGTTTTAGAAAAGGCAAATGAATGAGAGATCAAATTGCCAACATCCTCTGGATCATCAAAAAAGCAAGAGAGTTCTAGAAAAACATGNAAAGCAGAAATAGATGTTTTTCTGGAACTCTCTTGCTTTTT
Organism: Oreotragus oreotragus; assembly: GCA_006410675.1. Taxonomy (NCBI): domain Eukaryota; kingdom Metazoa; phylum Chordata; class Mammalia; order Artiodactyla; family Bovidae; genus Oreotragus; species Oreotragus oreotragus. The sequence continues at coordinate 238,784 of SJYX01005199.1, forward strand.
CCATGATCCAGCGGATGTTGGCAATTTGATCTCTGGTTCCCCTGCCTGTTCTAACACCAGCTTGAGCATCAGGGAGTTCACGGTTCACATATTGCTGAAGCCTGCTTGGAGAATTTTGAGCATTACTTTACTAGCATGTGAGATGAGTGCAGTTCTGTGGTAGTTTGAGAATTCTTTGGCATTGCCTTTCTTTGGAACTGGAATGAAACTGACCTTTTCCAGTCCTGCGGTCACTGCTGAGTTTTCCAAATTTGCTGGCATATTGAGTGCAGCACTTTCACAGCATCATCTTCCAGGATTTGAAACAGCTCAACTGGAATTCCATCACCTCCACTAGATGCTAGTAAAATGATGCTCAAAATTCTCCAAGCCAGGCTTCAGCAATGCATTAAACATGAAATTTCAGATGTTCAAGCTGGTTTTAGAAAAGCAGAGGAACCAGAGATCACATTTCCAACATCAACTGAATCATCAGGAAAGCAAGAGAATTCCAGAAAAACATTTACTTCTGTTTTGTTGACTATGCCAAAGCCTTTGACTGTGTGGATCACAATAAACTGTGGAAAATTCTGAGAGAGATGGGAGTACCAGACCACCTGACCTGCCACTTGAGAAACCTATATGCAGGTCAGGAAGGAACAGTTAGAACTGGACATGAAACAACAGACTGGTTCCAAATAGGAAAAGAAGTACGTCAAGGCTGCATATTGTCAGGCTGCTTATTTAACTTACATGCAAATTATATCATGAGAAATGCTGGGCTGGAAGAAGCACAAGTGGAATCAAGATTACCAGGAGAAAGATCATTAACCTCAGATATAGACGACACCTTCCCTGGTCGCTCAGAGGTTAAAGCGTCTGCCTGCAAAGCAGGAGACGTGGGTTCGATTCCTGGGTTGGGAAGATACCCTGGAGAAGGAAATGGCAACCCACTCCAGTACTCTTGCCTAGAGAACCCCATGGACGGGGAAGCCTGGTGGGCTACAATCCACGGGGTTGCAAAGAGTCGGACAGGACTGAGCGACTTCACTTTCAGACTTATGGCAGAAAGTGAAGAAGAACTAGAGAGTCTCTTGATGAAAGTGAAAGAGAAGAGTTAAAAAGTTGGCTTAAAGTTCAACATTCAGAAAACTAAAATCATGGCATCTGGTCCCATCACTTCCTGGCAAATAGATGGGGAAACAGTGGAATCAGTGTCTGATTTTACTTTCCTGGGCTCCAAAATCACTGCAGATGGTGACTGCAGCCATGAAATTAAAAGATGTTTACTCCTTGGTAGGAAAAGTGGAATCAAGATTACCAGGAGAAAGATCATTAACCTCAGATATAGATGACACCTTCCCTGGTCGCTCAGAGGTTAAAGCGTCTGCCTGCAAAGCAGGAGACGTGGGTTCGATTCCTGGGTTGGGAAGATACCCTGGAGAAGGAAATGGCAACCCACTCCAGTACTCTTGCCTAGAGAACCCCATGGACGGGGAAGCCTGGTGGGCTACAATCCACGGGGTTGCAAAGAGTCGGACAGGACTGAGCGACTTCACTTTCAGACTTATGGCAGAAAGTGAAGAAGAACTAGAGAGTCTCTTGATGAAAGTGAAAGAGAAGAGTTAAAAAGTTGGCTTAAAGTTCAACATTCAGAAAACTAAAATCATGGCATCTGGTCCCATCACTTCCTGGCAAATAGATGGGGAAACAGTGGAATCAGTGTCTGATTTTACTTTCCTGGGCTCCAAAATCACTGCAGATGGTGACTGCAGCCATGAAATTAAAAGATGTTTACTCCTTGGTAGGAAAGTTATGACTAACCTAGACAGCATATTAAAAAGCAGAGACATTATTTTGTCAACAAAGGTCCATCTAGTCAAGGCTATGGTTTTTCCAGTAGTCATGTATGGATGTGAGAGTTAGACTATAAAGAAAGCTAAGGGCCAAATATTTGATGCTTTTGAGCTGTCTCGTTGAAGACTCTTGAGAGTCCCTTGGACTGCAAGGAGATCCAACCAGTCCATCCTAAAGGAGATCAGTCCTGGGTGTTCATTGGTAGGACTGATGTTGAAGCTGAAACTCCAGTACTTTGGCCACCTCTTGCGAAGAGTTGGCTTATTGGAGAAGATCCTGATGCTGGGAAAGATTGAAGGCAGGAGGAGAAGGGGATGACAGAGCATGAGATAGTTGGATGGCATCACCGACTCAATGGACATGAATTTGAGTAAGCTCCACGTGTTGATGATGGACAGGGAGGCCTGGCATACTGTAGTTCATGGGGTCACAAAAATTCGGACACCACTTAGCAACTGAACTCAACTGAGGTTCAGTTTAAAGAAAATATTTCATTTTAAAGGTGAAGAAGGAAACCAGGTAAAGATCAGAAGGTAGTATATTGAATTAGACACATGAAAACTACATAATGGAAACTGTAGGCCTGAAATACAGCCCTCCGTGCTCCACATTTAGTGAATTTTCAAATGTTCATACTGGGGTAAATCCCAGACTAAATTATACACATCATAGTTTGAATTATATATATCACATGAGTTATACATCATCACAGACTGAACTATACTTATGAGCCATATACAGATGTACTTAAAATATCTTCTTTAGCTATAATGATGATGATATTAAACAAAGTTATTAAAAGATGGTTTTATTTAGCTTAACAGCAATTAACTAAAAAAATTTAAAGTTACACTATAAGGAAAAAGTACTGCAGTAATAAGTATTTATCATGTATTGTTCTGCCAACTATGAGATGGTTAGCATCTCTAAAAATATTAGGGAAGGGGCTTCCCTGGAGGTCCAGTGGTTGAGACTCTGAGCTTCCACTGCAGCAATTGGAGGTTTGATCGCTGAGCAGGGAACTAAAATCTTGCATGACTCACAGCATGGCCAATATTTTTTTGACTAAAATAAATTCAGTTCAGTTCAGTTCAGTCACTCAGTTGTGTCCGATTCTTTGCGACCCCATGAATCACAGCACGCCAGGCCTCCCTGTCCATCACCAACTCCCGGAGTTCACCCAAACTCGTGTGCATCGAGTCAGTGATGTCATCCAGCCATCTCATCCTCTGTCGTCCCCTTCTCCTCCTGCCTCCAATGCCTCCCAGCGTCAGGGTCTTTTCCAATGAGTCAACTCTTTGCATGAGGTGGCCAAAGTACTGGAGTTTCAGCTTCAGCATCAGTCCTTCCAATGAATACCCAGGACTGATCTCCTTTAGGATGGACTGATTGGATCTCCTTGCAGCCCAAGGGACTCGCAAGAGTCTTCTCCAACACCACAGGTCAAAAGCATCAATTCTTTGGTGCTCAGCTTTCTTCACAGTCCAACTCTCACATCCATACATGACCACTGGAAAAACCATAGTCTTGGGGATTCTAATAGTATTAATTTATTTTTGTAAATTTTTACAATGTAAATTATTAAATTTCCATGAAAAAGAACTTTTTTAATGTAAGAGACAAAAGATGTAAGAATATTTCTCCATTATGTCACTGCTAATAAATGTGATTTATATTACTGTGGGGGGATATTTGCTACCTATAAAATCACTCTTTGCAAAAGTTACTACAATTTAATCTATAGACAATAACAAGAACCCATATTTTTTTTTTACTTAAATGAAACGTACAGAGTATCAAAAAATGCAGATAGTTGTTTATAAACATTATTATATATAAAAAAGAATTTTAATGAAATTGTTTTGATATCAAGCAAATAGAATAACTGGAGATCTGTAAGGGCAAATTAACTACCTAGGGAACATGAAAAAGTAATTTTAAAACTTGCAAAACAGAGAGTTAGATATAACCCACCTTTGAGCTCCAGTGCATCAATTTTTATACTACTGCCATTTCCAAAAGCTTTCATTTTAATATATGACTCCCCTACTTAAAGACTTTTAGTTCCCTATTTCCCACAGTGCAAAATCCATATTTTTTTTTATCCTAACACATGGAACTCTACATAGAACTCCACCAAATACAACCACCATCTTTAAATATTTGATTTGTTGTGAACTCTACCTTATTTTTTCTTCCCACAAGATCCACTCCACCGTGTTTCTGGTGGGAACACACCATAATAAATCCCATCTTCCTGAGTTTCCTCTGACTTTTCTGCACACATCATTGGGAGCATCCTCTTTCTCCTCAGACACATCCACATCCTGTCTTTCTGCAAATTCACTTCTTCCAGGAAGCCCCTCCTGACCACATCACTGAATTACTCTAATGATGTAATCAATAACTTTACTATTTTTGTCATCATATTTAACTATCCTGGTGGGTATCATTGTCCGTTTGGGCAAGAATAATTTTTATCCTACTCAGCATCTCAAAAGGTGCATTATAAAACACATGAGCATCATAGTCATTCAATAAATAGTGAATACATAAATAACAGGTTTTAGAAAGGGACATATCTTCAGGTAACTGGAGGAAAAATGTAATTGATGATTGTCAATTTAAGCTTGAAATACAGCATTTATTTTCTGACTTGTAGACTTTTTTTAGGTTCTCATCTCTTATGGAAGAGGATTAAAAAAATAAACAGTAACCCAAGAACATGAGATGTTCTAATACCCGATAAACTGGACATAAATCCAAAACTAAAATACTGGGAAGAAAATTCCCAGTCTTACATTGACTCTAGAGAAGATAGGTAAAGTGTAAGCAATGGAGACTATTGGCACAAAAAACAGTAATAATACAGAAAACAGATCTCCTATACGTTTTTTTTCAGATTTCTACAACATTTTCTAAACAGCAGAAGTTGCCGACTGTCTCCTGGTCTACAGATATCAAATGATTTTCAAAGTTTTGCATATAATCTTGAATTTAGCTTTAAATCAAGGCAATATGAGCTGATATTTTAAAACACTAAATAGGACAAAGATGAGTCACCCTTCCCACACGACTCTATTCCTGTCCTGCCTCCCATGTGCAATCGCTTTTATCCTTCCTGTTTCAATTTTTCTAGCGGTCATCTCCAACCTTCTGAGCTTGTCCCCTATTTCTTGATTCATAAACTTTCAACTTTATTCATTAGCATACTGATATGAAAAATGAGTTTTTTGTTTTTTTTTTTACTTGTAAGGATACCCTACCACCTCCTCCAAATTTGAGAAGATCATAACACTCAGTTCTTAAATGGTTACTACTGAAAAGTAAAATCTATTCAACCTGCTGTTTCTTTTTTCTACTGGTCATGGGTATTTTGTCTGGACTCCCTGCTTTGTGAGATGAGGACATAAGCTTCAGTTAGCTTCAAATTAGTTTTAAGGGTGCTTAAAATAAGAAATTCTAATGAACATGTGAAAAGATGACTTAAGATGAATTTAAAATAGAAAATTAAGTCATATAGGTCTTAATGCTCTTTCATACTTTTTATTCTGTGTTCAAGAAAATAGGCTTTTAATGCAATGCAATAAGGAAAATACCTAGTATGCTAATACCTATGAAAAATACAATTTTAATGTTATATTCCATAATATAGGATAAAATATAATTTTAGAGTTGTGAGAGTATGAGACAAAAGTGATTAAAGAACTTATTCCATCACAATTTTTATTATTTTTAGTAGGAAGAAACAATTGTGTTGCTTTTCTCTTTGAATAGTCTATCAATTATAGTGAGTTCATATGTAACACACATTATTTTTTTATTATCCTATTTACAAACATAGTTACTTTGTAATTCAGCAGAAGAAATACATATTTCTTATATATAACAGAAAAGTATATTTAAGCTGTGCAATTTCTGGGGAATATAATTGTTTTGTGGGGAGGAATGTGATGCTGTACCATCAAAGAGGCAATCACATGACAAACAGTATGAAAGAAAGAAAACACTGAGGAGATGATCTACATTCTAATTTCATCTGTAATAAAACTTAGTGAGAAGTGATTTGTGATAACAACTTGTGGTAAAACTTAGTGAAAAGTTACTACCTAAGCAATTTCCAAGCTTCTAAAAGTAGAAGAGCTACTGTTATGTAAATTATCACCTGATTTTGCAGTTAAATGTGTAAATGTGAACCTTCCTTTACCAGTTTTCTAGGAGACCACGCTAAAACTATCCTTGGAGGAATGTAGCATAATAGCAACATGATTTTATCTGATATTTGGTTTATTTAAAGCCTTAGTTAAGGAGGCAGAACTAGATAATTATTGCAAAAAGTTATGCACATTATAATAAATGCAGACAGACTAGCAGAGAAATAATATACAGCTGTCACAGGTGGATTTCCAAGAAGCAAACTCTTGAGATGTAGAGCCATGTTCAGGTGTATTACCATTTGGAATGTGCTCTTAGGATCAACTCTCGGGATGGAAGTAGTATTTACAGAGGGAATAGTTTTGCTGTCCTAACAGGGACATCCTGAAGTTGGAAGCTGGGATGCACTGAGAGATTTCCTTAACTGGGACAAAGACATTGAGCTTTTATAACCCACTCCCCATCCCTGGCATCCAAATTAACTCCAGGTTGAATGCAGGGTGCCCTAAAGAAAAGGTGTCACTATGAACCATTCACAGGAAAGGCAAAAGAATTGATGATATCTGCAGGCATCATTCCCTGCAGTTGGGAGAATAGGCTACAGTTCTGAGATAGTGGAGCTGGACAGGGTACCACAGCATCCAAGATGGTAATCCCCCTGATCTGAGGTTTCCCTTTCTAAAATTTTAGTTGTGGTAAAATGGAGAAGGAAATGGCAACCCACTCCAGTATTCTTGCCTGGAGAATCCCAGGGATGGGGGAGCCTGGTGGGCTGCCATCTATGGGGTCACACAGAGTCAGACACGACTGAAGTGACTTAGCAGCAGCAAAATGGAATCTGAAAATATTAACAGGTAAAATACAGAAATAAACTCATAAGTTTTAAATTGTGCACAATTCTGAGCAACATGATGAAATCTCATGACCATCCAGCTCCACCCCAATGAGAAACCCAACCAGGGACATCACGTCGTCTGATGTCCAACTGTCAACATCTGGGATAACCCAAAGCAGATGATCTCCCTCTGGTGTGGCCTGAGAAGGTCAGTAGCAGTAGCCTAACCTTGTGTCACAATGCCTGTGTCAGTCACCTCATTTCATCTCATCACTTAGGCATTTTATTATATAACCTCACATCATAACAAGAAGATTGAGTACAGTACAATATGATATTTTGAGAGACAGATGCCTCACATAAATTTTAATGCAATATTTTTTATAATTATTCAATTGTATTATTGGTTATTGCTGTTAATCCCTTACTGTTCCTAATTTGTATTGGGTTGGTGCAAAAGTAACTGCACTTTTGCATTGTTAGTATTTGTCACTTGATATTGGAATAAATTTTTAAATAAATATGGTTCTTTTATGCATAATTTTAAAGTTCATATCTTTTGCTAATAATTTTTTACTTGCTGTTTATTTTATATTTATTTTAGACTAGGGAAATGTTAGACAAAAAGCAAATTCAAGAAATTTTCGTATTTGAGTTCACAATAGTTTGCAAAGCAGTGGAGACAACTCGCAACACATTTGCCCCAGGAACTGCTAACAAATGGACAATGAAGTGGTGATTTAAGAAGTTTTGAAAAGGAAAGGAGAGCCTTGAAGATGAGGAGCACAGGGGGCTGGGCATCAGAAGCTGATGATGATCAACAGAGAGCAATCATCAAGCTGATCCTCTTACAACTACAGAAGGTGCCAAAGAACTACCATTCTATGGTCGTTTGGCCTTTGAAGCAAATTGGAAAGATGAAAAAGCTCAGTAACTGGCTGCCTCATGAGATGACCAAAAAAATTTTAAAAATTTTGTCATTTTGAAGTGTCATCTCTTATTCCACAGAACAACAGCAAACCGTTTCTCAGATTATGGAGTGCGATGAAAAGCAGATTTTATGTAACAATCAGTGATGACCAGTCAGTGGTTGGACCTAAAAGAAGCTCCAAAGCACTTCCCAAAGCTAAACTTGCACCCGAAAAAGGTCATGGTCACTGCTTGGTGGTCTGCTGCTGGTCTGACCCACTATAGCTTTTTTTTTTTTAATATAAATTTATTTATTTTAATTGGAGGTTAATTACTTTACAATATTGGATTGGTTTTGCCAATACATCAACGTGAATCTGCCACAGGTACAACTAATCTCAAAAATATACAAGCAACTCCCACTATAGCTTTTTGAATCCTAATGAAACCATTACATCTGAAAAATATGCTCAGCAAATCGATGAGATGTGCTGAAAACTACAATGCCTGTGGCCAGCACTGGTCAACAGACCAGTTGTCATATTCTCCATGACCACACCCAACCTCATGTGGCACAGCAAATGCTTCCAAAGTTGAACAAATTGGGCTACAAAGTTTTGCCTCATCTCCCATTATCACCTGATCTCTCAACAACTGACTACCACTTCCTCAAGCATTTCAATAAATTTTTGCAAGGAATATACTTCCAGAGCTAGCAGGAGGCAGAGTATGTCTTTCAAGAATTCATTGAATCCCAAAGCATGGGTTTTTACACTATAGGAATAAGCAAATTTATTTCCAGTTGGCAAAAATTTCTTGATTATAATGGTTGCTATTTTGATTAACAAAGTTGTGTTTGAGCCTAGTTACAATTATTTAAAATTCATGGTCCAAAACTGCAATTACCTTTGCACCAAAATGAAGATCATGGCATCTGGTCCCATCACTTCTTGGGAAATAGATGGGGAAACAGTGGAAACAGTATCAGACTACCGGGATCCAGCCCTGGTTGGATCCAGGTATCCAAAGTATGGACAGCGAGGCGAGATAGATATGTAGATATAGAGAGAGATAAGAAAAGAATTTGCAATTAAGAGAATAGAGAGAAAGAGGCTAATATTCCTTGGTTTACGCAGAAAGCCTTAACTAGACACACCTTTGTTGGCAAAGTAATGTCTGTGCTTTTGAATATACTATCCACGTTCGTCATAACTTTCTTTCCAAGGAGTAAGCGTCTTTTAATTTCATGGCTGCAGCTACCATCTGCAGTGATTTTGGAGCCCCCAAAATAAAGTCTGACACTGTTTCCACTGTTTCCCCATCTATTTCCCATGAAGTGATGGGACCGGAGGCCATGATCTTCGTTTTCTGAATGTTGAGCTTTAAGCCAACTTTTTCGTTCTCCTCCTTCANTTCTTTAATTGTTCATAAATATCAGCTAATTTTACTAATATTAAATATGCTTTGATGACTACAGTAGTTAGATGTTTTATGTCTATAAACATCTCTCTCTCTCTCTATATATATATATATGAATACATACATATCCATAGAGAGTATGATAAAATGTTGGGCAAATAAGTAAATTTGATTTTAAAAACAAACACACTGCTAAATGTATATCAAAAATGTCAATTTTTATTGATTATTTTTGTTCTTTTTCTTTGAAGTCTTTTTTTTTTTTTTTTTAACCATCGCATTTAATTTTCTTTGTTTCTTGCATACGATGTCGTCTTGGGACATAGTAAACACCAAGAAACTCCTTGTTGAATGAATGAATAGAAGAATGAATCATTAATGTATGAGATAGTGATCATCACTGGCATAGAAATATAGAAAAGGAATATATTCCAAATTCTATAATCTAGAATAATAATTAACATACCTAGGGATATCTAGACAAGTTCATTTTTTCATGACATTTCTCACACTTCAGTAACAACATTATCATTCATGGAATAAGTAGTTATTGTGGGTCCTTGTGCACAAAGTTATATGCAATTCAACAAAAGAATCTCTTCAGTTATCCATCAGTTCAGTTCAGTTCAGTCGCTCAGTCATGTCCGACTCTTTGCGACCCCATGAATTGCAACACGCCAGGCCCCCCTGTCCATCACCATCTCGTGGAGTTCACTCAGACTCACGTCCATCGAGTCCGTGATGCCATCCAGCCATCTCATCCTCGGTCGTCCCCTTCTCCTGCCCCCAATCCCTCCGAGCATCAGAGTCTTCTCCAATGAGTCAACTCTTCGCCTGAGGTGGCCAAAGTACTGGAGTTTCAGCTTTAGCATCATTCCTTCCAAAGAAATCTCAGGGTTGATCTCCTTCAGAATAAAATACGGTGTACACATATATAGTGAAATACTACACAGCTATAAAAGGAATGAAATCTTGCCAATTTGAAAAAACATGAATGGACCTCAAGGTCACTATGCTAAGTGAAATAAATCAATTAGCCAGACAGACAGAGGCAAGTACCAAATTATCTCACTTATATGTAAAATTTAAAAAAACCAAACCACCCTCCCCCCCAAAAAAAAAGCAGCACTCACAGATACAGAGAACAGATTGGTGGTAACCAGAGGTAGGTATATGATGGGTGACATCAGTGAAGGTCAAAAAATACAGACTTCCAGTTATAAAATATGTTGTGCATGTACAATGTATAGCATGGTCACTATGTTCATCATACTGCATTAAATATTTGAAGTTGTTAAGAGAGTAAGTCCTAAAAGTTTTTATCACAAGAAAAAATATTTTTAAATAAGGAAGATGATGGATGCTAATTAGACATTTTGATGCTCATTTCACAATGTGCAAATATTAAATCATTATATTGTATGCCAGAAACTAATATAATATTTTATATAGATTATACCTATATTTTAAAACTGAAAGAGTTAAAAGAACTTATTCACAACTTCATAAATACACATAATTNTATTTTAACCTGGAAGATATAGGAGAATGGAGTTCCTGGATATATTCAGAATACCCAAAACAGAGAAGAAGGGAGAACAGGAAAAAGAAGAGGCTGGGGGAAAGTGTATGTGAGCTGGGCTTATTCCCAGAGCTTACCTGGCATCCTCAATGTCAGTCTATCAACCACCCACTTCCTCCCAGCCTCCAAAACACACTGGTTTTTATATCTCTTCTTTTTGTTGAGGGCACAGACAAAGAAAGCATCATATTGGTATTAAGAGGGACCTCTTCAAGGACAAAAATCAACCTGGTAGAGATATTTGGACTGTGTCAGCATGAAAGCCAGCTCAGGGTCTTTGGAATCTGTAGGAGCAGCTTCCTCTTCCTAAGCCCTGCTCTTCAGTTTCACAGGAGAAGCTGTGTTGTTATTTCAGTTCAGTCACTCAGTTGTCCAGCTTCTTGTGACCTAATGGACTGCAGCATGCCAGGCTTCTCTGTCCATCACCAACCCCTGAAGCTTGCTCAAACTCATGTCCATGGAGTCAGTGATGTCATCCAATCATCTCATCCTCTGTTGTCTTCTCCTCCTATCTTCAGTCTTTTCCAGCATCAGGATCTTTTCCAATTAGTCAGTTCTTCGTAACAGGTAGTGAAAGTACTGAAGATTTAGCTTCAGCATCTGTCTTTCCAATGAATATTCCGAACTGATTTCCTTTAGGATTGACTGGATTGATCTCTTTGCAGTCCAAGGGACTCTCAAGAGTCTTCTCCAACATCACAGTTCAAAAGGATCAATACTTCAGCCCTCAGCTTTCTTTATGGTCCAACTCTCACATCCATACACGACTACTGGAAAAACCATAGCTTTGACAGAGCTTTGTCAGTAATGTCTTTGCTTTTTTATATGTTTCCTAGGTTTGTCATTGCTTTTCTTCCAAGGAGCAAGCATCTTTTAATCTGCCCGCAGGTATCATATTCTACAGTAAGAAATTGCTATGAAGAGTCCACTATGGGTCAGTGACAATAGGAAGGAAGGCAGAAATGGTCTTCTACTCAGGAATTTATAGTTTAGTGGGCAAAACAGACTAAAAACCAAATAAATGCAATAGCAAGTTAAAAATAAGAATTACAAAAGAAATGAGCTATTAAAATATAAAATAATGATGCATTCCTAATTTCACTACTTGGATACTTCCATGATTTTGACTAAGCATAATTTATAACACTAATTTTATTCCTTACATACTTAACTGTATTGAGGCATATACCTTTTTATGATTTTCTTTTAAATTTTTATTTATTTATTTTAATTGGAGAATAATTACTTTATAATATCATTCTAGTTTTTACCATATAGCAATATGAATTGGCATTAGTAATACATGTGTCCCCTCCATCCAGAATTCCTCTTCTATCCACCTCCCCATACTGGTGACAAGCTAATGCATGTAACATATTTCCCTGAAGAATCTAATTTGAATGTTCAGGGAGGGAAACAGATCCAAAAAAAATTTTTTTTCTTTTATAAAAAAAGTTTTTTTAATTTAAATTTATTTATTTTAATTGGAAGCTAATTACTTTACAATATTGTATTTGTTTTGCCATACATCAACATGGATCCACCATGGGTATACATGTNGGGAAACAGATCCAAAAAAAATTTTTTTTCTTTTATAAAAAAAGTTTTTTTAATTTAAATTTATTTATTTTAATTGGAAGCTAATTACTTTACAATATTGTATTTGTTTTGCCATACATCAACATGGATCCACCATGGGTATACATGTGTTCCCAATCTTGAACCCCCCTCTCACCTCCCTCCCCATACCATCCCTGTAGGTCATCCCAGTGCACCAGCCCCAAGCATCTGTATCCTGCATCGAACCTAGACAGTAGTGGTATGAAGCTTCCTCTTTTGGTGATGAAAACTGTTTGCATATGTATTTAAACAATACAGAAAGCAGCAAGTCCTGTGAACTTACAACAATCTATTATTCATTAGGAAGTGTCTGGAAAGCTGATGGTGCCTGACCAAACATTTCAAGAAACTCAAAGCCTAAGTTTGAATTTCAACTCTTGTCACTTACAGACTGGTGATTTTTTACAAGTTACTAAACAAGTTACTAAACCTTGCTTATCTCTAGTGTCTTCTTCAATGTTTTAGTTCAGTTCAGTCACTCAGTTGTGTCTGGCTCTTTGTGACCCCATGAATCACAGCACGTCAGGCCTCTCTATCTATCACTAATCCCCAGAGTTTACTCAAACTCATGCCCATCGAGCCGGTGATGCCATCCAGCCATCTCACCCTCTGTCATCGCCTTCTCCTCCTGCCCCTAATCCCTCCCAGCATCAGGGTCTTTTCCAATAAGTCAACTTTTCACATGAGGTGGCCAAAGTATTGGAGTTTCAGCCTCAGCATCAGTCCTTCCAGTGAACACCCAGGACTGATCTCTTTTAGGATGGACTGGTTGGATCTCCTTGCAGTCCAAGGGACTCTCAAGAGTCTTCTCCAATACCACGGTTCAAAAGCATCAATTCTTCAGAGCTCAGCTTTCTTCACAGTCCAACTCTCACGTCCCTACATGACCACAGGAAAAACCATAGCCTTGACTAGATGGACCTTTGTTGGCAAAGTAATGTCTCTGGTTTTCAATATGCTATCTGTGTTGGTCATAACTTTCCTTCCAAGGA
>SJYX01005201.1:0-28734 GCA_006410675.1 Oreotragus oreotragus
AAAATTCATAGCCATCTCTTGCCCACATGGGTCTTGTCTCTTATTCTCTTTGACCTTATGAACTGGTACACTTTTAATTCTTCTTTAGTGAAGTTTGAGAGAGAGGGTACATACATGCGTGTAACTGATCTACCTGGTTAATGGGAAGTATCCTTAATGGTGATTTCTCTATTTCAACTCTTCTATTAAGTGACAGAAAACTCTTCGATTTGGGACAAAGTAAACAAGTAAACACTATATCATCTATATAAGATAAATGAATGGGATGATCATTTATGCCAATGTTTCTCACCTCAGCACTGTTCTCGTTTGGGAATAGATAACTCTTACTTGTGGGGAGCTGTCCTGTGCATTGGTAGGATGTTTACAGCACCCCTGGTGGCTACCCACCCTCCCAGTCATGACAACAAAATGTCTCCAGAGGTTATCAGATGTCTTCTGTGGTGGAATGAGACAGGAGAGATTTCTCCTGGTTGAGGACCTCTTATTTAGAGATAAATTAAACTACTATTACCAGGGTAAGGAAGAGGGGGGCAAAGTACAAGAAAGATACCCTATTCTTTAATCTAAAACACAAAAACTCGGAAAATGTTACAGAAAGACATATCACAATATTTTGACCCTGTCAAAAATTACAGACTTTCAGCTATAAGATAAATAAGCCTTGCTGATGCCATACACAGGGGCTTCCCTGGTGGCTCATTGGTAAAGAACCTGCCTGCCAGTGCAGGAGACATGGGTTCAGTCTGGGTTGGAAAGATCCCCTGGAGAAGGAAACTACAAGCCATTCCAGCATTCCTGCCTGTGAAATCCCATGGACAGAGAAGACTGCCAGGCTACAGTCCATGGGGTTGCAAAGAGTTGGACATGACTTAGTGACTAAACAACAATGCCACCTACAGAATGATGACTATAGTTAATAATACTTATTGTATATCTGTAAGTTGCTGGAAAAGTGAATCTTAAAAGTTCCCATCACAAGCAAAACATGTTTGTATTTATGTAGGGTGATAGACATCACTTGATTTATTGTGGTGATCATTTTCCAATGTACAAAAAAAATACAAAATGATTATGCAATACACCTGAAACTAACATGATGTTACATGTCAATTACACCTCAATTAAAAAAATAATTTTCAGTACCACTTTTCTAGATATGCAGGGCAGAAATAGAGACACAGACACGGAGAATGGACTTGTGGACCCAGAGGTGGGGAAGGGAAGGGTGGGACGAATTGAGAGAGTAGCAGTGACATATATATCATGTGTAAAATAGCTAGCTAGTGGGAAGCTACCGCATAACACAGGGAGCTCAGCTTGGTGCTCTGTGATGACCTAGGTGGGTGGGATGGGGGAGGGAGGGAGACTCAAGGGGTAGGGGATGTATGTATACATATAGCTGACTCATGCAATTATGCAGCAGAAACTAACATAACATTGTAAAGCAATTATACTCCAATTTTAAAAAATGCTTTTGACCTTAAATTACACTATGATCTCAGGAGAAACAAATCAGACTTCAGGAGAGGTGAGAAACGGAAGGAGCCAAGAAGGTTCTGAGGAGCTCAGTGATAAAAGCCCTTGATCTTCACACAAGTATTTCACTATTTTCAGCATTCTCTGTCTCTCCAGCAATCACATTATACATGTCATTATCTATTTATACTTACGACATTTTTGTTCAGCAGATATCTATATCTCACCCACAACGTGTCAGGGATCACTGGGGACACGGCACATACAATAGTGTATGTGATATTTAGGGTCTTTACCTTCATGGCATTTGTATTCACATGGAGTAGTTGACAGGAAACAGTAAGCCAATCAATAAATATGTTAACTTTGGTGGTGAAATGTGTCAGAAATGAATGGTGAGGTTGGGGGAAGAAGCACAGAAGGCAAGATTTCACAGGCCAGTCAGGGAAATTCCACCTTAGAGATGACCCTACATTTGTATTCACATGGAGTAGTTGACAGGAAACAGTAAGCCAATCAATAAATATGTTAACTTTGGTGGTGAAATGTGTCAGAAATGAATGGTGAGGTTGGGGGAAGAAGCACAGAAGGCAAGATTTCACAGGCCAGTCAGGGAAATTCCACCTTAGAGATGACCCTGACTCAAAACCCAAAAGATAATTAGACATTAAACTTAAGTAAGGTTAAAGGTTTCTCATCTGAAGTTCTGAAGATGATTCATGGAGAATAAATGAGTCAGCACCATATATGTATGTGTGTGTGTATGTGTGTGCGTGCGTGTGCGCTCAGTCGTGTCTGACTCTTTGCGCTCCCATGGACTATAGCTCACCAGGATTACCCAGGTAAGAATACTGGAGTGGGTTGCCAACTCTTCCTCCAGGAGATTTTCCCATCTCAGAGATAAAGCCTGCATCTCTGGCATTCTCTTGCACTGGCAGGTAGAGTGACTCTTTATCACTGAGCCACCAGGAAAGGTCTGTGTTTCTCTGTGCTATGGTCTAAATGATTGTGTTCCCCCAAATTATCTATGTTGAAATCCTAATCCCTAAAAGCAATGATATTAAGAGGTGGGGTCTCTTAGAGGTGATTAGGTCATCTGGATGGAACCTTCATGACTGGTATTAGTGCCCTCATAAAAAAGACTCCATGTATAAGGAATGTCATATGATATTTATCCATGCCTTGGGTATTATAAATAGTGCTTGCCTTATATGCAGACTCTAAAAAGAACGATACAAATGAACTTATTTACAAAACAGAGATTCACAGACTTAGAGAACAAACTTATGGTTGCCAAAGTGAAGGATAAGGGAAGGGGATAGTTAGGGAGTTTGGGATGGACATGTGCACACTGCTATATTTAAAATGGATAACCAACAAGGACCTACTGTATAGCACATGGAACTCTGTTCAATGTTATGAGGCAGTCTGGATGGGAGGGGAGTTTGGGGGAGAATGGATATATGTATATGTAGGGCTGTCTTTGACTTCNACTGCTATATTTAAAATGGATAACCAACAAGGACCTACTGTATAGCACATGGAACTCTGTTCAATGTTATGAGGCAGTCTGGATGGGAGGGGAGTTTGGGGGAGAATGGATATATGTATATGTAGGGCTGTCTTTGACTTCCCAGCCTCCAGGACCCTGAGAAATAAATTTCTGGTGTTTTTAGAAACCACTCAGTCTATCATACTTTTGTTATAGCAATCTGAACAGACTAAGACAGTATGTACACACATGTACAATTAAGTTCACTTTTTCTCTACCTCCTTCCTCCTGTTTATTCATAATTGTTCCTCCTTTGCTAACTTAGGCCAGTAAATGGTTCTTTCTACCCATCTGCTGTCTCCTAGCATCAGGCTCTTCCATTTTCAGCTCCCACAATTACCTGTCTCATTATTTTGGTATTTCCTAATTTGAATTCATCTAGTGGCCTAAAATTACCTTTTGGTTCCAAGTAATGCCATACACTGCTTGCTAATATAAGGATTCACTACTTTTGGTTCAGATGCCCTTTCTTAATCCAAGCAAATAGTCTACGGTGGGAAAATGTCAGTGAGTACTAAAATACTTGCCTGCAGTTTCCCTTGAGCAGTATTGCAGTCAAGTCAGTTTCTCTTTAAAGAGTCTGTGGGCTGGCAAGCTTCCTGACTGACATATCTTCCCAAATCACCAGGTAAATCACTCTTTGGTGTGTACTCAAGGTCATTCTGCCCTTCAGCTCTGCTATCATCCATGTTCCATTTATAATTTATCATCTGGAGAAATCCCTGGAAGATATCAGAAAAATGATCCTAGTAGTAACAGAGGTTAAAAGCAAATAGATAAGTATATATCTGCCTCACAAGAGGGTAAAATTAAAACTGATTTTCCCCAGACACAGAAATGAACTTGTGTTTTACACTTCTTAATTGACATTTTCTGATATGAATCAAATGATTGAACAGCCATGTGAGCCAAATCATGTTTAAAGCTTTGGATAAAATAGCCATGAATGGAATAGATATTGCTCCTAGCTTTGAGAGCTTACACTCTAGTGGGGCCGTGCAGTGGCTATTTACCATACCTCTCTGACTGCCCAGCACCCTCTTAGTGCTTCTCTAGTGTTTTGCAAATTTTCCACCTGAGCAAACCTACCTCCTCAAGGAAGATCCCCAGACTCAATATTCTAGTCTCTCTTGCAATGAAGTCACAGGCCTATGACTATAGCTCTCTTGATCACATACACTGTTGATATTAAATACAAAAGAAAATGCCATGAAGATGAAGTCCAAAACAGAACTTTCTTTTTCTGAGGGTGGCCAAACATTGCAAATCTTTCAGGCAAGAAAAGGATCATTAATATAATATTTGGTGCCCAAGGTGTAGAGTCAGTTAAGCAGCTTCATGGTATCATTCAGGTATTTTCTACATTTATGAGATCCAATATGGTAGCTAATAGTCATATGTATCTATTGGATCCCTGTACTGGGGCTAGTGCAACTGATAACTACATTTTTAAATTAAAATTTCCAAATAGTTGTTACATTCACTTATTGGAAAACTTTTAGGTATATTTGGAACAACTTTGTTATGTGTATTTACTTTTTCAACTGGAAATTTTATGAAGTCGAAAATCTGATCAGGTTTTCTGATGGAAATTTAGTACACAAATCAAGATGGATTGTTATGTAAAATACACACAGGATTTTGAAGACTTCAAATAAAAAATAATGTAAAATATCTCATTAATGATATCTTCATTACATGTTCTAGTTATATTTTTGAGTGATCAAGGTAAATACAATATATCCTTAAATTAATTTCACTTCTTTCATTGTACTTTCTAAATGTGGCTATGGAAAATTTTACATATGTGGCTCATTTATATTTTTATTGGACAGCAATTTTCTAGACCAGTGGTCCTCAAATTTCAATATACATCCAAATTAACTCAAAGGCATGTTAATTAGTGTTTTAATTGAGAGGAACAGAGGGTGAATCAAGGAAGGCGTCTGAAGAAGTAACCTTTCAGGTGAAGTCTGAAGGTGAAGGTGTGGGGAGAAACCTGCTGCAGAATGAGCGACTAGCATGAGCTAGGATTCAGACTCAAGAAATTGATTGGTACTTCTGGAAAGACCCAACAGGCTCTTCTGCAAATCACAGTGAAAAGGAATGAAAAGGCAGTAAGAAGTGAGAAAAGCAGGTGGGGACCAACTGATGTGTGGTTCTCCAGGTCTTGGTAAGGAATCAGAATTTTATTCAAAGTGCAAAGGAAACAGATGAAATACTTTCAGGGGGATCTGATACAATTTCTAAAAGATTACTCACTCAGGCCAATGTCTGGAAAACTGACTGTATATGAGTCAAGTGGAAATAAAGAGACCAACACAAGGGCTATGAGAACAATAAGGCGAGGTCTAAGTAAAATGTGCTAAAATCAGCTAATGGTATTCCAAATGGTTACTGACAACAATGATGATGAAGACTGCACAAGTACTAAAAATGTTTAGGATACAATGTTAACTGAAAAGAGAAGAGTATAACATTGAACAGATATTATGCTTCACCTATGTGAGTTTTGTATGCATACAAGGACTTAAATGAGACTACACCCCAACTACCTCAAAAAAATAAATAAACAGTGGAAATATGGATTTTTTTCTTTTTTATTGATATTTTCTTTCAAGATTTTAAAATAATGTAATATTATTTTACAACATAAATTGAGAAATTTTCTTTAGTTAATTGAAAGAATTCTCTTGCTTTTTCTCTTAGTAGGGTGACATATTTTTATTAGCCCAGAAGATTAAACTGTTGACAGTATAAGTCACATTTGCATTAGTGTTTATCACTGAAGAGTGAGTTTCAGTTTACTTTTTTAATACAAAGAGGCATTATATTAGTTTTCCTATATCATTCTTTGCATTACAAGCACAAAAAAGATATCTGCTTGAAGAATTTCTAATTATGTTAAATGCATCAGATCTCCAACTGGAAAACAATGGTGGCTATCTGATTTCAAACCACTCCATATAATATCTCAGCAACAACAAAAAAATACCTTCCAAATCATTATGACTTGTGTAGTTAAATGCTTAATGATATTTGCATGCTAAATATATATCCTGTTACCCTTTATCCTACAAAAAAGAGCTCTAAATATATAGAAACTATACAAGTACTCTTGCTTGGAAAATCCCATGGATAGAGAAGCCTGGTGAGCTGCAGTCTATGGGGTCACGACTGAGCAACTTCACTTTCACTTTTTACTTTCCTGCATTGGAGAAGGAAATGGCAACCCAACCCACTCCAGTGTTCATGCCTGGAGAATCCCAGGGACAGCGGAGCCTGGTGGGCTGCCGTCTATGGGGTCACAGAGTCGGACACGACTGAAGCAACTTAGCAGCAGCAGCAGCATACAAGTATTATTATTAAAAGTGAATTTCTCTATACCTTGGAATAGGAAAAAGGCTTTCAAATGATGACTCCCAAATCCAGATACCCACTATCTGAAATCTATCTTCTTCAGTGATGTATTGTCTCTCTCCCTCAACTAGAGGGTAAACTCCATAAGATCAGCTGGACTCTCATTCGTTTTCTTCATTATTAACTACTGGTTTATAGTAGAGGTTCAATAAATGTCTGATGAGGAAAGGGAAAAAAAATCCAATTACCAAAAAAATAAAATTTTAAAATCTGACTTCTGACAAATTAAAATCATTTACACAGCATAAGCACATATCAAAGTCAGAAGAGAAATGAAAAACTGGGAGAAAATAATTGCAATATATATCACTTTTTTGAAAAAGCCGGCTTAAATCTCAACATTCAAAAAACCTATATCATGGCATCTGAGCCCATCATTTCATTGCAAATAGATGGGGGAAAAGTGGAAGCAGTGACATATTTTTTCTTGGTCTCCAAAGTCACTGCAGATGGTGACTGCAGACATGAAATTAAAAGACGCTTGCTCCTTGGAAGGAGAGCTATGACAAACCTAGACAGCATATTAAAAAGCAGAGACATCACTTTGCTGACAAAGGTCATATAGTCAAACCTATGGTTTTTCCAGTGAAAAGTGAAAGTGTGAGTTGCTCAGCAGTGTCCAACTTTTTGTGACCTCATGGATTGCAGCACACCAGGCTCCTCTGTTCATGGACTTCTCCAGGCAAGATTACTGGGGTGTAACCATTGCCTTCTCCAGGTAATCTCCCGGACCCAAGGAATAAACCCGGGTCTCCTGCATTGCAGGAGAATTCTTTACTGTCTGAACCACCAGGGAAGCCCAGTGGTTTTTCCAGTAGTCATGTATGGATGTGAGAGTTGGACCATAAATAAGGAAGACAGCTGAGTGCCAGAGAATTTATGTTTTTGCATTGTGGTGCTGGAGAAGACTCTTGAGAGTCCTTTGGACTGCAAGGAGATCACACCAGTCAATTCCAAAGGAAATCAACCCTGAATATTCATTGGAAGGACTGACACTAAAACTGAAGCTCCAAAACTTTGACCACCTAATGTGAAGAGACAATTCACTGAGAAAGCCCCTGCTGGGAAAGACTGAGGGTAGGAGGAGAAGAGGGCAAGAGAAGATGAGATGATTAGATAGCATCACTGATTCAATGTACATGATTTTGAGAAAACTCTGGGAGACAGTGAAGGACAGAGTGTAAGATACATTTCGGGCTGAGGCATAAAAGGAGAGACGACCTCAACGGAGGTAGGTTACCTTTGTTTAGTCAAGGAGAGGCGACAGTCAGCCTAACGACCAGGCTGAGCGTGAGAGGGATGAGGGAGGCTTCATATCGAAAGGGAGGTTTGTGGAAGCGATAAGGGAAACATTAGTCAGGCGGAACTTTTTGGGTAACCTTTAGTTGAGATGGCATTTGTAGTTGAACAGTGGGTGGGAGGTTTCTGGGCAGGGGGTGATAAGTCCCAGGCAGATGCAACTGGTCTGGAGCATCAGGGCAGGACTTCAAGTTCAGTTTTATTTTACCTGGAGTTAGATGATTCAGCAAGGGCCTTTGAGACAGTTGTTTTCTAGGCCCAGGACTCCTTCATTCCAGACCCTGAAATCATAAAAATGGGAAAATGGGTGCCGTATCTCTCTGGCTACTTCCTGCTGGATAGGGGTGACATTCTGGGTCTGGAATGGAGGATCGTCCTAGGGCCCAGGGTCTCCTTTTCCTGAGGCCGGGTTGAGGCTCTCAAAAAGAAGAATGGTCTTGACCTGGATGGCCTGAATCCGTTCTTGGAGAAACCTTTGAAAGAGATTGAAGAGACAAGGACCAAATAAGAGGAATAAAATGATAAGTACTAATGGTCCCAAGAAAGGGAGCAACCAAGGGAGGGCCAGCTGGAACAGGTTCTGGGGAGAGTAAAGGTTTTGTACCTCTTCTCTGTGGCTTTCGATTCTGTCTCTAAATTCTTTGCCCTGGACTATGCCAGTTTCATTAAGAAAAGAGCAGCAGTCCTCTCCTAGGAAAAGGCAGGTCCCTCCTTTTTTCATGGTGAGAAGGTCCAGGGCTCGCCTGGTTTGTAGGGCCACAGAAGCTAATGAGTTAATTTGTCTTTGAACCGAAACGAAGGACTCCACTACCTGCTCCATGTCCTCATTAAATTCTTGGGACAGCTTGTAGTAGAAATGAGCCGAGGTCAAAATGCCCCCAATCCCGGTGCCTAGGAACACGGCTACGACAGCTCATTTTTGTTTGTTTGTTTTTTTGGTGGGAAAGTTCCCCTTGGAGGTAGACTATTTGTTCTATCTCTTCTTCTTTGAGGAATGTTAGACCCAGGGTCAGGAAGACCAAGATGCAAGGTCCAGGGGGGTCAAAGGGGAGACATGAATATGCGCAGGTCCTGCAGAGAATGAAGATTCCAGGGTTGGTGCAATTATTTGCGTTGTTCCAGAGAACCCAAGTGGAACAGAAGGAGGGAACGGAGTTTGTAAAACCAGTGTAGTTGGGACTAGAGTAGTTGATACAGGTTAGGTTTGAAAAGGCTGAGAGAAGGTCACTGACAGAGACTGGCCCAATGAGTTGTGTAGGGGAGGGGAGGTTTTTGTGGGGGAGGGGAGGTATAGTTGCCCTGTGACAACCAGGCTAGGGTAAGGGAATTGCTGTGTGTGGTGAGGGAGACAGTGACACGCATATTCAACACTGGGATGTGTTGTATGTACTGAAAGAATTGGAAAGAAGAGTTGAGAAGGTGGGTAAGGTGTTGGTTGTCAGAGGGAGGTTTTAGGAGAGGCTGTAATTGGGAAAAGAGGACTATGAGGCCCAAGGTTACCTGTAACTTGGAAATTATGTTCCTTATAACTGTTCTTGTTTCTTTTCCCTATATTGATCTAGTACCCACCCCGCCATCTGAGTACCCGCNGAAAGAAGAGTTGAGAAGGCGGGTAAGGTGTTGGTTGTCAGAGGGAGGTTTTAGGAGAGGCTGTAATTGGGAAAAGAGGACTATGAGGCCCAAGGTTACCTGTAACTTGGAAATTATGTTCTTTATAACTGTTCTTGTTTCTTTTCCCTATATTGATCTAGTACCCACCCCGCCATCTGAGTACCCGCAGTGGGTAATGGGATAAAAACATGTTTTTTCCATTTGGCTTACAGCAGACGCTCACGAAACTCCCTCTCTTCCGTACTTTAACAGTGAGTAGGGATTTGGACTCCCCCTCCACCCCACACCCCCGCCCTGCCCCAAGGTTCATGGTGCATGGTGCATGGTGCATGGTCTTGGAACCCTGTTGGAACATGAGGAATGAACATAGGAATAAATGTCTGAGCAGGGGCAGGGATTGGCCAGAAGGCAGGGGAATGCTGCAAGGATAAGGAACAGGGGAGTCATGGGTCTGTCAGTTAATGCAGAGGAAATAGCACCCTAGGAGTAGAACACAGCTAACAGCGTAGGTGATACCGATGAAGAGAGGAAGGAGCGGTGACCAGTCCTGAGGGAAGACAGTTGCTAGGCCCATAGCATGGACTAAGATTAAGAGTACAGTTATAGTTAGAGAGATGGGGAGAGGACAGTCAGGGCGAGGGGCGGAAGGCCCCAAGTTGGTGGTTGCTTGAATCTGAGGAACAACAGTGTTCATTAGGATGTAGAATGATGTAGAGAATGGGGGTAAATAAATCAACTTCGTCTGGACTTAGGTTGTAGAGGAGCCGCGGATGAGACCCCCGCATGGTCAGATCTTGGCAGGAGGTTCCTGCCGGGGCGCTGGTCCAGAGGTCTTGTAGTAGTTGGGGCAGGAACAGGGGGAGGAGTGTCCAGGTCATTCAGTGTCCTCGCAGATGGTTGGCAGGAGATGTCACCGGGTGATTCTTAAGGAGGTAGTCCCTGAGAGGGAGACCTGATCGGTGTCAGTTAAGGAGGGCAGCCCAGGATCTGAGGTGACCCATTTTAGCTGAGAGAGGTGTCACCCAGGAGGTGACCTTCTTGAGTTTAGCTGCAGTCGGGGTAAGGAGGATGATTCTGAACGGTCCCTGCCACTGAGGTCACCCTGGGGATTATTAGACAGGTAGACCATGTACCACATTTGTAAAGAGGGCAAGGGGGTTTGGGGGTCAGTGGTGGGCAAGTTGTGGTTGATGTATTTCCAGAGGGCATTGTGGAGTTCCGCCAGCAGAAGGGCGTGTAGGAAGCTTGGTGTGGGAGGAGATTCAGGGGGCGTCCAGGAGGGAGCATGGGCCTTCCATACATCACCCCAAAGGGGCTCAGCCCCAGGGGCTTTCTGGGCAAAGCCCGCACTTTGAGGAGAACAATGGGCAAAACTTTAGTCCCACCCAGATGTTCCTCCAGGGACGGTTTGGTAAGAGTTTCCTTGATTATTCTGTTCATCCTTTCTACCTTTCCTGAGGACTGGGGACTATATAGAACGTGAAATTTCCAGGGTATCTGTAAGAATTGGACAAGTTATTAGGTGACCTTGGACGCAAATTCCAGGCCACTATCAGAGTGTAGGGATAAAGGTAGGCCAAACCTGGGGATAATATCTAGGAGGAGGATTCGGGTCACAGTGTGGGCTCTTTTGTTTGTGCTGGGAAATGCTTCTACCAATCCCAAAAAGGTGTCCACAAGGACCAGGAGGTATCTGACTCACCGAAGTGGGGGCATATGAGTAAAGCCTATCTGCCAATCCTGTGCTGGGAGGCTGCCTTGCATTTGATGGGTTGGAAAGGATGTAGGTTTAAGGTTGGAAATGGGATCAGTACGTTGACACATCTGACAGGTAAGGTTATTTAAATATTGTTGGTCCTCAGTTGATATGGGGAAGTGGTTATGGAGGAAGTGTTGGAGTGTCTTGGATGAGGGATGGAAGAGTGAGGGTAGATAAGAGAGGATTTCTCTGGTGGTGGGAGGGTTGGATGGAGTCATGGCTAAGATGACAGGGGACCGGAGGAGGGGAAGGGACAGGGCTATCTCCTTTACCTTCTGGTCTGCGGCATTGCTATATAGGTTGGTATGAGACTTCCCTTTTGATGTCCCCTACCATGGAGGATGGTAGCTTTGTTTGGTAAGAGTGCTGCCTCTAGAAGTTTGTGGGTCAGGTCTGAATTAAGAATAGGGGATCCTTTTTGGGTTAGGAAACCTCTTTCTCTACATATCAGGATGTTTGAGTGAAGTATGTTATAGGCATATTTGGAGTCTGTGTGGATATTAACTCTTAGATTTTTAGCTAGAGTCAAAACTTTAGTGAGAGCTATCAGTTCTGCCTGTTGGGAGGTGGTGTGAGGTGGTAGAGGTGAAGCTTCAATTGTCTGGTTCCCATGATTGTGACAAAGGTCCCCCTGGATGATGGCATATCCTGCCATAAAGGGTGGGGATTTTTGAGAGCTGCCATCAATGAACCAATGTGGGGTGTCTGGGTCTCGGATGGGCTGATCTGTTGAATGTTGGAAGGGGTTTGGGGTAAGATCTCCTTACCAGGCTGCAGCTATGGAGGAGGGAGTCTGTTGTAGAGGACATGGGTAATAAGCTGGCGGGGTTAAGGGGAGANTGGCATATCCTGCCATAAAGGGTGGGGATTTTTGAGAGCTGCCATCAATGAACCAATGTGGGGTGTCTGGGTCTCGGATGGGCTGATCTGTTGAATGTTGGAAGGGGTTTGGGGTAAGATCTCCTTACCAGGCTGCAGCTATGGAGGAGGGAGTCTGTTGTAGAGGACATGGGTAATAAGCTGGCGGGGTTAAGGGGAGAGCAGGGGGAGAATGAGAGCTGAGAGTCAAGGAGAAAGGCATTTAGGACCGGTATCCTGGAAGGGGGAAGGGAGAGGAAAGCCCGATGTGATAGCAAGTCTCAGAAGGTGTGTGGAGAAGAGACTGTTAAAGGGGCATGTCTAGAGAGTTTATTTGCTTTGGGTACGAGTGCTGCAATAGCAGCCATAGCCTGTATACAGGGAGGCCACCCCTTGGTCACCATATCCAGCTGTTTTGACAGAGAGGCTATGGGAGCCCAGGTGTCCCTGGCCTGCTGACAACAGAAGTCCCAGGGCCTGTCCTTGGTTGGAATAGGCAAAGAAAAAGAATGGTCTGGTGTGATCTGGCAGGTGGAGAGTTGGCACTCGGAGGAGGCTCTGGGTGAACTGGCAAAGAGGATTGGCCAGCGAGGAGGGGTTAAAGAGGGGCTCATCCAGACATCTTTTAGTTTCCTCATAGAGCGGCTTTGCATCAGGGAGAAGTTAGGAATCCAGATACAGAAAAAGTTGAGGAGGCCGAGGATAGACAGGAGTTCCCTTTTCGTTTTAGGAAGTGGACAGTTAATTAAGGCCTGAATTCTATCTGGGGCATTAGCTCTTTGTTGGTGGGATATGGAGAGCCCCAGGCAGGTGACGTTTGTCTGGGCTATTTGGGCCTTAGATTGGGATACCTGATAACCCCAGGATCCCAGGGCCCCGGGGAGTTTGGCAGTATGTTGGAGGCAGAGTTTTCGGGTTGGGCTACAAAGGAGGAGGTCATCTACATATTGGAGGAGACCACTCGGGGCTAGGTCGAGTGTCTGTAGGTCCTTTTGTAAAGCCTGTCCAAAAAAGTGGGGGCTGTCTCTGAACCCCTGGGGGAGAACTGTCCATGTTAGTTGTTGGCAAACACGAGTCTCAGGGTCTTGCCAGGTGAAGGCGAAAAGGAGTTGGGAGAGGGGGTCGAGGGGGATGGTGAAAAAGGCGTCTCTGAGACTGAATACGGTGAAGTGGGTTGCAGTCAGGGGTATGGTGGACAGAAGGGTGTAAGTGTTAGGGACTGCTGGGAATGCCGGTGTGATGGCCTCAATGATTTTTCACAGATCCTGGACCAATCTCCGAGAGTTTGGTCCCTTCCTTACTGCCA
Source organism: Oreotragus oreotragus (assembly GCA_006410675.1). Taxonomy (NCBI): domain Eukaryota; kingdom Metazoa; phylum Chordata; class Mammalia; order Artiodactyla; family Bovidae; genus Oreotragus; species Oreotragus oreotragus. Next base: position 13,285 of record SJYX01005201.1, read on the forward strand.
GAATAAGCGTGTTATGGCGAATAGGTGTGTGGTGAAAGGGTAGGAACTAAGATGGAGGCTTGAAGAGGACAGTCTACGATAGGCTTAAGTTCCTTGTGGGTCTCCGGGGTGAGAGAGTACTGTTATTGGGTGATTATAGTCTAGGGATCTTTTAGGGTAATGTGGACTGGGTGATGATGTTTGGCTATGGATGGGTGATCAGTGTCCCAGACTTGGGAGTCTAAGGCAGGTAGATCCAAGGGAAGGTCAGGGGTGGAGGGAAAGGGACAGTCCAGGGGCCATCTGCATGTAGAATATAGAGAGCGTATCGAGGAGGGGTATGGTAATAAAGACCCCCAATTTGGATAACAAATCTCTCCCTAGGAGTGCCATCGGGCACGGAGGCATTATAAGGAATGAGTGTATGAGAGTTGATTTTCCAAATCAACATAGTAATGGAGGACTGAATTTTGGCCTTAAGGGAACTGTAGAGACTCCCCTTGATTGTGAGTTCTGACTCTTGAGTTGGCCCAGAGCAGGAAGTTAAGACAGAGAAAGGGGCTCCAGTGTCTACTATAAAGGAGGTCTTTTTTCCGGCCACTACCCTGTCTACCCCTAAGTTCTGAGCTCGTATCCGGGACAAGGGCTGGGGGGCTGGAACCCTGGTGTCATCATTGGAACAACTCTCACAGGGTTGGGCTGGGGTTCTGGGGAGAAGTGATGATCTCTCCAGAGGTGTCAGGGCATCCCTGTGGACATTCCACTCTCCAGGTCTGGAAGGTGGGGACCTCCCCAGGGTGCCAGGGCATCCATGGGGACAGTCCATCTTCCAGTGTCCCCACTGACCACAGATTGGGCACGCTTTTGTAGCGGGCTGTGGATTCAGGCATGCCTTTGCCCAGTGTCCTGATTGGTTGCATCAGAAGCAGGGTGAGTGGTGGGGGAGCAGTCTTAAGCCCTGGTCTGGGATGACTTGGGCCAGGCTAATCTCTTCCCTTAATCACTGCCGCCAAAAAGGCATATTTAGCTTTCCTTTCACAGTCTTTTTCTCTCTTAGCCTCCTCCTCTCTATTATTGAACACTTTGAAGGCTACTTCTAGAAGGTCTCTTTGGGGGGTCTCAGGGCCTTTCTCTAGTTGTCGAAGCTTGTGTCTAATGTCAGGGGCGGACTGGCTGATGAATTGAACATGAAGGTAGAGTAACCCAGCAGGGGTGGTGATATCTAGGTTGGTCTACTTCTGGACTGCCTCTGTGGGGTGTGCCAAGAATAAGGCTGGATTTTTGTCTGCCCCTTGGGTGATTTCCCTGACTTTATCATAATTGACATGGATATGAGTATTTTTTCTGCATTCATTCTAGAAGGCAGGTAATCATATGATTGAATCTCCTGATACCTGGGTCACCAGGCTGGTATGTCCAGTGGGGATCTAACTGAGATACCGCCTCATCAGCAACTGGACTGTCCCACTCTTGGTTATGTAAGTGATTGGCATGTGCTTTTGCACTTGCCAGATATGGTCTTTTTCATCTGGGGTGAGAGTGGTATTTAGGATATAATATACGTCACTCTGTGTGAGGTTACAGGCCTGGAAGAGTCTCAGGAATTCTTTTCTGTATCTGGTAGGATTTTCAGAAAATGATTCTAACTTTTCTTCTATCTGGCTCATGTCTAACAATGAAAATAGCACGTGGTCTTGGGTGGGGCCCTCTGGTCCTGCCAGCTCTCTCAGGGGAAACATGTGTTGGGTAGGTGACCGTGTGGCAGGGGGCAGGGGCAGTCAGGGAGATGGGGTAACAGGCTGGAGGGGGAGTTAGGAAAGGTTTTGGAGCCAGGAGGTGAGCTGGATGAGGGGAAAGGAGAGGGTTGGCGGTGTGGCTGGTAGGGTTGAACTCCAGGGGTGCAAAAGGTCGTGATCCATGGTTAGTTGAAGAAAGGAGCCCTTTTGCTTGGGAGGCAAGGTGCATAGAAGGATCTCATGGGTGGAGCAGGCCTTGCATAGGGAGGGCCTGCTCCAAAGAGCCCAAAAGGCTTGGGCATATGGGACATCCGACCACTTGTCATTCTGTTTAAGGAAGTCGGTGATATTTTGAAGAGTGTTCAAGTCAAATGTGCCGAACTCAGGCCAGCGGTCTTGATTATCCAATTGGTATTGAGGCCAGATCTGTATACACACAATTGCTTTAAGCAGTTAGTTTTGAGTTCAGTGAGTAAGAGTGGGTTGAGATTTTTGAGAACACAGGCCAGAGGGGAATCCTTTGGGACAGATTGGCCAGACCGCATAATCAAAAGTCAAGCAGAGGCTCCTATTGGGAGTTCAAGTCGTCACCCATAGTCACAATAGGAGTTATGAGAAGAGAGCTCTGTGTCGAGGTGGAGTGTCCCGCACCATCGCTAGCAGGGTGGCCTTAGGCTGAGGGTCTCCGGGATCTGGAGAGGATTGTTCTAGGGCACCTCTAGAACGCCATCTGGATCTTACCTTAATCTAGGGGCCGGCTTGAGCGGAGTGTTGCACATAGAGCGGTCGAATGGCAAAGAGTTCCCTATTCCGGAGGTCGTCAGAGAGGGAAAGCAGGTAGAGCCGGAGGCCTGGGTGTATGCAAAGCCTTAGCACAAGGCTTGCACCGCTCACGAAGGCACTAGGCGTCCCCGAGGGGAATTTATGAGCCCTGGCAGAAAGGGAGCTCGGCGGGTGTTCACGTTCCCAGATTCCAGGCAAAGGGAAAATAATGAGAGGGAGAGAGAGCGAGAGCAAAACCCTCTCCCGGGTTTCGGTTTCGGCAGCAAGAATGTTAAGGTATAGTTCAGGCTGAGGCAGAAAAGCAGAAGGGACGCCCTCAACGGAGGCAGGTCACCCTTATTTAGGCAAGGAGGGGCGACAGTCAGCCTAACGACCAGGCTGAGCTCTGGAGGAGGCTTCATACTGAAAGGGAGGCTTGTGGAAGCGATCATGGAAACGTTAGTCAGGCAGAACGTTTGGGTAATCTTTAGTTGAGATGGCATTTGTGGTTGAACTGGGGGTGATAAGTCCCCTGGGTAGGGAGCGATAAGGGCAGATGTAGGGGGTGAGAGGTTTCTGGGCGGGGGGTGATAAGTCCCAGGTGCAACCAGCCCGCAGCATCAGGGCAGGACTTGAAGTTCGATTCTATTTTCCTCGAAGTTAGATGATTCAGCAAGGGCCTTTGAGACCATTGTTTTCTTTTCTAGGCCCAAGAACTCCTTCACAGAGGAGCCTGGTGTGCTGCAGTCTGTGGGGTTGCAGAGTCAGACGTGACAGTGATTGAAAAACAGCAACATAACTTTAAAAGCGGAGGAGGCAATGGCACCCCACTCCAGTATTCTCGCCTGGAAAATCCCACGAGCGGAGGCGCCTGGTGGGCTACAGTCCATGGGGTCGCTAAGAGTCGGACACGACTGAGCGACTTCACTTTCACTTTTCTCTTTCATGCACTGGAGAAGGAAATGGCAACCCGCTCCAGCGTTCTTGCCTGGAGAATCCCAGGGACGGAGGAGCCTGGTGGGCTGCCGTCTATGGGGTCGCACGTAGACACGACTGAAGCAACTTAGCAGCAGCAGCAACTTTAAAAGATCTCATATATCATACAGAAAAACTTTTAATTGAAAAAACAAAGAGCTGACTCTCATAACTTAGTAACTAAACCACCACCATCACATTGACAAAACAGATAAAAATCAAATACTTGACAATATGTTTTATTGGTAGAGATGTGGGAAACAGGCATGAATGCACTTTTGGTGGGAGTCCAAAGTGGTATATTTCTTTTATAAAAGAATTTGACAGTATTTAACAACCTAGCAATTTCACTTCTTCTAATTTACCCTGAAAATACATATTCTCGATCTATCACCCCAGATTTCTCCCTTTCCATTTCCAATTCAACAGTCCTATAATACATCTAAAATTTCTTTGCCCACTTCGAAAAAGAAACTGCTCCTCTTTGCAAACAAAAAGAAACACTCAGGAGACAAACTAGAAAAAAATGAAGCTGGTTCCATTCAAGGCATGGGGAGACTGGGATGAAAGGTATGTGGGAAGGATCAACCTACTCTGAATATATCTTTCTGTTTGTTTTTGACTTCGAGAAGCCTCTACATATTCAAAAAACAAAATTAAATCAACAAAGATGGGGGGGTGACCCAGAACAACAAGGACAACAGTAATAACCTCAAAAAACTAACACTGGAAACAAGTGATAATAAATGAATCCAACTACACAATTAAAGTTGGGGCTGGAGAGGGAAAGTTTGACTAATTCAAGTATATTGCGTGCAAAGTCGCTTCAGTTGTGTCTGATTCTGCTGAAAAGCAGGATGTTTGTAAGATTTAACGTATTCCCACAGATTGCATATTTCTAGGGAAGGAAAAAGCAGCAACTGTATAGTATAAATTTCCAATAAATGGACCTACACAATGAAGTATTTAGGAAGAAAGAGATACGGTGTGTGCAAATTTCAATGGTTCAGAAAAACAGTAATGTACACACATATATAGGAAAAGAGCATATGATAAATGGGGCAAAATGTTAACAATTGGTGAATTTGGGTAAAGGGTACATGGATGTTTTTGTGCTACTCTTGCTTTCTGTTTAACATTATTTCCAAATAGAAAACAAAACAAAAAGTAAACTGTACACAAATGTCACTTTTCCACCATCCTCTGAGTAAATGCAAGTGCCATCCAAATAGCGATGTTTCCATCTCTTGTTGAATTGGGAGCAGATTGTTGGGTATTTTACACAAACTTAAAGAAATAATGAAATGTCTGATTTAAATAGTTAAAATAAGTACATTATGTACTTAGTAGCAATATTAGTATATTTCCTCTCAAATGTGAATTTCTTACACTGCAGTCTTTTAAGAACCAAGCATTTAATGCCACACAAGATAGATCACAAGAATAAAATTACTTCCCAATGGATACACTTTAAAGACCAAATTGATATTTCAAAGCGTATGGCTATTACATTAATTTCTCCCAAATTTCTTTTGAAAAGCTGGTATGGTCATAGTGAGAGGGGAAAAATTCATCAAACTCAAATCTCACTTTTAATCAGAAATTCTTGTGAGGCAAGAAAATGAGAATGTTTAAAAGGTGACTTGTAGGGCTGCTAATAATCATGGTGAAAAGGAGAAGATGAGAAAGAGCAGTATCTTAAAATGGGCATGAGAGCTAGAAAACAGAAACCTGGATTTAAAGCCTGCTTCTTCCTCTTAGAAGTCACTTAAGGCAAGGTGCAAAATTCTCTAAGTTAGGATTTTCTAAATCAGTGGTTTGGTTCTCATTGCGGTACCTGACCAACACCATCCTCAGTAACCAGGAACTTGTTATAAAAACAAATTTTCAGGTACCACCTGTAACCTATGGAGGTGAGGTAGATCTACTGACCTGTGTTTTTAAAATGCCCTGCAAGTTTTTCTGATACTAAACTTTCGGAACCATAAGTCTAAACTACAATAAAATCATAGTAATAAAAAAACAACAATAGTAATAGAGTCTATCCTAGGATTATGATGATGATTAAATGACGTATTACTCGTGAGGAAGTGATTTCTAAACTGTTACAAAAACTCTCATCATTAATGGCAGATTATTACTGTGTGACATAAAACTGTGGGAGAAAAATCTTAAAACCAATAGTACTTTGGGCTTTTTTCAAACTTCCCTTTTGCAAAGCTTCAAAAGAGCTTAATTCCTTAAAACTTCCTACACTTGGTGCTAAGTCTTGCACAGAGGATTGCTCATTAAGCTTTGTTGATGCTAACTGAAATAAGTCGAGTTGAAAAAGGTCATTGGCAAGTATTTTATCTCTTGTTTTTGATATGGTCAAACTGGGAATTTTAAACTTCACCAAATCAACCAAGTGATTAATTTTGAAAGACAATTTAGCTTCTGTGTTTAGAAGCACATGCTGTCTTTGGAGTTATGCTGTTGGGTACCACTCACTGCTGTGTGACTTTGGCAAAGCTATTTACTCACACTGTGCCTCCTGACTTTGCTCACAGGACAAGAGTGATAATAATAATATTCACCTCATTGGGACTTTGGGAGTATTAATTAAAATTTTAAAGAACTTTAAAATGGCCTAGTACACAACCTTAAAATTCTTCCTGTACCCTGAATGCCACACTTACTTCATTCCCTTTTTACTTCATTTTTTCCCAATTTGCTTTCTTCAGAGTTTTATGCCCCTCTCCCTCAACACTTTCTTTTCTTGGTATCTGCACATTTCCTAATGAAGATGAAGACAGGCACATATATCAATACTGCTGCTGCTGCTAAGTCACTTCAGTCGTGTCCAACTCTGTGCGACCGCATAGACGGCAGCCCACCAGGCTCTCCCGTCCCTGGGATTCTCCAGGCAAGAACACTGGAGTGGGTTGCCATTTCCTTCTCCAATGTATGAAAGTGAAAAGTGAAAGAGAAGTCGCTCAGTCGTGTCTGACTCTTGGTGACCGCTCCTCTGTCCATGGGATTTTCCAGGCAAGAGTACTGGAGTGGGGTGCCATTGCCTTCTCCAACATATATCAATAGACACCTTAAATGTTTTTTATTTATGAATGAGTAACTATTTGAGATACATTATACTGTTCTGCCTGACCATATAGTGAAATAAATTATGAATAGACACTTTAAATGTTTTTTATTTATGAATAACTATTTGAGATACATTATACTGTTCTGCCTGACTATATAGTGAAATAATTTGAAGGAATTGTGGATCAGAAGAACTCCAAGGTAATCATCCTCAAATTCAGGCCTACTGTACCATTTCAGGGCTTCCCTGGTGCTTCAGACAGTAAGGAATCCGCCTGCAATGCAGGAGACCCAGGTTCAATCCCTGGGTTAGGAAGATACCCTGGAGAAGGGAACAGCTACCCATTCCAGAATTCCATGAACAGAGAAGCCTAGTGAGCTACATACCATCCACGGAGTTGCAAAGATTAGGACATGACTGAGAGACTAACACTTTCATTTTTTTTCTACCATATTAGAGCAAAATCTAATATGCTCTAATGTGATCTCTTGGCATGGGAACCTACCTTGCCTCTAGCTGACTTGATAATGTGGCCTTAGCTTTCTCAGCTATGAAACTGGGAAGTTGATCTAGACAATCCATGAAGTCCTATCCTATACTAACTTTTTGGTCCTAAATAAAACTAAAAGGTAAAATTACTCCACTGTCCTATATTACTTTTTTTTTTAAATCATTTTCAGGCATTTAAAATGTAGGTGTAGGGACTTCCCCGGTAGTCCAGTGGTTACGAATCTGCCTTCCAATGTAAAGGATCCCTGGTCTGGGAACTAAATTCCATCCCAGCAGTCAGCTAAGCCCATGGCCACCAATGAAAGATCCTGCATGCATCAGGATTATAACTAAAACTTGACGCATCTAAACAAATAAATGCTTTAAAAATAAAATGTAGATGTATACATGATCCTAAGTAGAACTATAAATACACACAACACCAAATTATACACAATGTACTCATTAATGCCCATTGATGAACATGTATCTTCAAATTTCAGAACTTAGGCTGAATTCATATACCTCCAAAAGTGAAACCATTCAATTTTCAAAATGCAATAGTATTTAAAGACTTTCATATTAATTATTGGCAAATGTCCACTTTAATTGGCATGATCAGACCAAAAGATTAAAAAAACTCATTATTCTAATTATAAAGCAATATGGCTTTTCTATGGCTTTTCTGTAAAATATCTGAAAAATGTATAAACAAGCATAAAGTAGTACTGTGTATTTACTAAATTAGGATCTTAAATACAGTTTTACTTCCTCTTAGAGAGAACAAGAGCATTTTCCTGTATTTTTAAATATTTTCCAGACATGAGTTAATGACAGAATGATACTGCAAATGATGGACCTACCGTTGCTTTAAAACTAGCATTTATCATATTTTAAGAGCTATGTAGAGCAATATGTGAATATTTGGGATAATTATGAAATGACCAGTAGTTAAAATTTCAGTAGTCCAAAGCAGGTTTTTAAAAAGCATGTATATGCTCTTATCCCCCAATATGAAGTAGCAAAGCTTTTGAAAAACCAACTTCTCTGAGGTCAAATTTACATACACTAAAACACACACGTTTTAAGTGTGCCACTAAGTGTACAGTTCCGTGACTTCCGCACACGTGTACACCTGTAGAGCAGCGACCATTATCAAGACATAGAAGATGACCATCACCCCCAAAAGTTCCCTCTTACCCTTCTGCCATCAGTTTCCTCTTCCTACTCCCAGGCGATCTTTGATCTGCCTTCTGTCACCAGGATTAATCATGCTTTTCTAGAATTCCATAGAAACAAAGTAAAACTGATTTATTTGTGCCTGGCTTCTTTGCTCAGCATATTCTTAACAGACATCTATCCATGTTGTTGCATACACTTCAAACTTTCCTTTGTTGCTGAGGAATATTTCACTGTATGGATAGATACAGTACAATTTGCTTATCCATGGATTACTTCCAGTTTTCCTTTTAACTATAAATCTTATGGATTTTTCCCATCATTTTAAAGTTTGGCTATAACATGCACATATCCTAATTTATTTAAATGTTCTACCTCTGTTGGACATGCAAGCACTTTACCATGTTTTAAAATAATAACAAACACTGTTATAAATTTCTTCATAAACTCAAATATTAACAGAATCTGATCTGGGAATTGGATCTTTTAATCTTTTGGAAATACTTTCACTTTTTTTTTAGATTTCAAGGGTACAAATAAGAAGTTTGATGTCTGCCTGCTTCTTTTTCTTTTAAAAGTATGATCTTTTTAATATATATATATAAATTTGTATGATTTTAAATTTATGCAAGTTCAAATATGTCTCTGGGATATGTATGGGACATGATTTTTTTTTTTTTTTAAGTTCTTGGAACCTGCTCACCATTTAAAACTTTTTTTTATTGGAGTATAATTGGTTTATAATGTTGTGTTACTTTTTGCTGTACAATGAGGTGAATCAGCTATGTGTAAACATGTAGCCCCTTCCTCTTGAACTTCCCTCCCTCCCCACCCCACTCATCTAGTCATCACAGAGCACACAGCTGAGCTCCCTGTGTGGTAGAGTAGGTTCCCACTGCTGCTGCTGCTGCTGCTGCTAAGTCGCTTCAGTCGCGTCCGACTCTGTGCGACCCCATGGACTGCAGCCTACCAGGCCCCTCCGTCCATGGGATTCCCACTAGCTACCTATTTTACACAAGATGGAAGTTCCCTAAAAAACTAAAAATAGAACTACCATATGACCCAGTAAACCCACTCTTGGGCATATAGCATGAGAAAATCATAATTTAAATGTTCATTGCAGCACTATCTACAATAGCCATAACAGAGACATAACAGCAACTTAAATGCCCACTGACAGATGAATGGATAAAGATGTACATATACATAATGGAATATTACTCAGCCATGAAATAGAACAAAATTGGGTCATTTGTAGAGATGTGAATGGGTGTATAAAGTCTGTCTTATAGAGTAAAGTAAATCAGAAAGAGAAAAACAAATAGTGTACGTTAACACACATGTCAAATCTAGAAAAATGGTGTAGATGAACCAATTTGCAGGGCAGGGATAGAGATGCAGACATAGAGAACAGATATGTGGACATGGGGTCAGGGAAGGGGAGCATGAGATGAACTGGAGAATCAGGACTACATATATACACTCTCCATTTTAAATCTGAAAATTCAAATATTATAGCTCAGAATTTTTAAAAAATCTCTTTACTGTTTGTTTCTTCTAAAACTGCTTCGAGCCTGCATTTTATTCTCATATTGAACCTCCTCGATGTGCCTTAATATTTTTAAATATTTTTATTCATGATTTCCATATATTTGTATTCATTCTTTATACTACCAATATGTTCTCTATTGATTGAATGGTGCATGCTGTTTTTGAAAGTGAGCATTTTATAATTTTTATGTGATTAAAAAAAAATCTCAAGCCAAATTTCCAGGAACTCTTCTATGCCCTCCAATGCCATGTTCTTTTTCTTATTTCATATAAATTTGTGTATCCATGTATATATATATACATGTATCTACTTTTAAAGTTTTTCCTTCAAATCCTTTGTTTAAGCTACTACATTTCTTTAAATGGCTTGATATTACTTTTTATCTTTGAATGTCAATTGAGTAGGGCCTCCTAAGCACCTGAGTATTTTAAGGCGGAATTTCTTTTGCAGTAGTGAACCAGTCAGTTCAGTTCAGCTCAGTCGCTCTGTCATGTCCGACTCTTTGCGACCCCATGAATCGCAGCACGCCAAGCCTCCCTGTCCATCACCAACTCCCGGAGTTCACTCAGACTCAGGTCCATCGAGTCAGTGATGCCATCCATCCATCTTATCCTCTGTCATCCACTTCTCCTCCTGCCCCCAATCCCTCCCAGCATCAAAGTCTTTTCCAATGAATCAACTCTTCGCATGAGGTGGCCAAAGTACTGGAGTTTCAGCTTTAGCATCATTCCTTCCAAAGAAGTCCTAGGGCTGATGAGAATTGGGCAATTGGTTGAACTGTATGAGGATAAAACTCTTTCTTCTCAAAAGTAAGCTGGGAAAGGCTATTCTGACCTTCTGGCCTAAATGCAAAACCAGCCCCTTCCCGAGCTGTATGCAACAACCAAGCAGGAGTAGGTGCCTCTTCCATCACCAGCTGCCCATTCCCACTCCAGAGCTCTGGGTCCAGCGTCATCTGCAGAATTAAGCATCTTTCAATTCTAAGAATCCTTCATACCATCTCCAACTCTGCAAGCACTGACATGCACCTGTATCTTCTTTTATTAGAACTTGACATCCTGTATATCTGGGATTTCCTCTAGGCTCCAAACATTCACCCAGTTATTTAAACATTGTGCTCTTTGGCAGACTGTTGAGACCAGGTAGACCCCTATTGGTCCAAGAGATGAAGTTTCTCAAAAACCAGGGATTAAATGGTTGGATTTTAACTTAAGGGTAACAGGAATCCACTGAATTTTAAACAGGTGAATGAATGTGATTAAATCTGTAGTTTAAGAAGAAATAATCTAGCTTCAGTCTGCTCATATCCCTGGGGGCAGGAAGAGTGGCTATAATGGAGACTATAAGAGCCTAGATTAGGGCAGAAATGGAGGCTTTAATACAAATACAGCTGAGTGGGGATTTAGGTGTACAATCAGTGGTACTTGGTGGTAGACTGGTTATTGGGGCTGATGGAAAAGGAGACGTTGACCAGGTTTTTTGGTGAACCTGGTGATGATTAACTCTGCAAATGATGCATAAAACACAGCAGACCATATTAATTGTGCAGATGATGTATCCTTGCATCATCTAATACCCATGTAGCAGTATATTTAAAAATTCCTAGAGAAAGGACTTGGAGAAGGCAATGGCACCCCACTCCAGTACTCTTGCCTGGCAAATCCCATGGACGGAGGAGCCTGGTGGGCTGCAGTTCATGGGGTCGCTAAGAGTCAGACACGACTGAGCGACTTCCCTTTCACTTTTCACTTTCCTGCATTGGAGAAGGAAATGGCAACCCACTCCTGTGTTCTTGCCTGGAGAATCCCAGGGACAGGGGAGCCTGGTGGGCTGCCNGTCATCACAGAGCACACAGCTGAGCTCCCTGTGTGGTAGAGTAGGTTCCCACTGCTGCTGCTGCTGCTGCTGCTAAGTCGCTTCAGTCGCGTCCGACTCTGTGCGACCCCATGGACTGCAGCCTACCAGGCCCCTCCGTCCATGGGATTCCCACTAGCTACCTATTTTACACAAGATGGAAGTTCCCTAAAAAACTAAAAATAGAACTACCATATGACCCAGTAAACCCACTCTTGGGCATATAGCATGAGAAAATCATAATTTAAATGTTCATTGCAGCACTATCTACAATAGCCATAACAGAGACATAACAGCAACTTAAATGCCCACTGACAGATGAATGGATAAAGATGTACATATACATAATGGAATATTACTCAGCCATGAAATAGAACAAAATTGGGTCATTTGTAGAGATGTGAATGGGTGTATAAAGTCTGTCTTATAGAGTAAAGTAAATCAGAAAGAGAAAAACAAATAGTGTACGTTAACACACATGTCAAATCTAGAAAAATGGTGTAGATGAACCAATTTGCAGGGCAGGGATAGAGATGCAGACATAGAGAACAGATATGTGGACATGGGGTCAGGGAAGGGGAGCATGAGATGAACTGGAGAATCAGGACTACATATATACACTCTCCATTTTAAATCTGAAAATTCAAATATTATAGCTCAGAATTTTTAAAAAATCTCTTTACTGTTTGTTTCTTCTAAAACTGCTTCGAGCCTGCATTTTATTCTCATATTGAACCTCCTCGATGTGCCTTAATATTTTTAAATATTTTTATTCATGATTTCCATATATTTGTATTCATTCTTTATACTACCAATATGTTCTCTATTGATTGAATGGTGCATGCTGTTTTTGAAAGTGAGCATTTTATAATTTTTATGTGATTAAAAAAAAATCTCAAGCCAAATTTCCAGGAACTCTTCTATGCCCTCCAATGCCATGTTCTTTTTCTTATTTCATATAAATTTGTGTATCCATGTATATATATATACATGTATCTACTTTTAAAGTTTTTCCTTCAAATCCTTTGTTTAAGCTACTACATTTCTTTAAATGGCTTGATATTACTTTTTATCTTTGAATGTCAATTGAGTAGGGCCTCCTAAGCACCTGAGTATTTTAAGGCGGAATTTCTTTTGCAGTAGTGAACCAGTCAGTTCAGTTCAGCTCAGTCGCTCTGTCATGTCCGACTCTTTGCGACCCCATGAATCGCAGCACGCCAAGCCTCCCTGTCCATCACCAACTCCCGGAGTTCACTCAGACTCAGGTCCATCGAGTCAGTGATGCCATCCATCCATCTTATCCTCTGTCATCCACTTCTCCTCCTGCCCCCAATCCCTCCCAGCATCAAAGTCTTTTCCAATGAATCAACTCTTCGCATGAGGTGGCCAAAGTACTGGAGTTTCAGCTTTAGCATCATTCCTTCCAAAGAAGTCCTAGGGCTGATGAGAATTGGGCAATTGGTTGAACTGTATGAGGATAAAACTCTTTCTTCTCAAAAGTAAGCTGGGAAAGGCTATTCTGACCTTCTGGCCTAAATGCAAAACCAGCCCCTTCCCGAGCTGTATGCAACAACCAAGCAGGAGTAGGTGCCTCTTCCATCACCAGCTGCCCATTCCCACTCCAGAGCTCTGGGTCCAGCGTCATCTGCAGAATTAAGCATCTTTCAATTCTAAGAATCCTTCATACCATCTCCAACTCTGCAAGCACTGACATGCACCTGTATCTTCTTTTATTAGAACTTGACATCCTGTATATCTGGGATTTCCTCTAGGCTCCAAACATTCACCCAGTTATTTAAACATTGTGCTCTTTGGCAGACTGTTGAGACCAGGTAGACCCCTATTGGTCCAAGAGATGAAGTTTCTCAAAAACCAGGGATTAAATGGTTGGATTTTAACTTAAGGGTAACAGGAATCCACTGAATTTTAAACAGGTGAATGAATGTGATTAAATCTGTAGTTTAAGAAGAAATAATCTAGCTTCAGTCTGCTCATATCCCTGGGGGCAGGAAGAGTGGCTATAATGGAGACTATAAGAGCCTAGATTAGGGCAGAAATGGAGGCTTTAATACAAATACAGCTGAGTGGGGATTTAGGTGTACAATCAGTGGTACTTGGTGGTAGACTGGTTATTGGGGCTGATGGAAAAGGAGACGTTGACCAGGTTTTTTGGTGAACCTGGTGATGATTAACTCTGCAAATGATGCATAAAACACAGCAGACCATATTAATTGTGCAGATGATGTATCCTTGCATCATCTAATACCCATGTAGCAGTATATTTAAAAATTCCTAGAGAAAGGACTTGGAGAAGGCAATGGCACCCCACTCCAGTACTCTTGCCTGGCAAATCCCATGGACGGAGGAGCCTGGTGGGCTGCAGTTCATGGGGTCGCTAAGAGTCAGACACGACTGAGCGACTTCCCTTTCACTTTTCACTTTCCTGCATTGGAGAAGGAAATGGCAACCCACTCCTGTGTTCTTGCCTGGAGAATCCCAGGGACAGGGGAGCCTGGTGGGCTGCCGTCTATGGGGTCGCACAGAGTCGGACACGACTGAAGTGACTTAGCAGCAGCAAAGGACTGACTAAAGAGTGTGCGCAATTGAATTTTGATACATATGGCTACAGTGTTCTCCTTTAAAACTGATTTGGGGGTGGGGGTTACCTAACCCATGAAAAATAATGTCTTGCTGTCGGTTTGATTTTTACTTTTTAAAAAAATTTTTGAGAGTAAGAATGAATCTCTTCTAAATGTTTGGAAGACTAGAAGACGGTTATCCATGAATCTCCCTGCTCAATTTTCTATTGGTGATTTTCTTTTCCTTATAATTTTTAAAAGCTTTTTATCTAGTGAGGAGATCAGGTCTCTGTGGCCTAAGCATTGCAAATATTTTTATCAGTTATCTACAGAATGTTTTAATTCTTATGTAATCAAATTGCTCAATTTTTCTTCTATAATTTCTGAGTTTTCAAATAATGTTTAGAAAAATTTTCTCTATTCCATAGTTATTTAAATGTCATCCTCTCATTCTTTTACCTAGTATTTTCATAATTGTATCTTTAAACTTATTTAATTCATATAGAACTGATTTTGATGAAAGGAGATAAGACTTCACAGATGCCTGCTCATGATCCTAAAACATTCACTGAATAATCCATAAGTTCCTCCTTTATTATTTTAAAATAATACTTTCTTTAAAGCCATGAATTAAATTTCTGCATGTATAGCCCTATTTTTGAAATCTCCATTCTGATCCATTGAACCTATCTATTTTGGTGTTGATCAAAACTGTTTCAGTTACTGTGATGTTATATTTATTATCTATTGAGGCTTATTCCATTCACCACTTTTGAGAAACTTATATGCAGGTCAGGAAGCAACAGTTAGAACTGGACATGGAACAACAGACTGGTTCCAAATAGGAAAAGGAGTACATCAAGGCTGTATATTGTCACCCTGCTTATTTAACTTATATGCAGAGTACATCATGAGAAATGCTGGCTTGGAAGAAACACAAGCTGGAATCAAGATTGCTGAGAGAAATATCAATCACTTCAGATATGCAGATGACACCTCCATTATGGCAGAAAGTGAAGAGGAAATAAAAAGCCTCTTGATGAAAGTGAAGGAGGAGAGCGAAAAAGTTGGCTTAAAGCTCAACATTCAGAAAACGAAGATCATGGCATCTGATCCCATCACTTCATGGGAAATAGATGGGGAAACAGTGGAAACAGTGTCAGACTTTATGTTTTTGGGCTCCAAAATCACTGCAGATGGTGACTGCAGCCATGAAATTAGAAGATGCTTACTCCTTGGAAGAAAAGTTATGACCAACCTAGA
>SJYX01005202.1:0-99200 GCA_006410675.1 Oreotragus oreotragus
CCGGCATTTCGCATGATATACTCTGCATATAAGTTAAACAAGCAGGATGACAATATACAGCCTTGACGTACTCCTTTCCCGATTTAGAACCAGTCTGCTCAGCACGTGGTAAACTCTGAATAAAGGTGGCTATTCCTACTTCTGGGCTTCCCAGTGGTAAAGAATCCCCCTGCCAATGCAGGAGATGCAGGAGGCATGAGTTCAATCCCTGGATCAGGAAGATCCTCTGGAGGAGGAAATGGCAACCCACTCCAGTATTTTTGCCCGGAGAATCCCATGGACAGAAGAGCCTGGCGGGCTCAGTCCACACAGGTCGCAAAGAATTGGCCATGATTTAGCAACTAAACAACATTCCTACTCCTATTACTATTGTTGCTGTTATTTGGCTGATGCGAAAAAGCAGAGGCTGTTATTCATGCACGTACCCTGCTAAATCCCCTCCCACCAGCACACATGGTTGATGGAGACCACCATTCCCAGCTTCTGCACCCCCTAGAGAAAGCTATTCCCCTGGTGGTCAAATCTATCAGAAAGAAGCCACTGGCATCCCCAAAGATGCAGATTTTGTATCCAGAGATCCTGAACCCCTTCATGAATAAATTTCCTTCCATTCAAGGACCCTCCCCTTCCCATAAGGTTTTTCTGGGCTCAGAGCAGATCCTTTGGGATGCTGTGAAGTCAGCCTTTATGAGAAGGATAAAATTCTTGAATCTCTGCCTCCCCTTGGGGACAATCCATAGGTGACAATGCTTAACCCAAGGAGACCATCACAAAGTCACAGTGTAGGTACCGCCAAACATCAGGCAGACCACCTTGCCAGTCTCAGATGTGTCCCTTTTTAGCCTGGTATTTAAATCTCTGTAAGCCTCAGTTTCCTTGTCAGGAGAATGTGACTACTATTTGCACCAACCTCATGGGATTATCAAGAGGTTAACAGAGATAGCACATCACAAAACCCTGAACCTAGAGGCTATCCCACTGCGCATGCCCTGGAAAGGGTATGATTATGAAGGATATCATTATTAACACAGAGCTCCTGATTGCAGATAGAATGCCATGACTTTTAATCCCAGTTTGGCCACAAAATAACTGATGACTTTGGGCAGTCCCTCTTGGCCTCAGTTTACCCCTCCTGCTCACCAAAGCCTCCCTCCCCTCGGAAAATCCACCAGGCTACCACCAAGCTCCATCCCCACCCGGTGTCAGCAGCAAGTCTAAGTATCTTTGCTCCTGAATCTCTGCAAATCTCGGAATAGAAGAGCTGCTTATTCACTGTGTCTTTTTCACCAAGAGCAAAAAATCAGGGGTTTTTCGAAGCCAGGACTCACCCCATGTCCTCTGCCTCTTTGAAACACACACACACAGACACCCTGGCAGACGAGCCATCGGCAGCTGCCTTCATCCTCCCCCCGCCCCCATCACATGTTCATCCAGAGGTCCTTGTCAGAATATCCCCCCCGGGGCCAGCAGGTGGGAAATGTCATTTTGGATCCATTACTAGAGCTCTAAGGTGCTTAGAGATGATCAACACCAATTCCGACTTCCATCCAGGGAGGAGGGGCGGCCGGAAGCAGCCTGCATCTCAGGCAAACAGTCCTGCCGTGGCCACCCCAAGCTGCTGGGTACCCGCCGCCTGGGGAGGGCAGGCGAAGGGGGCTCTCCGGAGGCCGGGGACCCTCACCACTCTGTGTCCTCAGACTTCCCTGCCACGGCTGATTTGAATAATTCAGCAATGCCAGGTCTCCTGGGCACTATTGTCTTCAGCGAAGGCAAATCAGTCGCCTGCTTGGCCTGTTAAGAGGGCCCCTGCCTGCTGCCTTTTTCTGTAAATCAGGATTAATGAGATGGTGAGGGGAAGCGCCGGGCCCTGGGCAGAGATGCTGGCAACCGGCTCTCTTGGAGCTGCGGCTTCTGCCTCCGTGTCCTCGGGCAGCCTTCTGAGGCAGTCATCAACCTGTCGATCACTAGCTATCACCCGCCCTGCCAGCCCTCGCCTTGGCCCCGGCCCCTTTGCTGGCCCCCAGGGCTCCAGGGGAAAGAGAATGCAAGAGAGAGAAAGCTGTCTGCAAGGGGGCTTGGCCCCCTCACCCCCGGCTGCCCGGAGGGCTAGGCTGGTGTCAGGGGCTGGGCTCCTTTCCTGCTGGCTGCACCCAGGAGAGAGGCGTGGAGGAGATTCTCCCAGCCTGGGGCTGGCAGACAGCTTGTTAGGCTTCGCGGCAGCGAGCATCCTGGGCCTGGCTCTGTGACAGCTGTCACTCACACAGGGGACAAAAACCTCGTGCCTCTCCCTGGTGCCTTCCTCCCCCTCCTCCTGCCTTGTAGCAGCTAAACAAGGGGACTCTGGTTACCCCACTGCTGGGCTGTGTGACCTTGGGCAAGTCACTTAGCTTCTCTGGGCCTCAACTGCGTTATTTGGAAAGTGTAGATAGAAACATTTATTTGCTGCACAGGTGGTCAAGAGGATTCCACGGTGTGTGAAACGGAAAGTGTTAGTGTCTGACTCTCTGTGTGTGACACCATGGACTGCAGCCCTCCAGGCAAGAATGCCGGAGTGGGTAGCCATTCCCTTCTCCAGCGGATCTTCCCAACCCAGGGATCGAACCCAGGTCTCTTACACTGCAGGCAGATTCTTTTCTGTCTGAGCCCCCAGGGACCCCCATTCCAAGGTACATAGGCTTGTAAATTCCTACCACCAGCCAATGTCCAGCCCACAATCATGTATCATCACATCATATTCATATCATTTTCATTATTAATTCTACTCAAAGTATGGTTCACACGCTGTGCCAGGTCACAAACTATCACCTTTGCATAGTGAGGTATACACAGAGAAAGAGAGTAAATGTTAAGAAATTTTTATAATAATTCAACAGGAATTTTACATCTCTTGAATCTAATGATTAAAAAAGCAAGGGTTTCGACTTTGTGGTTCTTTTTGATTGTTCATTTAATCTTTGTAAAGTGCATTTTTTACTGGATTTTACAAGTGTCAGTCTGCAACAAATAGGAAATTTTGTTAAGAAGAACACTGGTCCTTCAGCACAGGTAGCTTGAGAAGCAGGATTCTAGATACTCTCACGTCACACAGATCCCCTGGAGAGCTTGTTAAAATAGTTTCTGATTCAGCAGATCTGGGTGGCACCTAAGAGTTTGTAGTTTTTTTTTTCCTTCCTGGGGGAGGACAGGGAAAGGGGTTTCCAGCTTTCCAAGACGTGCTAGTGGTAAAGAACCTGCCTGCTAATGCAGGAGACATTAGAGGCATGGGTTTGATCCCTGGGTCAGGAAGATCCCCCGGAAGAGCACACGGCAACCCCCTCCAGGATTCTTGCCAGAGGAGCCTGGTGGGCTACAGTTCATGGGGCCGCACCGAGTAAGACACATCTAAAGCGACGTAGCATGCATGCACATTTTGGGGGGTTTGACTGCCCTATGCAGTATGCGGAACTTCCCCAACCAGGGATCAAACCCATGCCCTGTGCAGTGGAAGCTCCAAGTCTTAACCACTGGACCACTGGGGAAGTCCAAACGTGCATCTCTAACAAGAGCCCAGAGGATGCTGAGGAAGCTGGTTCAGGGACCGCATGGGGGGAGTGGTGGGGGGGGAGTATGGAGCATCCTGGCTGATGCTTTATCCCCTGCCTGATCCAGCTCCACTCCCTCAGGTTCCCCCAACACCCAGAGATGCTGCCCCCTAGTCCCAGAGACAACAGCTCAGAACCCACCATGGAACCAGAGGCACTTGTCAGAACCCCCCAAAGCAGCAGCAGCCAGCGAGTAATGCATGTCCAAGAGGTACCTTGTGCCAGGCTCTGTGTGAGGCTCTAGGATGCCCCACCCCAGCTGCGAGTCTCTCTCTGCACGTCTCTGAGACTTGGGCGCGCACACGCGTGGTTGCTCGGTCACGTCCGATTCTTTGCAGCCCCATGGACTCCTCATGTAGTCCACCAGGCTCCTCTGTCCACGGGATTTCCCAGGCAGGAATACTGGAGTGGGTTGCCATTTCCCCCTCCATGGGATCTTCCCCACCCAGGGATCGAACCTGCATCTCCTCTGTCTCCTGGATTCCAGGCAGACTCTTTACCCACTGAGCCATCAGGGACGCCTTGAGACACTGCCTGTCAAACCCCAGCAGGCTGCCAGGCAATCTGCACACAACCAACAGCAGTGACTGTCGCTCTCCTGTTCAACTGCTTCCACCTCACAGCTGCTCTTTAAGGTAGAGGTGTATGTGTTAGCTATTGCTGTGTAACAAATCAACACAAAAACTAGCAACTTCAGTCCTGGGCTTCCCTGGTGGCTCAGCGCTAAAGAACCTGCCTGCCATTGCAGCAGGCACGAGGCTGATCCCTAGGTCGGGAAGATCTCCTGGAGAAGGAAATGGCAACCCACTCTCGTATTCTTGCCTGGGAAATTCCATGCACAGAGGAGCCTGGTGGGGCTGCAGTGCATAGCGTAGCAAAAAAGTCAGACATAATTTAGCGACTAAACAACAGCAAAGGAAAATCCACAGTTTCCCTTGAGTCTATGAGTCAGCTGGCGCTTCTGCTTGTCTGGGTCTGCCTTGACATACGCCGGCTGGCTCTCTTATGCATCCGGAGTCACCTGGCTCCTGGGTGTGTTTGAATAGTCTCAGCGGGGACAGCTCATGTCTGCTCCGTGTGGACTCTCATCCTCTAATAGGTTAGCCTGATTCTCCTTCTAAGGTTCAAAGAGCAGAGTGAACAAAGCCTCTTGGGACCTGGGCTCGGAACTGTCATACCATCACTTTCACTATGTCCTATTGGCCAAAATAAGTCACATGGATGGCTCAAAATCAAGGGGTGGGAGGAAAGACTCTACCTTAAGGCAGGAGCTGTAAAGTCACACTGCAAGGAACATAAACACAAAGAGAGGGGGAGGTTCAGGGCAATCTTTTGTAGGTTGATCGTTATCGCTCTTTCTAGAGGAAGATACTGAGGGTCAGAGAGGCTCAGCGACTCACTTGAGGTCAGACAGCCGTGAAAAAGGGACTGAGCCGAGCTCTGCCGGACTTGAAAATGTTCTCTGAACCACAGCCAGACTGCTCTGTGTGCAAAAAGAGAGAGGGGGGAAAAAAATACATTTTGGTAACTCAATTCACCAAAGGAAGAGGATTTTCAAATATTTTGACATCTCCAGTGGAGGTTTCTGCCTGCTCGGGCTCCCGTGCCACCCCTGCCCTCTAATCACAGGCCTGTTTTCCATCACCTGCTCTCTTCTTCCCTCCTGGGCCTTGCAGCTTCAGGCAATTTATCTTTCCCTCTCTTTTTTAATGGTCTCTTTAACGCAAGGGTTTTCTAACGAGACAAACTGAAGGGCTTGGGCAGAGCTCGTGTGTGCTCGTAGGAAGGTGCGCAGCGAGGAGCAGAAAGGAGTCCAGAGAAGGGACCAGCACAGACCGGGTGGTCTCCAGCTCGAAGAGCTGGAGAATTACGTCTTGTCGGGCACCTTGCCCATCCTTGTCCCAAAAGCCTAGGGCTCTTGTCCTGGCTTCCCCAAATTCCCGCAGTCCCGGAAATGTCCAGGGAAACCCTCTGGGGTACGCTGCAGCAGATGGCTAATTTAGAAACTCAAGCAGTCCAGAAAGCTTTANCATTTCCCCCTCCATGGGATCTTCCCCACCCAGGGATCGAACCTGCATCTCCTCTGTCTCCTGGATTCCAGGCAGACTCTTTACCCACTGAGCCATCAGGGACGCCTTGAGACACTGCCTGTCAAACCCCAGCAGGCTGCCAGGCAATCTGCACACAACCAACAGCAGTGACTGTCGCTCTCCTGTTCAACTGCTTCCACCTCACAGCTGCTCTTTAAGGTAGAGGTGTATGTGTTAGCTATTGCTGTGTAACAAATCAACACAAAAACTAGCAACTTCAGTCCTGGGCTTCCCTGGTGGCTCAGCGCTAAAGAACCTGCCTGCCATTGCAGCAGGCACGAGGCTGATCCCTAGGTCGGGAAGATCTCCTGGAGAAGGAAATGGCAACCCACTCTCGTATTCTTGCCTGGGAAATTCCATGCACAGAGGAGCCTGGTGGGGCTGCAGTGCATAGCGTAGCAAAAAAGTCAGACATAATTTAGCGACTAAACAACAGCAAAGGAAAATCCACAGTTTCCCTTGAGTCTATGAGTCAGCTGGCGCTTCTGCTTGTCTGGGTCTGCCTTGACATACGCCGGCTGGCTCTCTTATGCATCCGGAGTCACCTGGCTCCTGGGTGTGTTTGAATAGTCTCAGCGGGGACAGCTCATGTCTGCTCCGTGTGGACTCTCATCCTCTAATAGGTTAGCCTGATTCTCCTTCTAAGGTTCAAAGAGCAGAGTGAACAAAGCCTCTTGGGACCTGGGCTCGGAACTGTCATACCATCACTTTCACTATGTCCTATTGGCCAAAATAAGTCACATGGATGGCTCAAAATCAAGGGGTGGGAGGAAAGACTCTACCTTAAGGCAGGAGCTGTAAAGTCACACTGCAAGGAACATAAACACAAAGAGAGGGGGAGGTTCAGGGCAATCTTTTGTAGGTTGATCGTTATCGCTCTTTCTAGAGGAAGATACTGAGGGTCAGAGAGGCTCAGCGACTCACTTGAGGTCAGACAGCCGTGAAAAAGGGACTGAGCCGAGCTCTGCCGGACTTGAAAATGTTCTCTGAACCACAGCCAGACTGCTCTGTGTGCAAAAAGAGAGAGGGGGGAAAAAAATACATTTTGGTAACTCAATTCACCAAAGGAAGAGGATTTTCAAATATTTTGACATCTCCAGTGGAGGTTTCTGCCTGCTCGGGCTCCCGTGCCACCCCTGCCCTCTAATCACAGGCCTGTTTTCCATCACCTGCTCTCTTCTTCCCTCCTGGGCCTTGCAGCTTCAGGCAATTTATCTTTCCCTCTCTTTTTTAATGGTCTCTTTAACGCAAGGGTTTTCTAACGAGACAAACTGAAGGGCTTGGGCAGAGCTCGTGTGTGCTCGTAGGAAGGTGCGCAGCGAGGAGCAGAAAGGAGTCCAGAGAAGGGACCAGCACAGACCGGGTGGTCTCCAGCTCGAAGAGCTGGAGAATTACGTCTTGTCGGGCACCTTGCCCATCCTTGTCCCAAAAGCCTAGGGCTCTTGTCCTGGCTTCCCCAAATTCCCGCAGTCCCGGAAATGTCCAGGGAAACCCTCTGGGGTACGCTGCAGCAGATGGCTAATTTAGAAACTCAAGCAGTCCAGAAAGCTTTATTTTTTTGTAATTGAGTTTAATACCTACAGGGCTTCCCTGGTGGTTCAGTGGTCAAGACTCTGCCTGCCGATGCAAGAGACTCTGGCTCAGTCCCTGGGTGGGGAAGATCCCCTGCAGGAGGAAATGGCAACCCACTCCAGTATTCTTGCCTGGAAAATCCCATGGACAGAGGAGCCTGGCGGGCTGCAGTCCATATAGGTCGCAAAGAACTGGACATGATTTAGCGACTAAACAACATTCTTACTCCTATTGCTGTTGTTGCTGTTATTTTCATGCGCGTACCCTGCTAAAGCCCCTCCCACCAGCACACATGGTTACAGTCCAGGGGCCGCAAAAGAGTCAGACATGAGTTAGCAAATAAGCACAAGCACACGTGATTTCTATGTACACCTAGGCTCCGCCAAGCGACAGAATACAGTTACTGTTCATCTAGGGTCCTCTGCCTCCTTTCTCCAGGGCTATGGCTAAATTCTGGAGAGCATCTTCCCTGGTGGTCCAGCAGCTAAGACTCCACACTCCCAGTGCAGGGGCCTGGGTTCAATCCCTGAGCAGGGAACTAGATCCCCCATCCCAGGCAAGAACACTAGGGGTTGCCATTTCCTTTTCCAGGAGATCCTCCCAATCCAGGGATCAAACCCACGTCTCCTGCGTCTCTTGCATTGGCAGGCGGATTCTTTACCACTGAGCCGCCTGGGAAGCCTCTCCATGTTCCCTTTACTTCCCACCTAACTCTATCATGCCAGGGAAGGCAATGGCACCCCACCCCAGTACTCTTGCCTGGAAAATCCAATGGACGGAGTAGCCTGGTGGGCTGCAGTCCATGGGGTCGCTAACAGTCAGACAGACTGAGTGACTTCACTTTCACTTTTCTCTTTCATGCATTGGAGAAGGAAATGGCAACCCACTCCAGTGTTCTTGCCTGGAGAATCCCAGGGACGGGGAAGCCTGATGGGCTGCCGTCTATGGGGTCACACAGAGTCGGACACGACTGAAGTGACTTAGCAGCAGCAGCAACTCTATCATGCAGCCCAAGAAGTCTTTTCCAGTCTCAGAGACAGGACCGCTTCACTTTTCCATCCTTCCAGATCTTTTGTCCTATGCCCAGTCCTTGGCCGGCTTTTAAAACTCAAAAGCCAAGACTGGATTCCTTCCTTATCTGAGTTCTGCTGTGTCATTCTTTCCCTGAGGCATGCCGAGCTGTCTGGTCGCTGCCTGAGTGAGGAGATAGGCCACAGGACAGAAATAAGCACAGAAATTTTTTATTTTATTTTTTTTAAAGAGGAACTAAGTTAATATTTTCCTGCCAGGCTGTGAAACACTGTGTTTGTGTGAGTTGCCTTTTTCATCTCTCCCGATTTTCTCAGTGACCCTACAAGAAATTCATAAAATGTCCCCATTTTATAGATGAAGAAACGAAGTCAGGGAGGATGGATGGCTTGCTAGACCCAAACCCAGGGAGGGCGGCATCAAGCGGCACACAACCCCGTGTTTTTCTGGTTTGTTTTTTTTTTAACAGGAGGGGTTTTTTATTAAAAAAATTTTTTTTGGACTGCTCTGGGTCTTTGTTGCTGTGTGGGCTTTCTCTAGTTGCAGAGCACAGGGTCTAGAGCACAAGGGCTTCAGTAGTTGCAGCTCACGGGCTCTTGAGCTTGGATTCAGAGGTTGTGGCACTCAGGCTTAGTTGCCCTGTGGCATGTGGGATCTTAGTTCCCGGACCAGGGATTGAACCCGTGTCTCCTGCATTAAGCGGTTAAGACAGATTCTTAACCACTGGACCACCAAGAAAGCCCACACTCCCCAGTTTTCTGACCCCAGGTCAGCACTCTGACAGCAACTGTATTACTTCCCTGTGTCTTCTGTCTTCTTTATCTCCTGAAATCTGTTGTGTTTGTTTTTTTTTTTTTTTTCAAGAGTTTTCTCCCTGTCACTGAAAGGGTACAGTATTGTGACATAATTAGCTTTCTTTGGGCATCTTGACCAGATATAAGAATTCTCCTAAGCTAAAGGAAAAGTTCTTGGATGAGAGAATTTTAGGCATAAGCGTAAGTGGGTGAAAGGTCACTAAACTAATCAAATATTCCTGAAATTATACACCAAAGTTTCACCCACAAGTGAGCTGGACCTTCTGGATGAGCAGGATCAGATACAGAAGGTACGAGAAACAGATGGACACACAGACCGGAGGCCAAGCAGGAGGCAACAACCGGAGTGACCCAGCCCATCCTCTCCCAACACAGGCACTCCCCAAGGAGCGTCAGCTTCGAATTCAATACCAGCCCTAGAAGGTGATGGAGTCTGAACTCCCAGTGAAGAACAGATGGGAAATGGAAGGAAAGCAAAGTTCAAAATATGCTTTCCATATTTCTTGCCTAAATGAAAAAAAAGAAAAAAAAAGTTTTAGGAACCACTGATCACCTGTTGCAAGGGGTTATCTGTACCCAGTGAATTCCCAAGTCAGCAAAGGGTATCTCCCCTCTCGGATCCAGGCTTGTCTACCACAAGCAGACGCCTGAGAGTGCAGGCAGCCATCCCACGCGGTCCCCTGGACTCGGAGGGTCCACCACAGGAGAAAGGAAGGGTGCAGACTTCAGAGGCATGCAAACCTGGGTTCAGATTCTTTTAAAAAAAAAGAGAGAGAGCGCGATTAATTTCTGCGTATTTATTTGTTTCTTTGCCCTGGGTCTTTGTTGCAGCGCGTGAGATCTTTAGGTGTGACAGGTGAACTCAGCTGTGCCATGCCCCTGCTCAAGGATTGAACCCCAGCCCCCCGCCTTGGGAGTGTGGCGCCTTAGCCACTGGATCACCAGAGAAGCCCCTGGGTTCAGAGTCTGAACCTGCCATTCTCTGTGTGACTTTGGGCAAGTTGTTCATCCTCTCTGGGCCTTGGTTTCCTCATCTGCAAAGTCCGCTTTTTTTTTAGTATTATCTGTTCGGCTGCACTGGGTTGCAGTTATAGCATGTCTGTTCGGCTGCACTGGGTTGCGGTCACAGCATGCAGGATCTTAGCTGAGTCACGCAAGCCCTTAGTTGAAGCATGTGGGTCTAGTTTCTCAACCAGGGATCAAACCCGGACCCCCTGCATTGGGAGCACAGAGACTTAGCCACTGGCCCGGCAGGGAAGCCCCTGCAGGGATCTTTACTGATTTAAACAAATTAATGTAGAGTCATGGTCGTATGGTCGCTACTAAAATAGGACAGGATGGGTGTAGCAGAAATGGCACGATGTGCTCACCAAATGCGGCTTCATATTCATCTTTCCTGGACACGTAGAAAATCACCCTTCCTGGCCTCCTTCCAGGTAGCTAGGGTCACGTGACTGGTTCCGAGTGGAGGTCACAAGCATCACTTTCAAACTAAGGAACTTCTCTTGCCCACGTTATTATAGGAAGCCTCCTGTTGAAATGCAGAAACATATTCAAGGAGTCTAGATCACTGAGTCACCACGTGGAACATAGCTGCCCAGGCCCATAGTGGACTTTACAGGGGCAAAAAAATGAACTTTGCTTATGAGGCATTTTTGTTGCAGTAACCTAGCTTTTCCTGACTCATTCAGCCGTTGTTGGTCTTTCTCTGTCTTACTGACCTAGTACGATAAAGTCTGAGTCCATCCGTGCAGCTGCAGTTGACATTATTCCATTCATTTTGTGGCTGATTAACATTCCATGTGTTCTTGCCTGGAGAATCCCAGGGACGGGGGAGCCTGGTGGGCTGCCGTCTATGGGGTCACACAGAGTCGGACACGACTGAAGCGACTTAGCAGCAGCCATTCCCTTCTCCAAGAGGTCTTCCTGATCCAGAGATTGAACCCAGGTCTCCTTCACTGCAGGCAGATTCTTTACTGTCTGAACCACCAGGGAAGACCAAAGGCTCCCATTTAAATTCCAACAGGTTAACTGACTAACAGATCCACATGGAATGTATGGATGGCTTTATTCAGATCCCTCTTGGGAGCAGGTTGATTTGGAGGGAAAGGGGGTAGAAAGAGTTTATTGCAGGGAACCATAAGCATCTGTCCAAACCCAGTCATTTCAGAGCGTCCCAGTTCTCTCATATCGAATAGATGATGCTTGCTAATATCCGTTTCTGCTCCTCAACCCCCGCTCCATCCTTTGTACCCACAACTCTTAATGGCCTGGCATTAGTTTGCTCTTCTTGGCCCCTCATACCTGATGGCAGAGGTGTAGCTGCTCTAGTTTTGACCTTGGACATGGCCAATATGTAAGACTCTATCTCAGTCAGCAACTGCCCCACCACGCTCCCATCCTTGGTGCCTCGCTGTGGCATGGACCGGTATCTCACAAGTGGGGCTTGGACACATTGGTTCAAAAAAAAAAAATTTTTTTTTTCTTGGCATAATTGAGCCAGAAAGTCTACATCCCGGGATCATCATGTCTAGAATCAAAGAGATGCAAAATCAAAGTGCTATAGTAGTTGAGGATAGAGTGCTACAGTATCAAAGAACACTAAAACCCCCTGAATCGTAAAGAAACCACAGAACTACAGATCCCAGCTGAGCCTAAGTGGAAACTTAACATGTTAGGCCTGCTCTACCCTCAGGCAGCTATTTGCATGAACGGCAGTGCTTGAGGGCTGGGAGCTGGAGGAGGTGCAAGACGGCGTGTGCTTAGGATCCAGGAGGACAGTGGTCCAGGCAGGGTGGTCCCTGACTCCTCTGGTACCTGGAGCCACACCTGGAGAGCTTGGCGGTCTTTCTCACGAAGCTTCCCTTGAGTCAGGCTCCTCTGAGCCCTCTTCTCAGCGAGATCTTGTCCTTAGCACCCGTTCTTGCTGGACCCGCATCACCCAGTTGTAGTAAGATATAATCCAAAAATAATAAATGCCGGAGACGATGTGGAAAAAAAGGGGACCCTTCTACAATGTTGGTAGGAATGTAAACTGGTGCAGGCACCGTGGAGAACAGTATGGAGGCTCCTTAAGAAACTAAAATAGAGCTATCATATGATCCAGCAATCCCACCCATGGGCATATATCCAGAGCAAACTATGGATCGAAAGGATGTATGCACCCCAGCGTTCACAGCACTATTTACAACAAACTAGACATGGAAGCAACCTAAGCCTCCATCGACAGAGGCGTGGGAAAAGAAGGTGTGGTACATTTACACAATGGAATATTACTCTGTCATGAAAAATAATGAGCCAGTGCCATTGGCAGCGACATGGATGAGCCTAGAGAAGATCATGCCAGCGAACTAAGTCAGAGAAGGAGAAATATCCTGTGACATCCGTTACATGTGGAATCCAAAAATCAATGATACACATGAACTCATTTACAAGGAGGAAACAGACTCACCGATTTAGAGAATAAATTAACGGTTGTGAGAGGGGTGGAGAATGGGGGGGAAGAGATAGTTAGGGATTTGGGGATGGACATGTACTCACTGCTATATTTAAAGTAGATAACCAACAAGGACCTACTGTACTAACACAGGGAACTCTGCTCAAGTCATGTGGCAGCCGGGACGGGAGGGGAGCTTGGGGGAGCATGGACATGTATATGTACGCCTGTGTCCCTTTGCCGTCCACCTGGAATTATCACAACGCTGTTAATCAGCTATAGTCCAGTGTAAAATAAAGTAAAAAAAAAAGTAAAGTTGCTGACAGTCTGCCTGCCATAGTGCCAACGTGCAATACTGATGAATCAGGAGCCGGGCCTGGAACTGGATGTGGGCCCCAGCGCCCAGAAAATTCAAGCGCTCCCTTGCTGTTCCCTGATGCCATCACTTGGCTTTACACTGTGATTCTTCCACTGCGGGGCACTTGTTCCAACGTGAATTTCCACTGCCGCCCACACGCCACAACCTGGGCAGACAAGCCTCCTGCCTAGAACCAGATTCCAGGCCCCAGTGAGGACAAACAGGCCGCCACCACTGTACGGGGACATCGTGGGACAAATGAAGGACCCGCACCCCACCAACATCTCCATTCTCCTCCTATCAGAGGCAAGAGCAGCTTCTCACTCAAGCCGATTGAAAAGAGCAACATTTTGCTAACCTCCAGTCCCCCAAAGCCCAACCTGGACATTTTGGGAATCAGGGACATTTTTCTCAATAAATATCTTCTCCCCAGAGCGAGACAGCCTGCCCGTCCTCATTGCCCTTGGAAAAGCTTGTCTGTTAGATGTTCTGAGCTGCCGAGTGCCTTCCTGGTTAAACATTTATTCTGCAGCTTTCGTGGATAAATAGATCCATACATGTGTCTGCATGGTTAGGATTAAATATTAAGAAGATGCACAGGCAGAAACCTGGTCAGCCTGAATGAGTTGAAACTTGGGGCACAAATGGCGGATCTGAGTGGGGATGAAGAGGAAGTGATTAAGAGCATCACGGTGGCCCGTCGGGTCCTGGGCTGCCCAGGTAGAAAGAAGCCCTAACGTGGCTCTTCTCCCCTTCTTTTCCTCTCTTCTCGCCTTCCCCCTCCTTGCTTTCTCCTCCCTCCAAGGCGTGGAGGAGCCGCCTTCCCTTCCAGCATTCACAGCACCACTCCAAATCTGACTGCCTTTTACAATTTTATTTGATTAGGTTTTACGAGCTGACTCGCTTGACGACATGGCGCAAGTTGCCGGATATGTCAGAGGCCTGGTGGAGACCGGAATTGAAATGATTCTAATTACATGTGATAATTTTTGCATTCTAACATAAAACAGTTACCCCCCCCCAAAAAAAAATCCCATTACAATGGTTAAAAGACAAATCATTTAGCAAGTCTCTTTCTTTATTACTTTATTAGACAATTTACAAGGCAACATTTTGAACACTGGGATCGGGTGATGGCCCAAGGCTATCCAACTGTAAGTTGCACTAAGAAAAGGGAGTTCATCTCTTGTCATTAGTCAGAAAGTCAAATGCAATCATGGGGACTCCATTTGGCTTGTCAAATTAGCCGCTGTTTCAAGTCATTAGCATGGCGGAACATTGCAAGCGTGGAGAGCAGGCCCCCAGCTCTGGAAAGCAGCAGTGAGAAGCCACCCAAGATGCTTTGGATCACCTCCTCCAAGCAGCCTGCAAACATCCCGAATCCTAGCCTCCACGCCTATGGGAGCACCACTGTCTATTTAAGCCCCCCTCTATGGTATTCTGTTACGGCAGCCTGCGCAGACTAAGACGCACTTTACAGGTGAGGAAACCAAAGTTCAGAGAGTCAGAGACGCCTGACCAAGGTCGCGTGGCGTGGGATCGGCACGGATACTCTACTCACACCAGGGGGACCAGCATTTGTTCTCTGGCTGCGATGGTCACCTTTACGTGCCAGCTTGATGAGGCTTCAGGGGGGCCTGGACAGCGGGGCAGACACTCTTTCTGGGGATGTCTGTGAGGGTGTTTCCAGAAGACACTGGCATTTGGATCGTCTGGGTGAGTAAAGCTCGTCCTCACCCACGCAGGTGGGCATCACCCGACCCACCGAGGGCCGGAAGAGAACAAAGGGGCAGAGGGAAGGCCAACTCACTCTCTCTGCTTGAACCAGGGTGTCCACCTTCTCCCGCCCTTGGATATCAGCCCTCATGGTTCTTGGGCCTTCAGACTTGGACCTGGACTTGGACCATTGGCTCCCCTGGTTCTCGGACCTTTGGGTTTGGACTAGAACCATCCTGCCAGCTTTTCTGGGCCTCAGTCTTACAGACAGCAGGCTAGGGGACTTCTCAGCCTCCATAATCGTGTGAGCCAATCCTTCATAATAAATCCCCATCTATCTAGTTATCTATAAATCTATTGATATATCTAATCCATACCTACCTACCTACCCCTATCTAGCTCATCTATCTCTCTATATATAGATTTATTCCCCAGTGGCTCAGTGGGTAAAGAATCTCCCTGCAATGCAGGAGACACGGAGATGTGGGTTCTATCCCTGAGTGGGAAAGATCCCCTGGAGAAGGAAATGGCAACCCACTCAAGTATTATTTCCTGGGAAATTCCACGTACAGAGGAGCCTAGCAGGCTACAGTCCAAAGGGTTGCAAAGGAGTCAGACATGACTGAGCAACTAAACACACACAGGTCGACCCACCTACCTGCCTACCCATCAGTCTGTCCTACTGGTTCTCTTTCTCTGGAGATCCCTGACTAACACACGAGCCAGCTGATCACTGGCTGTACTCCTTTGGGCAAGTGTCAGAGGTAAGGCAAGGGGCCCCAGTAAGCAGACGTTACCACGCAGGCTGTTCAGTAGAAAGTGCTCTTGGGGTTGGAACTCAAGGACAAGGGGAGAAGGAGGCAGAATTGGGAAGAGGAAGAAGGTGAGCTCCGACGATGGTCCAACAAAGAGCTCAGTGGACCTCACACAGAGCTCTGGAGCCAGAATGGCCTCTCAGAAGCATCCTGAATTAGGACAAGGGGTCAGGACCTTATCTTCCCACATCTATTGGTCACTGGATGTTGTCCGTCCCCAGAAGGGAATGACTTTGCTGAGTCAGCCCGTGAAGAGGGCACCACTCCTGGAGTGAAAGAGTAAACACCTCCATCCTTCAAGTGGAGCCGGTTGTACACCCCAGCATCCAACATGGCAGGTTACTTAAATGGTCTGAACTGCAACGTGTCTTCAGCTGCAACCTGGGGCAAGCAGCACATACAGACTGCTAATACGGTGGAGGTGATTGGTTGATACTTAACGATACACCGGGCCCGAGGTTACGAGCTTTACATGCACTTCAACTCACGGGGACGTTTGAGGAGTGAATGAGGTAAACCATGTAAAGGCTTAGACTACTGCCTGGTATACTACTATTGCCATACATATTGAAGTAACTATTGTATATATGTGTATCTGGGAGGCCCTGCGCTGAGTCTCCCTTGCAGTGCATGGGTTTCTCTAGTGCCCTGTGGTACATGGGATCCTAGTTTCCCGAGCAGAGATCGAACCTGCATCCCCTGCATTGGAAAGAGGATCCTTAGCCACTGGACCACCGGAGAAGTCCATCCTCTATTATTACGTTAAATATCACGCACGTATACGACTGCAGCCATCTCTTCACTGGCCTCACAGTAGCCAGAAAGAGCTCTCAAAAAGGCCACTATCGCTAGGTTACTCCCCAGCTCTGAATCCTTCCAAATACATCCCTATGACTTTCTAGACACAGCCCATCCCCAAAGGCGTTTGCTAATCTCGGCCCCTCTATGCCTCACACTTCCCCAGCCTCACAGCCAAGTGGATTTAGCGACTTTATGGCACCCCACCCCAGTACTCTTGCCTGGAAAATCCAATGGACGGAGTAGCCTGGTGGGCTGCAGTCCATGGGGTCGCTAACAGTCCGACAGACTGAGCGACTTCACTTTCACTTTTCTCTTTCATGCATTGGAGAAGGAAATGGCAACCCACTCCAGTGTTCTTGCCTGGAGAATCCCAGGGATGGGGGAGCCTGGTGGGCTGCCATCTATGGGGTCACACAGAGTCAGACACGACTGATGACTTAGCAGCATAACCTTATACCTCAGAGCCTTCACACATGCCATTCCACCCGGAATGCATACCTGATCACCTCCCCCATATGATGAATTCCAGCTTCTTTCTCAAGACTCAACTCGGGTATCACCGTCTTTCGGAAGCCCTCTTCGAACTCCAGGCTGGTCGGACACTTTTCCCAGACCCCTGCGCCCCCTGGGCTTGCCCCAACCATGCTACGTGGTTTTTCTTTCTTTTTTTTTTTTTTAACATATACACACGGCTGTGTTTGTTGTTACTTATTTTCGGCTGTGCTGGGCCTTTGTTGCTGCATGCAGGCTTTCTCTAACTGCAGATAGTTTGGGCTGCTCTCTGGTTGCAATGTGTGGGCGTCTCACTGTGGTGCCTTCTTTTGTTGCGGAGTGCAGGCCCTAGGTGCACAGGCTTCAGCAGCTGTGTCTTGCTGGCCCTTGAGCATGCGGGCTTCAGTCATTCTGACTCACAGGCTCAGTAAGTTGCAGGGCACAGGGTTAGTCGCTCCATGGCATGTGGAATTTCCCCAGGCCAGGGATCGAACCCAAGTCTCCTGCACTGGGAGATGGATTCTTATCCTCTGACCCACCAGGAAAGTCCTACCTGGATTCTGATTATCCACTGGACACCATTCTGTCTACCCCATCGGACACTGGGTTCTATGAGGCCAAGGCAGCAAGAGTATTTTTGGATTCCAAAAGAACTGTCCAAGAAAAAAAAAAAAATTCTCCATTCCCAGCCCTCATTTCGGGGTTGGGGGGTGGGAGGCTGGTACACAGTAGTTTGATCAGGAAACACTCACTGCATGAAGGAATCTTTCTAGGAAAAGCCCATCCCTTTCTAGGAAAAGTGTAGGGACCTTTCTCCACGTCTCAACGGAACCTACCTAGAAATTCAATTTGAAACCCATGAAAATTGGCTGCAAATTTACTAACCCCTAGAGATGTAGATGAGCGAAACCAGGCAAATGGCTTCTATTGTCATCAGTAACGGCTGTTGTGTTTTGAATAAGCATTTTTATAACTTTCAGACTGGGCCACGTGCTCGCAAAACCTGGAGGCAAGGAGGTCTACCGTCCAGTGTCCCTGCGGAGGGGACTGCAGAGGTCTGTGGGCTGCGTGTCCCTGGGAGAGTCACCTTCCCACTCAGAACCTAGGATTCTTCCCACGTGAAATGAGAGCCGGAGCTGAGCTGAGCTCTAAACACAGACCTCCCGCTCCAAACAAACATGCGACTTCCCCGCGGTCCGGTGGTTAAGAATCCACCTTCCATCGCAGGCGACACGGGTTCCATCCTTGTTTCCGGGAAGATCCCACATACCGAGGGGCCACTAAGCCCGTGGGCCACAACTACCGAGCCGGAGCACCCAGATCCCGTGCTTGGCAACAAGAGAAACCACCGCAGTGAGAAGCCTGTGCACCGCAACAGAGAGGAGCCCCAGCTCGCTGCGGCTACGGAGAGGCGCCCCAGCTCGCCACAACTCCAGAGAGGCGCCCCAGCTCGCTGCAGCTACAGAGAGGCGCCCCAGCTCGCTGCAACTCCAGAGAGGCGCCCCAGCTCGCTGCAGCTACAGAGAGGAGCCCCAGCTCGCCGCGGCTACGGAGAGGCGCCCCAGCTCGCTACGGCTACAGAAAAGCCTGAGCGCAGGAGCGAAGACCAGGGCACCCAAAAACACTAATTTTTTAAAAAAGAATGGAATTTCTTAAAAAACAAACAAAAAAAAACACTTGGTTTCTACAGCTCTTTAGCTCATCAAGTCTAAGACTTCCTGTCTACAGCTGAGAGCTTCTTAGTGGTTCAATCCCCAAGTCTTCATCTGGTTGGCACTCAAAGCCACCAGCAGCGTCGGTCCCAGCTTTCTGTCTTGACCCATCTGCGAATGCACCCCTTGCAGGCCCAGAGACATAGGCCACCTCCCACCTCCCAGCCACACTCCCTCCCTGGTCCTCACTTCCATTGTTTCTCCTCCCTCACCCCCTACCTCTCTCCCTTGCAGGCTGGGCACCAGGTGCCAGGCATACAGTTGGTGCTCAAAAAGCACTGCCCAATGTTTATTTCATGGCAGGCCAAGTATGGGTTGAACTGTGTGCCCACAAAATATGTTGGAATCCTCACCCTTGGTGCCCGGGCCAAGCACTCATCTACCCATTCAATGTTCCCCCAAGTGCCCGCTGTGTGCCAGGTACTATGCCTGGCAGGGGAAGAGGATGCTGACCCAGACAGACGCGGCTCACGTCCTGGGGAGCACTCCGTCTGGGGCTTAACAGACACGCAGCTGTCTTTGCTCACCAGGTGTCGGAAGAGCGGGCAGGGATGAGCCCCACTGTGAGCCAGACTTCATCAAGGGGACCTGTGTGCACGAGGGGCTAGGAACCTCCCCGGGGGACTAAGCACTGGCTTGTGAGATTTGGTCTGTGGCGACCAAAACAGAATCACGTCCAGCTTCCCCCGTGGAGTGGACATGGGCCCGTCCACCGGGTTATCTGTCTATCTGTAGGAGTGGGCGAAGCTGAATTCCAGTCTTGGGCGCCCCAGCACCACAGCCCCCAGTTTTAGCACAGGAGGCCCAGCCACCAGCCAGCCAGATCCACCGCCTCTGGGGTCAGCAGAGCTGTGACCCGAGGGAGTCTCATCTCCGGCGGCTTGGCAGTGGGTAATTGCCCAGCCACCTGCGGCCACTGGGCCGGAATCAATTTTATCCATTCCATCCATCCGCCAGCAAACAGCGCCCTCCACTTCCCGTAGCCCTGAAAATACCGCCTCTG
Organism: Oreotragus oreotragus; assembly: GCA_006410675.1. Lineage (NCBI taxonomy): Eukaryota > Metazoa > Chordata > Mammalia > Artiodactyla > Bovidae > Oreotragus > Oreotragus oreotragus. Next base: position 19,421 of record SJYX01005202.1, read on the forward strand.
GGGGTTCCGGCAATGGGGGAGCTCTCTGGCCACCATCTCCCAGTCAGGCCAGTGTGCGTGCCCAGTCTGGATCTGTTCCAAAACCCTCATCTGGGTTATTGATACTCATAATAAATAGTCGTCATTGCCAAGTGCTCATGATGGCCAGGTCCACACTCAGCTCATACAAGGCTCAGCTTTCATTCCATCCTCACAGCAGCTCTACAGGTAGGAACAAGTGTTCCCACTGAACAGATGAAGATACTGAGGGTCAGAGAGTAGATGATGTTGCCGGATTCTGTTCCGTATAGCTCCAAAGCTTCATGTTCTAACTGGGAGCCAGGGAGGTCCCTTGTGGGCAGGGTGTCATCCCAAGGTCCACCGAGAAGTGAGGTCCACCCAAGAGAAGTGAGCCATGTGCCAGGGTGATGCCTGAAGATTCTTGGGCCCAGAGGTAAGAAGCCCTTCTTTGTATTGCTTTTCAGGATGGGGCTGTGCGACCTCCACCAAGTCGCTTCACCTCTCTGAACCTCAGTTTCCTTGTCGGTAACAGAGGTTGAAAGGCTATGGGAGCCAGGGCAGGCTGGGGGGCATTACCTAAACTGGAGCCTCCACCTCCCTCTGCCCAGCAGTCTAATGGTTCCTCCTGGTCCCTTCTGCTGCCCTCGTGTTTTTTGGCAGGACACAGGGGAACTATGCTTGGTGTTCAAGTTCCAGAGGAAAGTTCACTGGGACAGAGGCTCAAAGACTCTGGGCCGTGTGCCTTGGTCAGTGCTGGGGGTGGGGGACCTGGCGGTCTTCATGGTGAGCCTAGAGCCCACTGTCACCCCAGCTACGTCTAGGAAGTATCTTCCACGTGCTTGGCCCCTCCTTTATTTAACCTCACAGCAACCTCGAAGTAGGTGTGGTTATCTCCATTGTACAGATGGGTAAACTGAGGTTCAAAGGCACTGAATGACCTGCCCAAGTCATCAAAAAACAGCAATAACCTGGCTAGGGTCGGAACTCAATTCTGTTCGATTCCAGGGTCATTATTTTTCACAGCTTTACAACCTCACCCAAGCCTACGATGAACACCACACCCTGATCAGCTCTTTCCACACCCCCCATGGAAGACTGAAGGCAAAAAGACCACCAACTTCAGAGTCACACATAGCTGGCTCTTCATTATCAACATGAAAAGCATAAGCAACGAAAGGAAAAATAGCAACTTGGACATTTACCAAAATTTTACACTGCTGCAAACAATACCATAAAGAAAGCGAAAAGACAACTCACTAAATGAGAGAAAGTATTTGTGAATCATATATCAGATAAAGTATCTGTATCAAGAATATATAAAGAACCCCAACAACTCAATAACAGACAATTCCTTTTTTTTTTTAACGGCAAAGGATTTGAATAAACATTCCTCCAAAGAAAATATACAAATGGCCAGTAAGCACACTTAAAGATGTTTGACATCATTAACCATCAGGGAAATGAAATGCAACTCAAAACCACAATGAGATACCACTTCACACCCACTAGGATGACTAGAATCAAAAAGTCAGATAGTAACAAGTATTGGCTAAAATGTGGGAAAATAATCAAAACACTCATCTACTGTGGGCAGGAATGTAAAATGATGCAGTCCCTTTGAAAACAGTCTAGCAGCTCCTCAAGTTTTGGTAAGCATCGTGTTCTTATATGACCCAGCAATTTCACTCCTAGGTGTTTAGCCAAAGGAATTGAAAACACACATCCGCACCAAAATTCCACAAATGTTCATAGCAGCTCTACTCACACGAGTCAAAAAGTGGAAGCAAATCAAGTGTCCATTAACAGATGAATGGATACACAAATGTGATATATCCGTACCACGGAATATTATTCAGCGATAACAAGGAATAACTTAGGCAGGCTACAACACGGATAAACTTTGAAAACACTGTGCTAAGTGAAACGATCCAGTTACAAAAGGTCACACATGGTAGGATTCCACTTATATGAAATGTCCAGAAGAGGCAAATCTGTAGAGACAGAAAGTAGATTGGTGGTTACCAGGAGCTAGGGAGAGAGAGGAATGAAGAATGACTGCTGGGGCCTCCCTGGACGCTCAGTGGTAAAGCATCTACGTGCCAATGCTAGAGACGCGGGTTCCATCCCTGGTCTGGGGAAATCCCACATGACGTGGGGAGCAGCCAGGTCCATGCCCCACGACTACTGACCTGTGCTCCGGAGCCCAGGAGCCGGAACCACCGGGCCCGTGCGCTTCAGAGCTTGTGCTCCGCAGGAAGAGAAGCCGCTGTGAGGAGAAGCCCATGTGCTGCAGCTGGAACGTAGCCAGTGCAGCGATGAAGACCCAGTGCATCCAAAAACAAGCATTAAAAAAAACCTGCTAACAGGTTTGGGGGCAGGGGGCGGTGGGCGTGGACTCTAAAATGTTCCAATATTGACTCATGGGGATAGCTGCACAGCTCTGTGAATAGACTAAAGACCACTGAAATGTACATCTGAATGTGTGAATATTATAGTCAGGGAGTTATGTCTCCATAAAGCTGCAAAGGAAAAAAACCCCATTTTGAGCAAACTCTAGAGCTGTGTGACCTTAGAATAAAGATTTCCCAGCTCCAAGCCTCAGTTTCCTCCTCCGTAAAATGGGTTAATAACCCAAACACCAGCTTACACGGAAATCAAGGAGAGAGTGGCTGGCACCTAGCACACAGTAGGTGCTCACCCCGCAGGAGGTTCCTTCCCCAGAGTGACAGGTCACTGGGGTCGTCCAGGCAGAAGGCATCAAATGAAGTCCAGCCTGGCCCAGACAGCAGAACTCTGGACACAGGAGGATGCTCATTGCCCATGACATAATTTAGATGGATGGCTCGGGCCATCCGTCAGGCTGGGAGCGGGCGGCCCGCAAAGAGGCCGTGGGGGAGCCTATTACCGTACATGTGTTAACAGCGCATCCTTTGTACCGACAGCCGCGCGGGCGCGGGCAAGGGCCGCTCCCCGCATTGTCTGCGCGCCGCGGCCCCGCGGTGATGAATGGGCCGCGCGCGCCCTGCCGGCCCCTCCCGGGTACCGCGGGCCGAGGGTGACACTGCGTGGCCGCGCTGGGAACTGCGAGCAGAGGCCGCTGACAGCGGGCGACCGGTCCCTTCCTTCAAAGCTCCAGAGACACGGTATGCCAAGCCCTTAGGACACAGCCTGGCACATAGTAGGTCCTCAAGAAACCCAGATTATAATGATCACTACCTTTACTTTCAGAGGTGAAAACAGGCATAACCAAGTTCAAAAACTGGATAGGTTTGCCAAGGGCAAGACATTCCATTCAGCGTCAGAGAAATAGCAAATACTTTTTTAAAGTATGTCCCAAATATTTCATACCCTTAGCCTTCAAAAAACTCATTTATTGTTTATCTGAAATTAAAATTTAACAGGGCTCCCAGTTTTGTTTTCTTTTGTTTTTGTAAGCCCAGCAGCCCTACAAGGGGGTGACTTAAGACATAACACTTCACCTTTCTGGGCATCTGTAAAAAAAAGTCATCCTCTATTCCTGTACTAACAGGATTGTTGTTCGGATTAAATGAGAGGATGTTCAGGACTTCCCTGCTGGTCCAGTGGGTAAGACTCCGTGCTCCTAATACAGGGGATCCGGGTTTGATCCCTGATCAGGGAACTAGATTTTCCATGCCACAACTAAGACCCAGTACAGCCAAATAAATAAATATTTTTTTAAATGAATAAATTAAAAAATAAAAATATATGATATATGAAAAGAAAGTAAAGAGAATCAAGGTTAAAGCTAGCGGGGGTTAAAGTTCTCACGTTCAACCACAATTCACCGAGTTTAGGGATGAAATGGCCAAACGTTAGTGGAGGAGCCTTGTTCAGTTGCTAAATCATGTCCAATTCTTTGCAAACCCCACAGACTGTAGCATGCCAGGCTTCCCTGTCCTTCACTGTCTCCCAGAGTTTGCTCAAACTCATATCCATTGAGCCAATGATGCCATCCAACCATCTCATCCTCTGTCGTCCCCTTCTCCTCCTGCCCTCAGTCTGGGTCTTTTCCAATGAGTCGGCTCTTCGCATTACACTGGAGGACTCTAACAACCATGAGCTTTCACCAGAGTCAGCAAGACAGCTCCATGCCTGTGCCGTGCTGTGCCGGCCGCTAGATCACCCTCCCAGCCTAACTCCTGTCGGTCCTCCAGGACTCAGCCTGGTGAAGGCTCTCTGACTCTCCTTCCCTCTTTGTAATCCCATCCACATGCTTCCTGGGAGAAGCAGCACCTTATTCCTCTTTGCCTGGCCAAGTACACAGTAGGTACTCAATATTTGTTGAATGGATGAACATATATGCATAGTAGTTCGAGACTCACAGATTAGTATCTTACACTTTCGTGGCACTGCCAAAAACGTAAGTGCTGGAGGGTGGATGGGGTCTGTTCTGCTCCCCTACTGTAGCGCCAACATCCAAATCAAAATTTGTTGAATTCATCTGGATTGCATCTAGCCCTGTCCTCAGTACTTTAAACACAGTCTAAACCATTAACTTCTCACAAGCCAGTGAAGTAGGTGCTTTTATTATGCCCATTCTACAGATGAGGAAGCTGTGGCAGAGAAGTCAAGTAAAGCCCTTTGCCCAAGATGACACAGCTTCGTGGGGAGAAACCAGACCTAATCTAGGGCACTGCACTGGCTCCAGTGCCCTCCTGCCATGGTGGCTGCACTCAGGGCCTTCAGAGTGGGGAAGGCCTGGGTGTGAATGCCAGTCCTGAACTTCTCCAGGGAGTGGCCTCAGCAAATCTCTTCTCTTCTCTGAGTTCCACTTCCTTCCGTTCACAAAGTGGAGTGAATGAATTTCCCAGCCATATAGAAACTGTTCATAGCAAATGCACACAGCTGGCGCTCAGTAACTGACGATCTCCCCGGTGGTTGCAAACACCATGGTAAGGCTGGGTGTAGAGCAAAGGGAACTCTCTTACACTGTTGGTGGGAAGGCATAGTGACACAGCTACTGTGGAGGACAATATGGAGATCCCTTAAAAACAAAAATAAGACTAGCATGTTGGTGTTTGTGCGAGCTCAGTCACGTCCGACCCTGTGTCCCCACGGACTGTAGCCCGCCAGGCTCCTCTGCCCATGGGATTTTCCAAGCAAGAATTCTGGAGTAGGTGGCCATTCCCTTCTCCAGGGGATCTTCCCAACCCAGGGATCAAACTCCAGTCTCTGGCATCTCCTGCACCAGCAGGTAGAGTCTTTACCAACAGTGCCACCCGGGAAACCCCAGAACTAGCATATGGCCCAGCAATCCCACTGCTTGGGCACATACTCAGAGAAAACTATGATTCCAAAAGATGCATGAACCCAGTGTTCATTGTAGCACTGTTTACAATAGCCAGGACATGGAAGCAACCTAAATGTCTAGCAACAGAGGAATGGGTAAAGAGGATGTGGTACTTATATACAGTGGAATATTACTCAGCCATGAAAAGGAATGGAATTGTGCCATTTGCAGAGGTATGGATAAACCCAGAGACGGTCACAGAGTGAAGTAAATCAGAAAGAAAATCATATCATATATTAACACAAATATGTGGGATCTAGAAAAATAGTCAGAGAGGGCAATGGCACCCCACTCCAGTACTCTTGCCTGGAAAATCCCATGGACAGAGGAGCCTGGTAGGCTGCAGTCCATGGGGTCGCTAAAAGTCGAATGCGACTGAGTGACTTCACTTTCCCTTTTCATTTTCATGCACTGGAGAAGGAAATGGCAACCCACTCCAGTGTTCTTGCCTGGAGAATCCGAGGGATGGGGGAGCCTGGTGGGCTGCCATCTACGGGGTCGCACAGAGTCGGACACGACTGAAACGACTCAGCAGCAGTAGCAGCAGAAAAATAATACAGATGAACCTATTTGCAACGCAGAAATAGAACAGAGACATAGAGAATAAACCTATGAACACCAAAAGAGGAAAGGCGGGGGTGGGGTGAAGCGAGAGACTGGGATCGACACGTACACACTGCTGCTGCTGCCGCTGAGTCACTTCAGTCGTGTCCGACTCTGTGTGACCCCATAGACGGCAGCCCACCAGGCTCCCCCGTCCCTGGGATTCTCCAGGCAAGAACACTGGAGTGGGTTGCCATTTCCTTCTCCAATGCATGAAAGAGAAAAGTGAAAGTGAAGTCGCTCAGTCTGTCCGACTGTTAGCGACCCCATGGACTGCAGCCCACCAGGCTACTCCGTCCATTGGATTTTCCAGGCAAGAGTACTGGGGTGGGGTGCCATTGCCTTCCCCGAAAAGATACTATACCAGAAAGAAAAACACCAATACAGTATGCTGCTGCTGCTAAGTCACTTCAGTCGTGTCCGACTCTGTGTGATCCCATAGACGGCAGCCCACCAGGCTCCCCCATCCCTGGGATTCTCCAGGCAAGAACACTGGAGTGGGTTGCCATTTCCTTCTCCAATGCATGAAAGTGAAAAGTGAAAGTGAAGTTACTCAGTCGTGTCCGACTAGTAGGGACCCCATGGACTACAGCCTACCAGGCTCCTCCATCCATGGGATTTTCCAGGCAAGAGTACTGGAGTGGGTTGCCATTGCCTTCTCCAACGTATACACTACTATGTATGAAATAGTAACCGATGAGAGCCTACTGTGTAGTGCAGGGAGCCCTGCTCAACACTCTGTGCGGACCTCAGCGGGAAAGGCATGGGGAGAAAAGAGGGGATGCGTGTATAAGTGTGGCTGATGCAGTTTTCTGTGCAGCAGAAACTAACAGAACATTGTCAAGTGACTATACTCAAAAAAAATTTTTTTAAGCCATGGTAAAGGGAGGAGAGAGCAGCTCCTTAGTGCTGCCTATTCACTCCGCTTCTGGGGCAAAAGCAGATTTTGTGGTTGCTAATTCCTTCTAGAGACAGAAAAATAGCTGGAGAGATTTCCATTAAGATTGCCTGCAGAAATCGGTGTCCTTGGCTGGCTCCAGGGCAGGAAAGTGACTCCAGGGTGCCTTGCTCAGTGATCCACCAGCAGAGGCTGGGAGTGGGGCAGGCAGGGAATTCTCCAGGGCCCCCAGGAAGCCTCCTCCCCATACACAGGTCAGAGGGAGAAGGATGGAATTGGGGCATAGTGGGGTGACATCCTCTCTGCCCCAGATCCTGCTCCATCACCAGCCAGTTTCTGCTAGCTTGCTCATCCACCAAAAGCCAAGGATGTTAGCCCTGGCGCTGGGGTGTCAAGTGGGCTGGACCATGGACACACAATGCAGAGGCAGAGCAATATCGGTGCCCTACGGCTGGTCCCCTCTCCCAGGCATCTCCCTCAAAGGCATCTCAGACTTACATCCAAGTCTGAGCTTCAGTCTCCCCATCGACATAATCATGACCCATAAGACACAACAATAACGCCTCTCCTCCATACCCCACTCCCAAGGTCAAGAAACTGCCGGAAACATCTGTCATCATCAATAATCAATAGTTACTGGGAGCTCCCACTTAGCATGTTACAGGAGAAATGCCCACCCTTAGTTCAAGGTAATCGTTGTCTGGGGCGTTCAGCCGGTTCTGTGGTAAAGAACCCACTTGCCCATGCAAGAAATGTGGGAGACTTGGGTTCAATCCCTGGCTCAGGAAGATCTCCTGGAGGTGGAAATGGCAACCCGCTTCTAGAAAATTCCATGGACAGTGGAGCCTGGCAGGCTACAGTCCATGGGGTGACAAAGAGTCAGACACAACTGAGCACGCAGGCAGTCACTTGCCTCAATCCACGTGACCAGTAAGAGGCAATCAAATGACTAACAGCCCCCCAGCACTGTGCCACACTTTACATCAAACCATCACCCAACCCTCACTGCCACGCTGTGGATGATCATCCCCATTTTATAAGAGAGGAAATTGAGGTTCAGAGAGGGAGGGTAACTTGCACAGGATAACACAGCAAGTCAGAACACCAACTTTCTCTCCATGTTCTCAGGCCAGCTGGAAGGATCTCTAGAGAGGCTGGAGGAGGAGAAGCAGGGCATCCCACCCTGACCAGCCTCCCTCCTACAGCGGGAAGACCCCTTCCTTCAGTTTGTTCGGAAGGCAGACACCAAGTCATTCCCCTCTTTTAAAGAGGAACGTCCCCTCCTGCGTTGCCCTCTCCCCCAGCAGCTGCCCCCTTCCCTCCATTTCCTCCCTTCACCTCTCTCTCCCACTCTCCAGCACAAAGGGTTGCCAAGGTAACCGCATCACCAATGACTTCCCTCTTTGTCTGGGGCCCTCTGAGGAAATTCATAAGCCAAGTTGCTGCTCACTGACCCCTGATGACCTGCGCAGGGCAGTGCAGCCCTGGACCACCCCTTCAAAGCCCCCTCACCCCACCCCACTCATTTCAGCAAATATACCCTGGTAGCAACAAACTCCAGGTCCCAAGATGCAGGAGGCTGGGGCTGGGAGGAGGTGATTTGAGGAGTACCCTTTGAAAAAGACACTGCTAGAAGCACTGCAGGAAGAGATACAAGGAGAAAACATGCCATGTGCTTGACACTGGCTGGACATGGTGGACAGTCCAACTGATAACACCTACTACGTGCCTAACGTTGCAAAGCACTGACAATACCACTTACCAAGTTCTTGGGTCTTTGCTGGATACTGACAGGGCACAGGAGGTGGCTCAGCAGGTACAGAACCCTCGTGCAAAGCAGGAGATGTGGGTTCGATCCCTGGGTTGGAAAGATCCCCTGGAGGTGAGCATGGCAACCCACCAGTATTCTTGCCTGGAAAATTCCACGGACAGAGAAGCCTGGCGGGCTACAGTCCTTGGGGTCGTAAAGAGTCAGACATGACTGAAGAGACTGAACATGCCTGCATGCACAAAGCTTCCCTGGTAACTCAGTGGCGAAGAATCTGCCTGCCAAGCAAGAGATGGAGGTGTCATCCCCAGGCAGGGAAGATCCCCTGGAGGAGAAAACGCAACCCACTCCAGTATTCTTGCCTGGAGAATCCCACAGACAGAGGAGTCTCGCAGGCTACAGTCCTTAGGTCACAGAAGTGAAGTGAAAGTCACTCAGTCGTGTCCGACTCTGCAACCCCATGGACTATACAGTCCATGGAATTCTCCAGGACNAGGAGAAAACGCAACCCACTCCAGTATTCTTGCCTGGAGAATCCCACAGACAGAGGAGTCTCGCAGGCTACAGTCCTTAGGTCACAGAAGTGAAGTGAAAGTCACTCAGTCGTGTCCGACTCTGCAACCCCATGGACTATACAGTCCATGGAATTCTCCAGGACAGAATACTGGAGTGGGGAGCTTTCCCTTCTCCAGGGGATCTTCTCAACCCAGGGATTGAACTCAGGTCTCCTGCATTGCAGGTGGATTCTTCACCAGTTGAGCCTCAAGGGAAGCCCATAGGTCACAGAGTCAGACACAACTGAAGTGACTTAGCATGCCAGTGCTTAGGTCTTTGCTAGACACCGGCAGGGCACAGGCTACAGTCCCTACTATGTACTTTCCACTGTGCTAAGATGATGAAAATGTGCTACGAAATGAGGCGGGTCTCAGACTCATGCTGGAGGGGCAGGCATTTGAGCCTAGCTCTGGAAATCCAACTTGGACATACAGAAAATAAGGGCTGGAGAAACTGGATAAGGGGAAAATGGATACTCTCTGAGCAATAACTGAGTCCCAGGCAGGCCCCTTGCTTCAAGCAACAAGGTCAGGACTTGAAGTCAGATGCATCTAATTCCACTGTGCCCTTCCCCTCTGCTATGGTATTTGATGATGTTCCCAGGGGTAGAAGCTCCACCAGCCTGTATCTCTGAATGAGGGAGACAGGAGCAGAGCCCTCACCAGCCTGAGACAGACAAGGGGCATGAACAAGAAATCAGCTTGTGCCCCTGTTTTGTGCCACTAAGATTTGCATCACCATAATTAAGATGGAGGGGCTGGAGCCTACCCCGGACCCTTTCTTGACTGTTAGACCAACAGTCCAAACCAAAATCCTAAGTCTGGCTCTCATTGGCTAGACTGGGTCATGAGTCCCAGCACTGAGCCAATCACTGAAAGCAGAGGGTAGGGTGCGGTTGGAAATTTCCGGGCAGTCCAATGCTTAGGACTCCAAGCTTCCCCTGCCGGGTGCAGAGTTCCACCCGTGGTCGGAGAACCAAGATCCCACATGCCACGGTGGAGCAGCCAAAAAAAATTAAAGTAGGAGGGGGCTGTTACCAGGAAAAGGAAAAGATGCTAATAAGGCAAAACCCACTACTGTCCACTTCAAGGGCCTTGTTGGAGGTGACACTGTGCAGGAAATGTCTAAGGTGAAGGTGAAAAGAGTCCCCCCGCTCCTTCTTAGGTAAAGACCTTGACCTTACAAGGCTCTACAGTTTGCCTGGAAGAAGATGCTACTGAGTTCCACTGGGCGATTTGGTTTCTCCCCTAGGTCTCAGCAAGTCCTTCCATTTCTGAGCGACCTGCGGCGCAGGTGGCTGATTTTCTCCTAGGAAAGTATAGGGTACTAGGCTGGGGTAGGGGTGTGTTGGGGGAGAAAGGATAGTTAACCAGCTCCCAGCTGCCCAGGAGGATAGAGGGGGCTGGGCCTGCTCGGAGCAGCCAGTGAAAGCTAGTGCAGGCGTCTGTCTCCATACCCAGGTCCTTCCCCATCAGGTCCCCCCTTAAGAAACATACACGGTTCCTCGCTGATTAAAATCAGTGCAAACCAGACACTACACTTAATCGTCCCAAGACCCTCATGAGCGGGTGTGAAAGGGCTACCCCATTATAAAACAAGCAATGGACACTCAGAAAAGCATGACCTACCCGAGGTCAGTCTTTATCCATTCAACACATCTTTCTAAAAAATAATAACTTGACAGTACAAAAAAGGTAAGAAATAAAAGAGGAAATTTCCCTTTACTTGTCACACCCATTTTAGTCTCCAAAGGAAGCACCGTTGACTATTTGCTGACCATCCACCCAGATGTCCTCCTATGCTCATCTAATATATTTGAGTGTTTGTCACGTGCCAAGAATGTGGAAGGGCGTTACAGGGGACTGTCAGAAAGATGGGGTCTCCAGTGTCCACGGCCCCTGTCCAGCAGGACGAAGTTTCAAGAGAGACCTCCAGCCCCTTTTTGCTGTTGCTCAGTCACCAAGTCCTGTCCGACTCTCTGTGACCCCATGGACCGCAGTGGGCCACGCTTCCCTGTCCCTCACCATCTCCCAGACTTTGCCCAAGTTCGAGTCCACTGAATCGGTGATGCCATCCAACCATCGCGTCCTCTGTCAGCCCTTTACCCCTTAAGAATAAGGAGGTAGAGTCTCTCAGGGAGCAGTGAGGGGCCTGGGACCCTTTGCTGCAGTGTTGCAATGCTTGCAGCTGGACACACCTCTCCTTGAGCAACAAAATACAAACAAACTATATAGGACTAAAAATAATTGTGTGCAGGCGTAGTTAAGGCAAATTATGGACCCAGAAGATACAAAGAGAACAAAACACCCAAATGACACTTTTGAAGTGCCTGGAGAAAAAAAAATGCAATGTCAGGAGCAAAAGCAGGGCACTACGCATGCCCCCTGCACTCAACACCACAAGTTCAGCTCAGTCCAGTTGCTCAGCTGCGTCCGACTCTCTGCGGCCCCATGGACCGCAGCGCGCCAGGCCTCCCTGTCCATCACCAACTCCTGGAGTTCACTCAGACTCACGTCCATGGAGTCGGTGATGCCATCCAGCCATCTCAGCCTCTGTCGTCCCCTTCTCCTCCTGCCCTCAATCTTTCCCAGCATCAGGGTCTTTTCAAATGAATCAGTTCTTCACATCAGGTCGTCAAAGTATCGGAGTTTCAGCCTCAGCATCAGTCTTTCCAATGAATATGCAAGACTAATTTCCTTTAGGATGGACTGGTTGGATCTCCTTGCAGTTGAAGAGTCTCTCAAGAGTCTTCTCCAACACCACAGTTCAGAAGCATCCATTCTTCGGCGCTCAGCTTTCTTTATGGTCCAAGTCTCACATCCATACATGACCACTGGGAAACCGTAGCTCAACAGCACCAGAGGGGTGGGCACACCACCTGGTCAGCCCTCTGGCCCCACCCCTGGACACACCCTGCCCTCACCCCACATAAGGAGCAAGCGCCCCTCCTCCACCCTCAGGGAACCAGCGAGCCAGGGAACTGTCACTTGTTCTCAATTCCCCCTGCTGTCTCAGGGATCCCAGTCAAGCCTTGCCTGGAAAAAAAAAAAAAGATGGGCTCTCAGTGGTGTACAAGTTGCCATATAAATCCACCTAGATTTTTCTAATCTTGAGTAGTCAGGATATAGGAGTGAGGGACTGGCAAGAAGTTGAAAACCACGTTAGATTAGATCTCTCCCCAGCTCCAAGTTCCCCAACAATCCCTATTGACCCAGAAGAAACCCAATTCACTAACTGCCCAGATGCCCTGCCTGCTCTTGCCCTTGGTCCCCTCTCCAACCTCAACTGCACCATTCATCACCATCCCCTATCTCCCCTCCAGCCCTCCCTCCTCATTTCTCAAACACCCCTGTCGCATCGTGCCTCAGGACCTTTGCACCTGCTGCCTAGAATACCTTTCTCCACTTTCTAAAGGGCTCACATGCTCATCTGCTTTAAGTCTGTCCTCAAACATCCCCTTACCATAATTAAACCTGACTCCTCCCACCCAAAACACTCTACATCTCTTTTATTTTCTTTGTTTTTTGTTTTACTTTGGCCACCTCACATGAAGAGTTGACTCATTGGAAAAGACTTTGATGCTTGGAGGGACTGGGAGCAGGAGGAGAAGGGGACGACTGAGGATGAGAGGGCTGGATGGCATCACTGATTCGATGGACATGAATCTGAGTGAACTCCGGGAGTTGGTGATGGACAGGGAGGCCTGGCGTGCTGCGATTCATGGGGTCGCAAACAGTCGGACACGACTGAGCAACTGAACTGAACCCTCCAACATACTATAAAAATCTTAATTAGCTTATCTCCCCCATCATTAACTAAACTGTAGCTTCAGGGAAGTTGGGAACATGTTTTGTCCATGGCTGAGTCCCCAGGGCCTTTGGGCAATGCCTGGCACACAGCGGGTGCTTCATAAAAATTTATTGAATAGCTACATTCCTGTTGGCTTAAACAGTAAAGAATCTGCCTGCAATGAAGGAGACCCGGGTTCAGTCCCTGGGTCGGGAAGATCCCCTGGAGAAGGGAATGGCTAGCCACTTCAGTACCCTTGTCTGGGAAATTCCATGGGCAGAGGAGCCTGGCGGGCTATGGTCCATGGAGTCGCAAAGAGTCAGACATGACTGAGTGACTAACACTTTCACTTTTCACTTTCTTTACATTTATGAAAGGAGGCCGCAGGTCAATGGGCAACATGTCTCAGACATGGCTGAGATTTTTTTAAAAACATTTGAGTCTCAAACTTTTTGGAGCCAGCACTCTGAGCTATGAAATCTTATAGGGTGGCATGTAAGGAAGGATGAAGGGCTGAAGCGGGGCGCGGGGAGCTTTCTCCCCCAAAGCCCTGTCCTACAGACGTCCCTTCTCAACTGAGACAGGTTGTGCAGTGAGGCCCCAAATTAAGACCTCAAATCAGAATCCCAAGCCCTGGCTCTGGTGGCCTCTCGTCCCCTGGATCTACCAGGAATCGGGGTCCAAGACACTCAGACATCAAAAGCAGAGGTCCTGGGAGCCAGCTCGCCAGGTGGCCATCGCTGCTGCTGCTGCTGCGGGTTTTCTTCCCTAGGCAAGATTTATGCTTCTGGCTGAACCTTCTTTTTTTCTCTCTCTCCCTCTCTACTTTTTTGGATTCTTCTCTGAAATTTTTTTTCTCCTTGGCCTTTTCCTGGGTCAGTGCAGCCCTGGATATTTGATTTACTGTTAACAGTATTGACTGCATAGGATTGAGCCAAGAAGTGGAAGAAATTGCTTTTTCTTTTTTTTTTCCTATCTGTTGGTTGACAACTCAGTCTCAGCCCTGAGTTGGTCAAGCCTGGCGAATGCACTTAACAGGGCGAAGGAAGCGGGCTTTTGTGCCTCTGTGGCTGGAAGGTGACGGGTGCTGGAAAGGAAATGAGCAAAGGGTTGCCAGCTAAAGGGGGTCCCGCGTCTGCCTCCCGTCCAGGTTTTCCCTCCCACAAGATAAAGGCTTCGAGAGGAGGTGCTTCAGAGTCAACCAGTCTTGGATCGAAGCTGTGGGGGCTTCCCTGGGGACTCGGTGGCAAAGAATCCGCCTGCCAGGGCAGGTCTGATCCCTGGATCAGAAAGATCCCCTGGAGAAGGGGATAGCAACTCACTCAAGTATTCTTGCAAGATAACCCTACAGACAGAGGAGCCTGCTGGGCTACAGTCAGTGGGGTCACCAAGAGTCGGACACGACTGAGCGATTAAACAGCAGCAGCAGGAGTAGCATGCCTTGGGGGAGTCCCTTAGCCTCTTGAGCCTGTTTCCACACTCACAAGTCTGAGGGAGCAATACCCTCCTCACGGGCAAGCTGTAAAGTAGCCAAGCATGAGAACTCCTTTGAACTGAGCCTGTCACCGTAAGAGCACAATTTCTTGAACCTGCCACGATCACCACCATCGTCGTCACAATCACGACTCTTACTGTGCAATTTCTCGTCTCTCCAAATACAGAAGCAAACACTCTCTCCCATGAAAACGATGTGGGAAGACTGGAGGTGTCTTTATACTTACTTATATATGCTGGTGTTTTTTTTTTTTTTGGCCATGCCACAAGCACGTGGGATCTTACTTCCCTGACCAGGGATTGAACCCGTAGCGCCTGCAGTGGAAGCATGGAGTCTTAACCATCGGACTGCCAGGGAAGTCCCTGATATTCCTCTGCTGTGGTTGTCACATGGTTACAAACTTTGTTAAGGGCTATGAAAGAAAAAAGAGGAGGCTGTGAGAGGAGGGCATTGCTTGGTCTGAACCGGAAGGATGCTCTTAGAAGGAACTTCCCTGATAAGCTTGTTCCTAGTAAAAGAAGAAAGCCCACTTGAACGATGGCAGGTAGTTTTTGCCATTCAACATCCAGTCATCAGAGAGTATCACTCTTTCGTGGTCACAGAGATCTGTGGCAAGGTGCTGGACCAGCTTGTAACAGCCCAGGAGAGCTAATGGCTACATTTTCAGGAATTTTGTGAGCCAGTTGTATACTGTGGCCATGATTAATGATTAAATTATATGGAAATATATGTCCCAAACTGTATTTTTTAAGTTCACCTTTGTTTCCTTATACAAGATAATTTTAAAAGATCTTGAAAGACTGAAATATATAACTTTTTTGTTCATTCATAGTCTCTTCATGGCAATTTTAAATAAATTTTTTAAATAAAATGTGTTTGGATCAACTCCCAAAATAATTAAATTATATAAGCTTACAATTAAATAAATGACATTAAAAATGACTTAAAACTCATCATCCCTAATTGTTTGACCACTTTTTTTATTATCTATGCTTTTGAAGTTATTTGCACCCATTACATCTATCTGATGGACATCTGCGTAATAATATCTATGCATCTCCTCAACTTCACTTTCAGTGACATCAGATTGGTAGCTTGAAATCGGCCCCAGTGAAAATATTCACAGACACTCATAAATGCTCCAAGCCAGGGTTTAATTTGCTATTGTTTTGTTGATTCTCTAAAAAGTGATGTGAAAAATGTTAATAAAGCAGATTAAACCTAAAAGATATGCTGTGTTCATAGTCATTCTATTGTAGAAGCACAAACAATTGAGGAACTATTCTTCCAGTACTTGAAAACCATGGTTCAGTTCAGAAAGAAGCTGCCCACATCACTGATAAACAAGTGAAGTCCAAACCGTATGCTTTTGTTGCTTTATTTTGTCTTACTCATTAAGGTACACAAAAATATTCACCAAGATTCATGTCAGAGCCGCACTTGTTAAATGTTAAACATGTGCCAGCACACCACTGAGTCATTCTAGTGCCTTTCTAGTTAAAAATCAACCGCTATGACTATAGTGAGTTTTTTAAATGATTTCTGGACATGGAAACGCATTTCAGGAAAGGTGGTTTGTCACTTTCAATTAGTGAGCCGTTCAGGTGGTCTGTGAGGATACTGGGACAGTGTATCTGAAATTGGGGCTGATCCAGAAAATTCTCAGAATCACCGTTCTTAGAATAATAGTTTGACAGCATCACCTTGTTGATAAAAGGATAAGTTGGTTCCAGCGCTGCCACTATGATGCATAAACGTAGGCAACTCTGTGAGTCCCAGAGTCCCCCTCCACTATAAAATTAGGATAAGATAGTTCCATTGACTACATCCCAGATAGGTAAGGGGATCAGGTGTGCCATGAATGAGTTGGGACTCATTTGAATGCAAATGATAAACATCTAATGTAAGCTAGCTTAGTGGAGAAAGGGGAGATTCATTGGTTCTCAACAGATACTGGGGCATGTTGGAAGTAAAAGCTCTCATTTCTCCCTTTTTCTTCATCTTATGATGGAGGCTTCACTCTCCACACACACCTTCCACCTTCTCCATGTGGCTGGGACTGGCTGGACAAAATTAAGTTGGGGGAGAAACTTCCTCCAACCAGGTCCATAGACCAATCCCATGGAAGGACTCTGATTGGCCCTACTTAGGTCACGTGCTTGCCTCCTGCACCAATCACTGTCACCAGAGGGACTGAATGCTGTGAGTGGTCGGGCCTGGATCATGGGCCCACTTCTGCAGCCAGGATGGGCAGAATATGTTTCCAGAAGAAGGGCACTGGGAAAGCTTTCTAGGCAGATACAATTCATCAGTCCTCTCTAGGAGGCAAATGTGTGCTGGAAAGATTAAAGCAACAAGCATGAAGGATGAGAATAATTATTCTCAAAATAAAGGGACAAGGTTGTCTATATCTTGCACATGGACTTAATTCATTTAACAAACCATCTTTTCACAGTGTAAAATTGATCTTGTAGCTCCAAGCCAAAAACCCTGCAAGGACTTCATGATCCGAGTCGTTGCCCACATTTGGGGGTTCATTTTGGACCCCTCCTCATTTCTCGCAGTGCCCCAGCCCCACTGGGCTTCTGTTTGACAATGTGTCTCTCCTCTCCCTTCCTCCCTCAAGATCTTTTGCGTGTATTTCCTCTGCCTAGAATGTTCCTCCCCTAATTCCTTAACCCCAATCCATCTTTCTAATCTATTTTCCCCATAAGTGCTGTAGACAATGGAGACTTATTTGTCTTGATCCCAGGATCATCCCCGTGGCTGAGCACAGCACAAGGCACAAAGCAGACAGCCAGCACATACTTCTGAAAAGTATAAATAAATATTTATTATTCCAAGAGGAAAGGAATCACAAATTCCCGGCCTTTACACACAGATTCATTCTTCTTTTCATTCTGGCGATACCACACCATGTAACAGTTAAACAAGAAAGTCTTCTTGCCTTCAAGGAGATCCTAGTTTGATGGAGGCAATGGCAGAGAGTCGCACACGGAACTGACACAAAGTGAGTGCAGGGGCCAGAGATGCCCAGGGAGCAGAGATCACAGTTCAGAAAGATGGCAAGCACTTCCTGGAGAAGGTGCAGCCCAAGATAAGTGACAGATGGATAGAAATCAGGGGAGTGAAGAAGGCAGTGTTCAGGGGGATGGTACTGGGGTGGGAAGGATATCATTGCAGGTAGAGGGAAGAGTAATGCAAAGAGCTGGGGGCACTACTTGCTGTCAGAAAGGAACAGAGAGCGTGCATATTGTTGGGGGCAGAGGGAATATTTGTGAGGACTCAGGAGGCTGATTCTGGAGAGAATGAGGCACGAGGCAAGCCCAGAATGGCTTTGAAGCCATCCAAAAGAGATTGGACTTGACCCACATGGGGCCATGAGACCCCACTGAAATATCTCAAGCATCAGCATGGACTCAGCTACATGGTGTATCACAAAGAAATCCTCACCTGGCCCACCCGCTAGGGGACAGAAGCTAAGATTCATGTCAGTTTAAGGCTTTCAATTTAGACAAATTCATGACTCCATAGGAGGGACTGGTGGGTAGGTCTGGCCACGTCCCCCCACCCCACCCATTTAAGGCTGAGGTTATTAACATAATCTCTGATTTTTAGAATCCTCACATTCCAAAAGCATAGATGCATAAATAAGAGAAACTCTGGCTCTTAGACCTGGGGGAAACGGAGGCATGGCACCTGGGTCTTGCAGAGAACAGGAGGCTACCAGGTAGCGCCCTGTAACCACAGCAGAGACCTGGAGGCACAGAATGACAAACCAGTAACTTTCCTCTTCCCAGGTGGTGCCAGCGGTAAGGAACCCGCCTGCCAACGCAGGAGACATGAGTCCTGGGTTCCATCCCTAGGTTGGGAAGACCCCCTGGAGGAGGGCACGGCAACCCACTCCAGTATCCTTGCCTGGAGAACCCCATGGACAGGGGAGCCTGGCGGGCTACAGTCCATGGGGTCACAAAGAGTGGGACACAGCTGAAGCGCCTGAACACACACACAGCACATCGCTCTTCGCCAGCACAGGGGATTCGGTGGGGTTAGGTCGCCCGAGCCCTATGAAGTGACACAGGAAGCCTCTCAGGAAGGTGGCCTTGGCCTCCCTAAAGCTCCTTCATCCAGGGTCCCAGGTCACCCTCCCAGGGCTGCCTCCTAGGAGGCCCCCACCCTACACCCTCTCTGTTGTATTCTTGTGGCTGCTCCCCGCCCCTCACCCTTCTGACCTCTGACCCACTCCTTCCTGCCCAGAGTCTGAATATTTTCTTAGCTAGCAACAGTCCTTAAAGATAAATGCTGTTTTATTTCTCTCCCTGACACTGTGTCGCCCCTCCTCCGAAGGTGCCAGAGTTCAACTCAATTTTCTCAGATTAAATAAAATTTCAAAGTGTCAGTCTCCAGCAAATGACGAGTTGGAAGGTGGTTGATTTTCCTAACCCGATCGCCAGTCCAATTACAATTTTTAATCTATATGTAGATAATGGTGAACAAAACCCCATAGAAATGTCAAGAGTGAGGAGGTTATTAGCTTAGTTTTAATTACTGTCCATCATTCTTAGCAACTGGAGAGACCCGGCAAATTAGGGGAAGGCGGCATTCCTCCGGAACAGTTCAGGCGGGCCTCTGGGCTACAAGTCCACGAAAGCACCCTCAGGGAGACAGTTCAGGGTGCAGGCAGAGCACACCCTCCCACTCTGCCCTGCCAAGAGTTCCTGGCCAGAGAGGCCTGCGGACCTGAACTTGGGCGGAATCAGTCACACCAGCTGATTCGATGTGACTGCGGACCTCCCTTCTCCAGCATCCCTCTGGGCGGCTGGCCTCTCCTCCACTCCTCCACCCACTTCATGTCTAAAACATCCCTCGAGGTTCTTCTTTTGTCTTGACGAGAAGAGTAATTCATGCTCATTGTAGGAAGATGTTTGGAAAATGGGGAAAGATGAAATGGAGGAAAGAAGAAAACACTTACCCTAATCTTACCACCTAAAACCGTTAATATATGAGGTTATTCCCAGTCTTGTGAATATGTGTGTGTATACATATATTCATACATATGTATGTACACACACATATAAATAAAATGTAAAAATTGATACAAATACCCCTATATAATATATAATAAAATAAGTATTAAATATTAAATTTATGCAAAAATGTATAAATACAATATATTAATTTAAAACATTTATATAGTATATATTATTGTAGATATAATTAAATTACAACATATAGTGTTAGGGTTATATACATACACACAAATTCGATTATACTGCATGTGGCTTTTTCTGTCTTTATCATAAACAGTCTCTCATATCGTGAAAGTTATTTGCAAACATCATTTTAGTAGCTGCAGAAACGTCTATAGCCTTGATATATATTCACTAAACCACCCTCTGGTCTTCCCTGGTGGCTCAATGGTAAAGAATCTGCCTGCAGTGAGGAAGACTCAGAGGATGAGGGGCTTGATCCCTGGGTTTGGAAGATCCTCTAGAGGAGGAAATGGCAACCCACTTCAGTATTCTTGGTCACAAAGAGTAGGATGCAACTGCGCATACTTGTGATGCACCTTCTATTTTGGCATGTGCAAAGCCAATGCATATTTTTAATGTCTATTTCATTTATTAATTTGGCCACATTGGGTCTTAGTTGTGGCAAGGGAACTCCTAGTTGTGGAAGGTGGGGTCTAGTTCCCCAGCCAGGAATCGAACCTGGGCCCCCTGTATTGGGAGTACAGAGTCTTAGTCGCTGGACCACAGGGGAAGCCCCCAAAGCATATTTTAATAGAGATGTGACAATACATTGTGTTTACTGTTGCACCCTGATTCTTTCACTTACTAAACAGTTTATTTGTGTGTTATTATAAATTCTGTGACTATCATTTTAATAAATCACTCAGCCTCTAACAAGTATGTTTGAAGATCTCATCTGTGCCAAGCACTGTGCTAAGTGGTAGAGATACAAAAATTAGAATCCAATAAACATTAAAGTCTTCAAGGGTCCTGATCTGATAAACCACATCTTTCATTAAATTGAATATATATGTATATACATTACTACGTATTCATTATATGCTAATCAAATTAGTCCTGCTGTCATTGGAGATTTGGGTGGATTAATGTCTCTCACAATGTACAGAACAGTGCCTTGAACGTTTTTACATATAAACTATTATCCCTATATTGAATTTTTTTCCTTCTTACATATACCCCAGAATGCAATGAATGGGTCTAAGGGTATTAATATTTTTTGAATTTTTAATGAGAAATCTGGTTTCTACTTAAATCAAGTTTTAGGAGTGAAACTGATTTGTGACCTAGAGCAAATACCAAGAAAAAGAAAGAAAGTAAGTCACACAAAATTAGACCCCCAGAGGGCTCTATTTTAATTAATTAGAAACAGTGCTATTTTTAATATCTCAAAGGCTGTCAGAAGGATGTAATGAAAGAATAACAATGTCTTATTCATGGAGAGAGACAGGAGTTTTTAAAAGTGCTCACCGTCATCCTTTTAGTTATGGAACAGTTTCAGAAACTATAAAATAGTGTTTTTCCATGGAGTAGGATAAGCACAACGAGCTGTTGGCCAAGTGACTTTAGGTGGCAGAGACGTGAACCTATTTTTAATTTTTCATCCTTTAATGTTTATGTTTTCGTGTGTTAGGGAAAAAAAATACCAGTGGAATATCAAACCCACACTCTCACAAGATTGGTTTAGAACAGACTAGGGAAGGAATGAGAGAAGGGTTAAGCTGCAGTTTGAAGAGAAGCATATCGGTCGCATGAATGTGGCGACCAGGGGGAGCCTGGGAGGGTCACGGGAGGTGCTGTGTGTACCAGCATGACCCAGGATGACGGTGACAGGGCCAAGCTGATGGGACCAGAAAGCCCCAGATGCCAGGGAACTTGCTATCGATATTCATCGAGCATCCCCATATGGCAAAGCTGTGATGGCCAAATTTGGGGGTTTTCTTCACTAGAGAGATTAAAAATAATATTCCAGACCTCCTCGGCAGCACATTAAACTGGCCTGGGGGCAGGGTGGCCTTTTAAACCACCAGTGCCCACTGGCTGGACCCCTCCCTTAGAGGTTCAGCATCTGTCCTCTGGGCAGCATGTGGGCATCGGTATTTATAAACCTTCCCCCATGGGTCTGACATGCATCCAGGGGAAAACACTCCTGGTCAGATGGCCTTTCTTCTGGGTATTCATACATGGAGGCTGGCCACACCTCCCTCGTGATCGCATCCCTCTTTGGCATTCTAGAATTTCCCCCAGCCCTCTGCTCACAGGATAATGAGGCTAACAGCCAATCAAGCCTTAACGAAGATTGATTCGTTTATTAAGCCGCCATTAGGTGCCAGGTGCTTCCTACTCCAGAGCCCAGGAGACTCAAGGGCAAGCAGGATACAACCCTGGAAAGGCTGGGGATGCAAGAGGAGAGAGAAAGAAGTGCGACTTCAGGCCTTGGGGGTGGACTTTAGGTCCAAGCCACAGGGGAATCGCAGCAGCAGATCAAATAAAAGACCCTGAAAAGACCCCAATTCTGGAAAAGATTGAAAGCGGGAGGAGAAGGGGATGACAGAGGATGCGATGGTTGGATGGCATCACCGACTCGATGGACATGAGTTTGAGCAAGCTCCAGGAGTTGCTGGTGGACAGGGAGGCCTGTCATGCTGCAGTCCATGGGATCACAAAGAGTTGGACACGACTGAGTGACTGATCTGATCTGACTGAATGAGTCTGGGCCAACTCAAGTATAGATCATACGCCTGGGTGGGAGTACCATCAGAGCATGGACTACGAGGTTCTGGGTGGAGGATGTGCTGGAAGACGGGTGGGGCATTTTGCTCAGTGAGGGACAATACCAGTAAATGCTAGAGCAGGCAGGAGTGCGTCATCCTTGGTTGTGGGGATAGAGATTGAACCTGATGCAATGATGTGTCTCCTCCTTTTCCCAGGATGCCTTTCCACATTCAACCCTCCAAAGGACATGAATCATGCATACGGTCAAGGGATAAGTCGTCCTCGTCTCTTCCTGCTCCCCCTGCCCCTTGCACTGGACAAATGGATGGACTCGTGGGTGGCTCACCTTATTAATTCCAACACACATCAGCCGAGATCACCTCCTGTTGCCATCTATGAGCCAGCCCAGACAGTCCTAACTTCCATAACTGCAACATCATGCCCCGGAGGGGGACAAAAATAAAAAATCAACAACCACCACCACCTCCCAGGCCCTGAACCATCAGCCACTTTGCAAAGAAAGTCAAGACTCTGTCACATTTTTTTCTTCCCTCCCAAAATTAAAATGTGCTTCCAGTATAACTTGTTATCAAAAATAGAAGCATTTTATCTATCTTTATTGCAGAACAGAGATTACATGGAGACATTCAATTTGGAGTCAATTTAAATTTCAATTGTCTGTGAAATCTAAATCAATAGGGTATAGTTCAATGACGCTTTAATAAAACAGGACATAACAGAGAAATCATTAGGAATTACATATGATAAGAGATTGGAGCCCAGCCTCTGTAATGGCGGAAGGGACATTAGAAAATTACCCCCAAGCATTCACAAGTAAACCAACTGCTTCCTTTCCCCATGAGACTCCTGAGAAAGCTTCATTTTGCCGTGAGCCCTGAGAATCCATCTTTGTCAGCCCAGTGAATGGGGGACAATTTACAGTGAGTGACAAAAGCAGGGGGTTTGTCTCACATGGAAGGTGCCCGTCACGTGTCTCCATCCGAACACTGTGAACACGTGTTATGCCTTCTCCGAATTCTTGACCTTCCTCTCCTCATCACTGGCCTCCTCTCCTCGAGATTTGTCCCCCACGGGGCCCCCAGGAGGGTTCACCTTGGGATAGGAGGCTCAGAGGCAGGGAGAGGGGACAGCTGGATACAGTGGATCAAAACCCAAGCTTTGGAGAAAGACAATCCAGGAAGAAACTCCATCTCCTCTTCTGGGTCTGGAGTAAGTGGTTTCACCCCTGTGAGCCTCCCCTTTCTCATCTTAAAAACAGAGACATGACTCTGGGCCTCACAGGCGGGAGCTTCATTCATTCAACACATATTTGTTGAAGAAAGAGACTCACAGACTCAGAGAACAAACTTAAGGTTGCCGGGGGAAGGATCGTTACGGAGTTTGGGATGGACAGGTGCACATCGCCGTGTCTAAAAT
Source organism: Oreotragus oreotragus (assembly GCA_006410675.1). Classification (NCBI taxonomy): domain Eukaryota; kingdom Metazoa; phylum Chordata; class Mammalia; order Artiodactyla; family Bovidae; genus Oreotragus; species Oreotragus oreotragus. The sequence goes on from SJYX01005202.1 coordinate 43,022, forward strand.
GGATAGCCAACCAGGGACCGTACGGCACATGTCACATGGCAGCCTGGAGGGGAGGCAGGGCGTTGGGGAGAGGATGGATCCGGGTGTAAGCCTGGCTGAGTTCCTTCAATGTTCCCCTGAAACTATCACAACATTGTTAATCAGCCATGCGTGCGTGCTAAGTCGCTTCAGTCGTGTCTGACTCTACGACCCTATGGACTGTAGCTCGCCAGGCTCCTCTGTCCGTGGAATTCTCCAGGCAAGAACAGTGGAGTGGGTTGCCATGCCCTCCTCCAGGGGATCTTCCTGACCCAGGGATCAAACCCACATCTTTTAAGTCTCCTGCACTATCAGGCGGGTGCTTTACCACTAGTGCCCCCTGGGAAGCCCTTAATCAGTTTTATCCTGATACGAAATAAAAAGTTCAAAGAAATATTTGTTAACGGCCTACCATGCAGGAGCAACAGGGCCAGAATGAGGGTGAAGCAAGCGAGGCATTTTCTCTGAGTACAAAATTTAAGGGGGCACCAAAACAGCCCTCAAGATAATGTCCTTTTAAGTTAATTTATTTCTGGCCGCGCTGAGTCTTCGTCGCTGCGCCCAGGCCTTCTCTGGTTGAGGCGAGCGGGGCGCTGTCACTCACGGTGCACAGGCTTCTTGCAGCGGTTTCTCTCGTCACAGAACACAGCCCCTAGAGCTCGGGCTCAGCTGTGGCACATGGACCTAGTTGCCCCTCAGCACGTGGAATCTTCCAGGACCAGGGATTGAACCTGTGTCCTCTGCAATGGCAGGCAGAGTCTTAACCACTGGACCCCCAGGGAAGTCCTCAAAATAGCTTCTTGATGCAGTATTTTTTCAAATCCAAATGAACACCTCAAATCCATCATGAACAAAATATCAAAAGTGTGTACAGAGACAAGGCCACAAACAGTGCCACGCCCTGGGAGAGTGGGGGGTCGAAAAATATCAGCAACAGCACTGATCCTGTTTTTGTTTAAAAGTCTAAGACTTTGCTTCTTGTATTAATTTTGATTTTTTTAATATTGCATTAAAACACTGTTTATCTTGATGACTGAGATTGTATGCATCCACCACTCTTAAATTTTGCGCCCCAGAGAGGACTTCCCTATTGGTCTTGTGGCTAAGACTCCAAGCTCCCAACGCAGGGGGCCTGAGTTCAATCCCTGGTCGGGGAACTAGATTCCACATGTCGCAACTAAAGTTCCTATACGCCGAAACTAGGACTCGGCACAGCCAAGGAAATGCATGTGCTCAGTCACGTCTGACTCTTTGCGGCCCTGTGGACTGTAGCCCAGCAGGCTCCTCTGTCCATGGGATTCTCCAGGCAAGAATACTAGAGTGAGTGGGTAGCCATTCCTTTCTCCAAGTGATCTTCCCAACCCAGGGATCAAACCTGGGTACCCTGCATTGCAGGCAGATTCTTTACTGTCTGAACCACCAGGGAAGCCCTTGAAATTAAAATAAATATGAAAAAAAAAATTTTGCTTCACCCTAGTCCTGGCTCTGCATGTAAAGTATGTTAAGTATTAGGGGAAACAGCAGAAACCTGGCCCACGCATTACCCCATGGTTTAGCAAATGAGGCAAAGTAAACCAATAAATAGGGTAATTGTAAGTTACCGTAAGTCTAATGGTAGGAACATGGTGCTGAGAAAGGCAATAACCTGCTCAAATCATGATCAGTGACACCTTCTCCAAATTTCCAAGCTTGAAAAGCCCTTGTTCTTACCTGTAGAATCCTGCTGTGCATTAAAGGGTTAACTCAGCAGGTTTAGCATCTTCAACCCTGAACCATCCAAAGAAAGGCTCTTGGGAGATTACCTGTAAGCCCTTGAGTCATTCTCACTACTAGGAGTGTCTTTGTATACTTGGGACCCTGAGCCACACCTGCCCAGATAATCTATGCTAATAATGTGATTTATGGGTGGCAGCCTTGAACCCTGCTATATCATTTGATTTTTGAAGGGGCTGGAGACCGAATAATTAAAGTCAGTTTGTAGGTGCTCCACGCCTATGTGACTGACCCCCAATAAAAATGTAGGACCCCAAGGATCCAGTGAGCCTCCCTGGGTGTGTCATTGCACACCACTGCTGGGAGGATGAAGCTCTGTCCCCAAGACACCACTGGGAGGAGACCACACCTGCTTGCTCCTGGTCTCTTCTGCACTCCGCTTTGCTGTCAGGTCTCCTGGGACCACCCCGAGGGCCGCCCCTCCTCCCAAACAACCCCAAAGGGAAAGCACCACCCCCACGCCCCTCCACCAAGAGCCTATATTTTCGTCCTCTCTCAGCGCTAAGCTTGTTGAGATTTCTGAAATTTCCCAGGCCTAAGAGAAGATCCTGAAGTTCATCTGCTCTTGACACACCCATAACCCAGGTAAGGAAACCAGCCAGGGCAGGGCGTTCATAGGGGTGAACGTTTACTGAGCGGTCTCACCCCATGCTATGAGCTGAGCTGCCACATACAAGCATCATTTCGTCAGTTCCTCATGCAACCTGTGAGGCAGGGCTGCTGTTGATCCCGTGGTCCTGGAGGAACATTCGGCTCAAAGTGGTGGAGCCATGCCCACCTGCGGGGTCGCCTGGAGTCCCGCAGCTGCCAGCGGAAGAGCCGGAATCAAGCCCAGACTTGACTGACTTCAAAACAGGTAGCGAGTTCCCCGTTTCTGGAGGTATCCAAGAGTCTTCATAATCATATAGCAAGAAGGTAGTAGAGGGAATTCAAGAAAAGGGAGAGTAAAATATCAGAGTCACATGAAGAGGCTCCCTCAACCGAAGAGTTTCTCAACCTCAGCACCACTGACATTTTGGACTAGATAATTCTTTGCGGGGAGGGAGTTGCTGTCCTGGGCATGGGAGGATGTTAAGCAGCACCCCTGGCTTCTACCCCCTGGATGCCAGCAGCAAGCCCCTAGCTGTGGCAACCAAAAATGTCTCCAATCAAAAGGGCACCACCTGCATTCCCTCTCCAAACTCTTCTCCCCTGACTCTCTGCCCCAGAGGCTGACATAGTGTCAATGTGTCCTCCAGGAAAATGGGGCAGAGTGTGGGTGCAACCTCTCCCCTGTTTGAGAAACTCTGCTCTGCAAGAATTTCTGGAGAAGTCAGTCGACATCCATGAAGACCAGCGCTGACAAGAAGTGCAGTTTTACACCCAGGCAGCGCCATCGTGGGAGACAGCCATGCACTGCAGCAGCCCTTATATCATGGCCGAGATGCTGTATATCTGCTCCCCTTGTCAGCATCCCAGAGCAGCAGGAGGAATATCTGTGCGTGTGTAGAAAATACAAAGAGAGATGGGAGGGAGGGAGAAGGAGAGGGGAGAGAAAAAGAGGGAGGGAGAGAGGAAGAAAGGAAGGAGGGAAGGAAAATGCCATGACCCAAACACAACTGAATTCAGGCATTATTTGACCTGATGCAACAGAATTGTGCTGTTTTTACCAGACCAACTCTGAGCTGCCACAATAGGATCTTGGCAAGGCTGGACCCGTTGAAGAACCTGTGAACGAGCAACCCAGAAGGACCCTTAAAAAGTGGCAATCTGAGAGCTAACCCTGGCTTGTGTATTGCAGGGTGGAGGTGGGTGTTGGTCTCAGGCATCTTCCTTTTGCTCCACCCCCATTTCCTCTCTAAACGCGTCTCCCCTGACTCTCTGCCCCAGAGGCTGACGCGTGTGGACTGCAGTGGACTGTCTTGCCTTCTGCCTTCCAGTTGGGCTCTGCCAATGGGAGGTCCATTCAGAAAACGAAGATCATGGCCTCTGGTCCCATCACTTCATGGCAAATAGATGGGGAAACAGTGGAAACAGTGTCAGACTTTATTTTGGGGGCTCCAAAATTACTGCAGATGGTGACTGCAGCCATGAAATTAAAAGATGCTTGCTCCTTGGAAGAAAAGCTATGACCAACCTAGATAGCATATTAAAAAGCAGAGACATTACTTTGCCAACAAAGGTTTGTCTAGTCAAGGCTATGGTTTTTCTAGTAGTCATGTATGGATGTGAGAGGTGGTCTATAAAGAATGCTGAGCGCCAAAGAATTGATGCTTTTGAACTGTGATGTTGGAGAAGACTCTTGAGAATCCCTTGGACAGCAAGATCAAACAAGTCAGTCCTAAAGGAAATCAGTCCTGAATAGTCACTGGACTGATGCTGAAGCTGAAACTCCAATACTTTGGTCAACTGATTCGAAGAACTAAATTGGAAAAGACCCTGATGCTGGGAAAGATTGAAGGCAGAAGGAGAAGGGGCCGACAGAAGATGAGATGGTTGGATGGTATCACCGACTCAACGGACATGAGTTTGAGTCAACTCCGGAAGTTTGTGATGGACAGGGAGGCCCGGTTTGCTGCAGTCCATGGGGTCACAAAGATACAGACACGACTGAGCAACTGAACTGAATGGGAGGTCCAGAAGGAAATGAGAGGGAGGAGGGTGATGGAGGTTGGGTGTTTATCGCCCCCTGCTCCTGCCTGCCAGCAGCTCTGATGGGGTGGCTGTATCTTTTCACAAAAGGTTTCAACTCCTGCTCGGAGACCACATAACCCTAACCCGCCCTGGTCCCATCTCCTGGTCCAGGAGTGATGCTGGCGCCCTCCGTAGCGAGACCCCAGAGACTTCGCTATCCTGTGTGGTCTCCCTATGCCCTGCCCACATCTTTGTAAGCAATTCCTTTATTAAACTCTCCTTAAATTATTCCAATTTATCTGTGCTGTGTGTTTCCTGCTGGGTCCTAACTGATGAACCATGCGATTCATTGTTCAAACAAAATCGTATGCAAAAACCCAGTAGATGAAACAGACTAAGGCAGGGCTCCTGCATCCATGCAACATGCATCTGTTTGGTGTCCACACGTGGCCAGCTTGCCTCATGGCTGTTAGAGACAGAGGCTTACTTCTCTGAACAGATCAGTTCTCTCCAAGACCACTTTGATGGTCTAATTATCCTTGGCTCACTGTGCTATGTTATGTAAGGAGGCCAACTGGTATTTCTGAAGAATTAAAACATTCCTCCAGGCACGTCTCACTGGTGAGTACAATGTTATCTCTCCTATACGTGTACCGAAAACATCTTCACTTTCCAAGCCCAAACACGATCAGTGTAACTTGGATGTCTCCTATCCTGAGAGTGTCATCAAACAGTAGTTTGTGGGAAATTCCCCACAGGCAGGCTGTTCGTGACAGTATCACAAAGGGACATTAAAAAAAAATTTTTTTTTAATTAAACTCCACTATGGTATGAGTCTGGACTTCCCTGGTGGCTCAGTGGTAAAAAATTTGCCTCCCAATGTAGGAGACATGAGTTCGATCCCTGGGTCAGGAAGATCCCCTGAAGGAGGAAATGGTAACCCACTCCAGTATCTTTGCCTGGGGAATCCCATGAACAGAGGAGCCTACAGTCCATGGGGTTGCAAAGAGTCAGACACAACCGAAGCAACTTAGCACACACACACGCACAGTCAGTGTGAGTCTGTGCTGTCCAAGAAGGGATAAATCAGTAGGAGAAAACGATACAAAGGAAAAAGCAGTTTGATCTGACCTTTAAACTGTAGGTAGGGCTTGGTAGTTAAACAAAAGAAGAGGGGATAAGCCCAGGAGGGAAAGCACCAGAGCAAAGGTGTGAAGTTAGGAGGTGGCGATGCGATGGAAGAGCAAGAAAGAGGAGCCAGGCCCAGGGAGGCAGGGGAGGGCCCCAGGAGCTAAGGGAAATGTATTTTAATAGACCGAACGGGGCCAGATTGCTAAAACCCTTGAAAGGCAGGCAGGTGAAGTTTCTCTTTAGTTATTTGGTATAGTAGGTAGTAGGAAGCCTTAGATGGTATTTGAGAGGGTGAGTAATACAAGATACCATCAATCCTCATTATTCACGGATTTTGTACCCGTAACCCCCAAACCTATATCCACAGTCATTCCTCTTGGGCACGGGCAGAGTGGTAAAAAGAAAAAAAAAAAAAGTGTCACCCATCATGAACATGCACAGCTGGGGCTGAGCGAGGTGGCGCTCTGTTTCCCGTTTCAGCTCACATCCTGTGAACAAGTGTCCTTTTATGGTCTAAATGGAGCCACTTTTTTTTTTTTTGCATCTATGTGCTTTTCATTGGTGATTTTGCTGTGTTTGTTTTTCTTTTTTCATTTCATTTTGTTGTTTGGCTGTATAGGGTTCCTAAGTGCAAGCAGGCTGTGATGTGCCTTATGGAGTAAAACACACATGTTGGAAAACGTTTATTCAGACATGAGCTGTAGTGCTATGGGCTATGGGGTTCGCTGTTAATGAATCAACAATATATATTAAGTCAGGTATCTTTAAACAGAAACACACACCAAACAAGTTTATGCATTCATCAGTTGACAAAGGCTTTCAGGAACCTAAGCCTGTATGTCCGCTAGGAGCCATGGTTCAATACTCACCAGTTCAGTGTTTGTGGCTAGTTTATAAAGCGTCAGTCAGTTCAGCCAGTTCAGCCGTTCAGTCGTGTCCAACTCTTTGCGACCCCATGAATCGCAGCATGCCAGGCCTCCCTGTCCATCACCATCTCCCGGAGTTCATTCAGACTCACGTCCATTGAGTTGGTGATGCCATCCAGCCATCTCATCCTCGGTCGTCCCCTTCTCCTCCTGCCCCCAATCCCTCCCAGCATCAGAGTCTTTTCCAATGAGTCAACTCTTTGCATGATGGGCTATGGGGTTCGCTGTTAATGAATCAACAATATGCATTAACTCAGGTATCTTTAAACAGAAACACACACCAAACAAGTTTATGCATTCATCAGTTGACAAAGGCTTTCAGGAACCTAAGCCTGTATGTCCGCTAGGAGCCATGGTTCAATACTCACCAGTTCAGTGTTTGTGGCTAGTTTATAAAGCGTCAGTCAGTTCAGCCAGTTCAGCCGTTCAGTCGTGTCCAACTCTTTGCGACCCCATGAATCGCAGCATGCCAGGCCTCCCTGTCCATCACCATCTCCCGGAGTTCATTCAGACTCACGTCCATTGAGTTGGTGATGCCATCCAGCCATCTCATCCTCGGTCGTCCCCTTCTCCTCCTGCCCCCAATCCCTCCCAGCATCAGAGTCTTTTCCAATGAGTCAACTCTTTGCATGAGGTAGCCAGAGTACTGGAGTTTCGGCTTCAGCATCATTCCTTCCAATGACCACCCAGGACTGACCTCCTTCAGAACGGACTGGTTGGATCTCCTTGCAGTCCAAGGGACTCTCAAGAGCTAGCTGCAATAACAAAAATCAACTGTGGCAGCATTTGGGAACTGGGTGGAGGCCACAAGACCATCAAGAGAAACCACCTCTTGGGCCTTCCCTGGTGATCCACAGGGAAGAATCGCAAAGGGACATTTGTTAAGACTCCACCCTTCCAACGCAAGGTGCATGTGTTCAATCCCTGGTCAGGGAACTAAATCCCACATGCCAAATGATGTGCCCAAAAAAAGAAAAAGAAAAAAGAGGGACCACCTCTTGAGAGCATGAGCGCTGGAGTGAGTGCCTGGGCCTAAACCCCTGCTCTACTGCTTGCTGGCTGTGTGCCCTTGGACAAGTCACTCAGCCTCTCTGGGCCACGGTTTCCTCATCTGCAAACCCTTCTCATAGGGTGGCTAGGAGAATCTCAATGTGTCAGTGTTGTAAAATATTTAGGACACTGCTTGGGACCCCAGGAACACTGCATGTTTCGGGTTTGTTAAATAAATAAATGGAGAAAGGAACAAAAAGAGAAACCAACTTATTTCGCAGAGGAGGAAACTGAGTCAGGCCTAGGAAGAACCTGCCACACCTGAGTTACTGGCAAAGCTGCGGAGCTCTTTCCAACGATGGCATGGGGTGACGCCGGCTCCAGGGAACCTGCTCCCAGCCTGCGATGACGACTCAGCTGCAGAGAAGCAAGGTGGAGCTGACCCCAGCGGTCACAGGGGCAAACCCACCGTGTGGCCCAGGGAGCCCCCCGCCGCCAAGTGCCCATCCTGGGAGCCCCTCCCCCTCATCCCTCCTCCAGCAAGCCCCCACGTGCCACTTCCAGGCATGGGCCAGACGGATTCTAGAATGCTCTAAAGGAGCGCCTCTCCATGTCGCGGTTTAAGAATTACTAGTGATCTCCAGCGTGTGCCTGCGGAGGAACAAGAAATACTACCACGCCCGGGCAGAAACCTAATGAGAAACCGAACATGGCCAGACAGAAGCTTAACAAGAAATACTGGCCCGGGCTCCCAAGAAGAACAGCGGGCTCGGGAGGCCGGGGCAGGCGGCCTGCCATCTTCCCCCGCCCACGAATCGATTGCGCACAAGGCTATCGAGAGCAGGGAAGTAGATAAACGGGAAGATATACGACAGGAGGGGCCCAGGGCTGATGAAAGGGGAAGAGAAGGCAGCTTAAATCAAGGGGCAAGTGCTGCGAGAGAGGGGAGATAACAGGATTTGTGTTTATGGTTAACTAGGAGGCTTGGCTGAGGCGCTGGGGCCGCGAGATGGGTGAGCACCCCGGGGAGGGGTGGGTGGAGAGCGTGCGGTGCTCCCGGTGAATCGCCTATGCTCCGGGTGGCCGGCAGGCAACGCAAGCCAGAAACAGATACCTAAAATTGCAAGGCCCCTCGTGGTCCATTTGGCTGTGGCCCCACACTGCCTTTCACCCTCTGTCTTTTGTTTCCAGGCTTGCCTGGACATCGCAGAAAGTGAAGTCGCTCAGTCGTGTCCGACTCTTTGCAACCCCATGGACTGTAGCTTACCAGGCTCCTCCCTCCATGGGATTCTCCAGGCAAGAGTACTGGAGTGGGTTGCCATTTCCTTCTCCAGGGGATCTTCCCAACCCAGGGATCAAACCCGGGTCTCCCGCATTCCAGGCAGATGCTTTAACCCAGGCACCACATCCTCCCACCATGGGAATGATCAGGATAGAAGGCAATGCCCACGCTGGGACAATCCAGACATCAGCAGATGCTTACTGGGAAGCTCCTCTGTATCTGTGGCTGAACACAGGGCCTCCTGTGTCTTGTTCCAGCCAACATTCACTTGAAGCACTGGGGTTCTTCCCATTTTACAGAGGCGGAAACTGAGGCTCACGGGGAACTGTCCCAACGCAGTCAAGTGGTGCTGGAATTCCAGCCCAGGCAGTCTGGCTTCAGAGCCCACCTGAATTCTAGAGTGACTCGGTTGCCATCATTAGTATCCACTTAAAGGGAGACAATATGCCCCCATCACATTCTCTCCGTGTCTCTGCAGCAGACAGTTCCTATTTGGTGGGAAAGAAGAGAAGTGAGACCAGAAAGGGTATGCTACCCAGCAGGTTACCACCATGGGTGACAGAGCTCAGTCCCGTCACGCAAAGGACGCAGCTTGTCCCTGTCGCTCAGAGGGGAGGGAGCTGGGCTCCTCTACACCAGCTTCTGGTAGTCGTTCTGTTAGTCGACATCTGTTGTTGCCGTTTAGTCGCTCTGTCGTGGCCAACTCAGTGACTCCACGGACTGTAAGCTGCCCAGCTCCTCTGTCCGTGGGACTGTCCAGGCAAGGATACAGGAATGGGCTGCCGTTTCCTCCTCCGGGGGATCTTCCTGACCGAGGGATGGAGGCCACTTCTCCTGCATTAGCAGGCAGATTCTTTACCACCGAGCCACCAGGGAGGCCCATTAGTCATTGTTTGGGGCATAGTTCACCAGCCCTTTTAACTGGCCAGAACATGGGCAGCACCGGTCCAGTGGCCAGAACCAGCCTTCCCCCACCCAGTCTTAGCCCACGCCACGCCCAGGGAAAGGAATGCAGGACGAGGGATTATGAGCGTGGCCCCTCTGCTGCACACCTGTTCCGTTTGCGCCTAGAGCCTGCTGCGTGCATAGTTATCCCACAGGAGTAGAAAGCGATGATTAAAAGCTCAGGTGATAGAATGAGGCAGACTTGACCTCAAATTTCAGCTCTGTCACTTTCTACATGACAACTTGAGCAAATTGTGCTTCTACAAAACAGGGGTCTTGCATGCTTGAGGGAACTCAATGAGTTCATCCCAATTTCATGCTCACCACAGCGCCTGGCACATCGGAGAAGCTGCCAATAAACACTAATAGCAATGAGCAGTATTGTTACCATCTCATTCACCCTATTTCCCCCACCCCCAAATTCCACATTAACATTTTCCCATTTTTTTCTTTTTGATTATTTTTAAGGTTTAATTGTTGAAAGAGAATATGTGTGTTGGGTTGGCCAAAAAGTCCTTTCGAGTTTTTCTGTAACGTCATCTGGAAACATCCGAATGAACTTTTTGGCCAACTCAATGCATAGTTCAAAATCCAGAAGGTATTAAACAATAAACTGTGAAAAGTCTCCCCACCTTCTGCACTAGCCACCCAGGGGCCGTTCTCCCAAGTAACCAAATCAGCATGTTTGTAAATTTTCCCAAAGATATTGTCATACAGCTTTGGGCTTGCTTTTGTTTTTCTATGGCTGAATCCAATACAGGATGGTGTTTGGTTTGGCAGAAATAATATAAACAAATCTTTAAACTTCCTGCTTAGAAATAATTTTTAGATTTATGGAAGAGCTGCAAAGATAATATAGAGTTCTGGTTTATCTGTCACCCAGCACCCCGAGTGCTAACATCCTACATAACCATAGTGAATCAATCAAAACTAAGAACCTGACGTTGGTGCCATACTATTACTTATACTACAGATTTAACTGGGGTTTCACCCGTTTTCTCCCCAAAGCGGGTCCACTCCAGGATAGCGTGTTGCATTGAGCTGCCGTGTCTCCTATGTCCCCTCCAACCTGTCACAGTTGCTTACGTTTGCCTTGTTTTTGTGATCTTCACACTTTTGAAGACTCCTACGCAATTATTCCAAAATGAATGAATCTATGTGTCTTAGTGCCCCTAAAGGGCATTCAGTTCAGTTCAGTCATCAGTTCAGTCCCTCAGTCGTGTCCAGCTCTTTGTGACCCCATGAATTGCAGCACACCAGGCCTTCTTGTCCATCACCAACTCCCAGAGTTCACTCAGACTCACGTGCGTGGAGTCGGTGATGCCATCCAGCCTTCTCATCCTCTGTCGTCCCCTTCTCCTCCTGCCCCCAATCCCTCCCAGCATCAGAGTCTTTTCCAATGAGTCAACTCTTCTCATGAGGTGGCCAAAGTACTGGAGTTTCAGCTTTAGCATCATTCCTTCCAAAGAACACCCAGGACTGATCTCCTTCAGAATGGACTGGTTGGATCTCCTGGCAGTCCCAGGGACTCTCAAGAGTCTCCTCCAGCACCACAGTTCACAAGCGTCAGTTCTTTGACGCTCAGCTCAGTGCTCCGCAGTGAGAACTGGTAGTGCCAGGAAAGCGCTTTGAGGACTTCATTGCTGTCACTGTCACAGGAAGCTTGGAAATTCAGATCTCCACCATCGCTGTGTGATCTTGGACAAGCAGCACTCCCTCTCTGGGCTTCAGACTCCTCCTCAGGACAATAAAGCAGTGAAGTTGTGTTGGCTTGCAGTAATTGTGTAGTCAAAGCAGTCTACCCAATATATGTACAGATCCCACTGCATGCTAGCATGTTAAAGGCACTGAAAAGTCCTGCAGGGAAGATTGAAATGAACACATTTTTATTTATCCATGCAGTGGAATGCTGGCTATCTGCAGTTATTTTATTTAAAAAAAAAAAAGAAGGAAGGAAGGAGTGAGGAAATTGTTTATGGACTAAAATGGAAATATCTCCAAAATACACATATAGGGTGTACCACTCATGAGTAAAAATGAGGGGCAAAGTAAGAATATAAATATATTCAAGATATATAGATATATATGGAAAGATGTAAATAAAACTAAGAATCATGGTTATTTATAGGGGAGGGAGTTGCATAGAAGTGGGAAGGAGATGTTTCACAGTCTTCTTTATATGTTGTTTATATATTTTACACGTAAATCACTTAATTGTTTTATTATATATTTTAACAATGAATGTATGACTTCAAAATTAAATAAATAACTATGAACATGGGATGTCTATGTGGACTGAAGTATAACAATTTTCCAGGTAAACTATTAAATGAAAAAGAAGCAAGTTTATAGCAATGTGTATAGTATAACTTATGTGCCCAAAATGCATGTTTGTATATATATATNCGGGGGAGAGAGGAGGTAGGAACCCGCAGCGGGGGAGAGAGGAGGTAGGAACCCGCAGCGGGGGAGAGAGGAGGTAGGAACCCGCAGCGGGGGAGAGAGGAGGTAGGAACCCGCAGCGGGGGAGAGAGGAGGTAGGAACCCGCAGCGGGGGAGAGAGGAGGTAGGAACCCGCAGCGGGGGAGAGAGGAGGTAGGAACCCGCAGCGGGGGAGAGAGGAGGTAGGAACCCGCAGCGGGGGAGAGAGGAGGTAGGAACCCGCAGCGGGGGAGAGAGGAGGTAGGAACCCGCAGCGGGGGAGAGAGGAGGTAGGAACCCGCAGCGGGGGAGAGAGGAGGTAGGAACCCGCAGCGGGGGAGAGAGGAGGTAGGAACCCGCAGCGGGGGAGAGAGGAGGTAGGAACCCGCAGCGGGGGAGAGAGGAGGTAGGAACCCGCAGCGGGGGAGAGAGGAGGTAGGAACCCGCAGCGGGGGAGAGAGGAGGTAGGAACCCGCAGCGGGGGAGAGAGGAGGTAGGAACCCGCAGCGGGGGAGAGAGGAGGTAGGAACCCGCAGCGGGGGAGAGAGGAGGTAGGAACCCGCAGCGGGGGAGAGAGGAGGTAGGAACCCGCAGCGGGGGAGAGAGGAGGTAGGAACCCGCAGCGGGGGAGAGAGGAGGTAGGAACCCGCAGCGGGGGAGAGAGGAGGTAGGAACCCGCAGCGGGGGAGAGAGGAGGTAGGAACCCGCAGCGGGGGAGAGAGGAGGTAGGAACCCGCAGCGGGGGAGAGAGGAGGTAGGAACCCGCAGCGGGGGAGAGAGGAGGTAGGAACCCGCAGCGGGGGAGAGAGGAGGTAGGAACCCGCAGCGGGGGAGAGAGGAGGTAGGAACCCGCAGCGGGGGAGAGAGGAGGTAGGAACCCGCAGCGGGGGAGAGAGGAGGTAGGAACCCGCAGCGGGGGAGAGAGGAGGTAGGAACCCGCAGCGGGGGAGAGAGGAGGTAGGAACCCGCAGCGGGGGAGAGAGGAGGTAGGAACCCGCAGCGGGGGAGAGAGGAGGTAGGAACCCGCAGCGGGGGAGAGAGGAGGTAGGAACCCGCAGCGGGGGAGAGAGGAGGTAGGAACCCGCAGCGGGGGAGAGAGGAGGTAGGAACCCGCAGCGGGGGAGAGAGGAGGTAGGAACCCGCAGCGGGGGAGAGAGGAGGTAGGAACCCGCAGCGGGGGAGAGAGGAGGTAGGAACCCGCAGCGGGGGAGAGAGGAGGTAGGAACCCGCAGCGGGGGAGAGAGGAGGTAGGAACCCGCAGCGGGGGAGAGAGGAGGTAGGAACCCGCAGCGGGGGAGAGAGGAGGTAGGAACCCGCAGCGGGGGAGAGAGGAGGTAGGAACCCGCAGCGGGGGAGAGAGGAGGTAGGAACCCGCAGCGGGGGAGAGAGGAGGTAGGAACCCGCAGCGGGGGAGAGAGGAGGTAGGAACCCGCAGCGGGGGAGAGAGGAGGTAGGAACCCGCAGCGGGGGAGAGAGGAGGTAGGAACCCGCAGCGGGGGAGAGAGGAGGTAGGAACCCGCAGCGGGGGAGAGAGGAGGTAGGAACCCGCAGCGGGGGAGAGAGGAGGTAGGAACCCGCAGCGGGGGAGAGAGGAGGTAGGAACCCGCAGCGGGGGAGAGAGGAGGTAGGAACCCGCAGCGGGGGAGAGAGGAGGTAGGAACCCGCAGCGGGGGAGAGAGGAGGTAGGAACCCGCAGCGGGGGAGAGAGGAGGTAGGAACCCGCAGCGGGGGAGAGAGGAGGTAGGAACCCGCAGCGGGGGAGAGAGGAGGTAGGAACCCGCAGCGGGGGAGAGAGGAGGTAGGAACCCGCAGCGGGGGAGAGAGGAGGTAGGAACCCGCAGCGGGGGAGAGAGGAGGTAGGAACCCGCAGCGGGGGAGAGAGGAGGTAGGAACCCGCAGCGGGGGAGAGAGGAGGTAGGAACCCGCAGCGGGGGAGAGAGGAGGTAGGAACCCGCAGCGGGGGAGAGAGGAGGTAGGAACCCGCAGCGGGGGAGAGAGGAGGTAGGAACCCGCAGCGGGGGAGAGAGGAGGTAGGAACCCGCAGCGGGGGAGAGAGGAGGTAGGAACCCGCAGCGGGGGAGAGAGGAGGTAGGAACCCGCAGCGGGGGAGAGAGGAGGTAGGAACCCGCAGCGGGGGAGAGAGGAGGTAGGAACCCGCAGCGGGGGAGAGAGGAGGTAGGAACCCGCAGCGGGGGAGAGAGGAGGTAGGAACCCGCAGCGGGGGAGAGAGGAGGTAGGAACCCGCAGCGGGGGAGAGAGGAGGTAGGAACCCGCAGCGGGGGAGAGAGGAGGTAGGAACCCGCAGCGGGGGAGAGAGGAGGTAGGAACCCGCAGCGGGGGAGAGAGGAGGTAGGAACCCGCAGCGGGGGAGAGAGGAGGTAGGAACCCGCAGCGGGGGAGAGAGGAGGTAGGAACCCGCAGCGGGGGAGAGAGGAGGTAGGAACCCGCAGCGGGGGAGAGAGGAGGTAGGAACCCGCAGCGGGGGAGAGAGGAGGTAGGAACCCGCAGCGGGGGAGAGAGGAGGTAGGAACCCGCAGCGGGGGAGAGAGGAGGTAGGAACCCGCAGCGGGGGAGAGAGGAGGTAGGAACCCGCAGCGGGGGAGAGAGGAGGTAGGAACCCGCAGCGGGGGAGAGAGGAGGTAGGAACCCGCAGCGGGGGAGAGAGGAGGTAGGAACCCGCAGCGGGGGAGAGAGGAGGTAGGAACCCGCAGCGGGGGAGAGAGGAGGTAGGAACCCGCAGCGGGGGAGAGAGGAGGTAGGAACCCGCAGCGGGGGAGAGAGGAGGTAGGAACCCGCAGCGGGGGAGAGAGGAGGTAGGAACCCGCAGCGGGGGAGAGAGGAGGTAGGAACCCGCAGCGGGGGAGAGAGGAGGTAGGAACCCGCAGCGGGGGAGAGAGGAGGTAGGAACCCGCAGCGGGGGAGAGAGGAGGTAGGAACCCGCAGCGGGGGAGAGAGGAGGTAGGAACCCGCAGCGGGGGAGAGAGGAGGTAGGAACCCGCAGCGGGGGAGAGAGGAGGTAGGAACCCGCAGCGGGGGAGAGAGGAGGTAGGAACCCGCAGCGGGGGAGAGAGGAGGTAGGAACCCGCAGCGGGGGAGAGAGGAGGTAGGAACCCGCAGCGGGGGAGAGAGGAGGTAGGAACCCGCAGCGGGGGAGAGAGGAGGTAGGAACCCGCAGCGGGGGAGAGAGGAGGTAGGAACCCGCAGCGGGGGAGAGAGGAGGTAGGAACCCGCAGCGGGGGAGAGAGGAGGTAGGAACCCGCAGCGGGGGAGAGAGGAGGTAGGAACCCGCAGCGGGGGAGAGAGGAGGTAGGAACCCGCAGCGGGGGAGAGAGGAGGTAGGAACCCGCAGCGGGGGAGAGAGGAGGTAGGAACCCGCAGCGGGGGAGAGAGGAGGTAGGAACCCGCAGCGGGGGAGAGAGGAGGTAGGAACCCGCAGCGGGGGAGAGAGGAGGTAGGAACCCGCAGCGGGGGAGAGAGGAGGTAGGAACCCGCAGCGGGGGAGAGAGGAGGTAGGAACCCGCAGCGGGGGAGAGAGGAGGTAGGAACCCGCAGCGGGGGAGAGAGGAGGTAGGAACCCGCAGCGGGGGAGAGAGGAGGTAGGAACCCGCAGCGGGGGAGAGAGGAGGTAGGAACCCGCAGCGGGGGAGAGAGGAGGTAGGAACCCGCAGCGGGGGAGAGAGGAGGTAGGAACCCGCAGCGGGGGAGAGAGGAGGTAGGAACCCGCAGCGGGGGAGAGAGGAGGTAGGAACCCGCAGCGGGGGAGAGAGGAGGTAGGAACCCGCAGCGGGGGAGAGAGGAGGTAGGAACCCGCAGCGGGGGAGAGAGGAGGTAGGAACCCGCAGCGGGGGAGAGAGGAGGTAGGAACCCGCAGCGGGGGAGAGAGGAGGTAGGAACCCGCAGCGGGGGAGAGAGGAGGTAGGAACCCGCAGCGGGGGAGAGAGGAGGTAGGAACCCGCAGCGGGGGAGAGAGGAGGTAGGAACCCGCAGCGGGGGAGAGAGGAGGTAGGAACCCGCAGCGGGGGAGAGAGGAGGTAGGAACCCGCAGCGGGGGAGAGAGGAGGTAGGAACCCGCAGCGGGGGAGAGAGGAGGTAGGAACCCGCAGCGGGGGAGAGAGGAGGTAGGAACCCGCAGCGGGGGAGAGAGGAGCTGCGCGCACCTCACCATGCTCAGACCTCGCGCCCATAAGCAAGAAGACAAGACCCAAATCAGCTGCCGCCCATCCCACCACTAAATCTGTCCACGTCCTCCCGCCTGTGAGACGGAGGTGACCAGACTCAGGAATTACATCCGGGGTGTTCAGATTTGTGGCCACGCAGCCCAGTACTCAGGACGCTGGGAAACTGGGTCAGTGCCACTGTTCATCAAGCATCTCAGACGGAAGATGGGAAATGCTGAAGCCCTGGTCTCTGGAGGCCCACCCAGAATGGGATTCACCCACCAAAATCTGAACTGCCAATCTCTGTGGAAGGATGCTGAGAAATGTGGGGTTTCTCCCAGTGTATTCCTGAGTGGCTTTGGTTAACAGAAGGCTTTGAAATCATCTGCTGTGAAATCCTCTTTGCAGCCCCCAGTGAAGACACCCAGTTGACAGGTCAAGAAATGGGCTTTGAGAATGAAAAGACTCGCCCCAAGTCACAGCTGGGAATTAGAAGCAGCTGCATCCAAACCCTGCTCTGTCCACCCCAAAGCCATGTCAGTGACACTACCAAGAAGCAGGGATGGGACCCACCAGACCACAGAAAACCCATTTATTTGTTTTGCACACATGGAACCAGTAATTTTGCATTTGCCATGCACCAGGCCCTGGCTCTGAGAGCCCAAAGATTCCATCACCATTTGACATAACTAATGCCCACACAGCTCCAGGAATTCGGCAAGACGCTGGGGCTACAAGGAGGAACAAAGAGGTGTGGTCCCTGCTCTCAGGCCCTCTGCAAGGGGAGACGATTGCTTACCCAATGTCGATAGCAATGACTAGTCTACAAGGCGAGATCCTCAGAACTGATAACAAGAGTCTGACCTAATCTCTGGAGAACTGAAGCTTGTGCTGAAATCTGAAGGATAAGAGGGTACAATTAAGGCAGGGTGGGGGCTAGGAAAGAAAGAACATCCAGTGAAAGAGAACGGCATGTGCCAAGGCCCTGGCGTAGGAAGCATACAGGACCTGAAGGTGACTGTTGTGGCTGGAACAGAGGGGGAACACCACTCGAGGTCACACAGAAGAGGGAGACAATGCAAAGTCCTGCAGGGAGTTGAGGCCAGAGTATGGATTTGGTCTTCACTCAGATGGTTAAATAGCATCAGCAGCTCAATGGATATGAACTTGAGCAAACTCTAGGAGACAGTGGAGGATGGGAAAGTTTGGCAAAGGGTTGGACACGACGTAGGGAATGAACAACAGCTAAAGGAACTGATGTGAGCCATTCTTGCCCTCGAGGCGGTGACAGTCATGAGAGATCTGTGACAGGCAATCACAACCAAAGACAGACACAGATGACGAGGTGATCCAGGACGCTGGGCAGTCGCCTGATGCAATCTGAGGGGTCATGAGGCTTCCTGGGGGATGTGATGTCCTGAAAGGGATGGTTCTTGAATCCACCCCAGAATCCAGATTGAAAAGCTTTAAAGCAACTCTTTCCAACAGGGATGCAGGCCCATTTCCAGGAGGAGGCCCAAGGACTCCAGATGACGCTGGTGAAGCTGTACAGCCTCATGGTGGCCGACCAGAGGACCAATAGCCATAGGGGGCGCTCGGGGTCTCCTGGACGGATTATCTTCCTAATTGGCCCCTGAGCCCCTCTGAGAGGCATGATGTCACAGAGACCTGATGCAGGCAGAATTCCAGAGTCTGAGTCTCTGATCCACCAGGTGGGGGATGAGTCAGGAGCTGGGCACTCACAGGGCTCCCCAGAGAAACCCCTTCTCTCCACTGGAGAGCTCCCCCCAAAGCTGGCCGAACAACCCCCAGAGAGGGGGTGCACTAAGGTGAGAGGAGCTTCAAGGAAACATCAGAGTAAATTTCAAGGAGGGCCGAGGGCTGACGGGGACGGGATTATTGGATCTGCTCTCTGCAGGGAGATAGAGACAATCAGACAGGTCAGCGAGTGAGCAGCTCAAGGAAGAGTCACTGCATGACTGTTGACCTGGGACCCCAGTCTTCACAATCCCGGAAGTAAGACAGCGTGTCTCCTGCTGGGCTCGAGGGAGCAGACATCCATGCCGTGAGCTGTCTATGGAAGGGGGACACATGACAAGGATCTGAGAGTGGTCTCTGGAAGCCAAGAGCGATCCCTAGGCAAGCAGGAAGTGAGGAAACAGGGACCTCAGCCCTACAACCACAGGGAACTGAATTCTGCTGACACCTCGATTGAACATGAAGGACAACCTGAGCCTCAGATGAGATCCTAACCCCAATGATACCTTGATTTCAACCTCGGGAGATACTAAGCAGAAAATCTAACTACACCATGCCTGGACTATGACCTTACAGGCCTGTGAGCGAACAGATGAATGCTGCTTAAAGTCACGAAGTTTGTGGCTTTTTTTAATGCACCAGTAGAAAACAAGGGACTTCCGTGATGGTCCAATGGTTGAGACTCTCTGCTTCCATTGCAGGGGATCCAGGTTCGAGAGACTTCCCTGGCAGTCCAGTGATTAAGACTTTGCCTTCCAATGCAGTGGGTGTGGGTTCATCCCTGGTGAGGCAGCTAAGATCCCACATGCCTCCTGGCCAAAAAACCAAAACAATATTGTAACAAATTCAATAAAGACTAAATAAAAAAGAAACAAATGCACTAAAAAAAATTTTTTTTTCAATAGAAAATGAATCCACTACCTTGACCTCTGTAAATAGTACCTTTATTAAAGTAGGTTCATTTGAATGTGCCATCTGTTTCCAGGGGGACCCTGCATTATTTAACTTCTCTGGGCTTTGGTTTCTTCACCTGTAGTGGGAGATAACTATAACAAAACTGTAACAAGGATGCCCAGAGATGGTGACCAGGCCAGCTTTCTGTACCTCCCTCCCCTGCTCCACCAGCCCCTGCTTCAGCTGCACAGACTCATGGAACATGCACATGCCTGCCCTCTGCCCCAGCCGAGTGATGCTTCTAAAACTGAGGGCAGCAAAGCTTCATCTACTAGTTAACAAGAAACACACGCCACCGCGATGATGGTAAACCTGAGGGCCTGTGAGGGGCGTGCCCAAACGGCTGGTTTCCCTGGTAACCAATGAGCCACGTGACCTCAGTTCCTCCAATCAACGGCCTCTCTCCCTCCCTCTAGTGGTAAAGAGTGTCGCCATGTTGTGCTGACCGCCAGCTGTGCAGAGTGTGGCTGTCGCCTGAGGACCCTTTCCTTCTGACGTCAGTGCCTCCAGATTCAAGTCTGGGCAACTACAAGGCTCACAGTCCAATGGATGCAGCCAAAAAATGGCCACAGAAGGCTGAGGAAACTCCCCTCAGAGGGAAGAAGTCGGGAAGTGAGGATGGGGACAAAAAGCTGTGGGGGATGACCTGAGGTGTCGTCCGCTAGCACGAGGGGCCCTGGGCAGCTGACCACCACGAGAGGCGTCTTCTCTTCCACGACACTGAGGATGTCCTACTCAATTCAGAGTCTCTTTACAGTTTAAAAGTGGCATCTTCATGCTCGGGGTTCCTCTAACTTGTTGGGGTTGGCTGGTGAATACAGACGAAGGATGAGGATCTGGATTATTTGTCAGATACTTGGGGGTTACTTGGTTGGGTAAGACCAGCCCCCTGCCTAAACCCCCACCTCGGTCCTAGCTTCAAGAGGGGGCAGAGCAACGAAACTGGGGGACGGGATCACGGCTACACACCGGCTGCGACGCGTTACCACAGGTGGGAGACATTACAGAACGCTGACAGAGTCTTCCAGCATCACAACCACTGTTCAGGATCTAGAACAGCCGTGCGTGACCTATGGGGCCCCTTTTGGACATGGATAGGGAATAACGCCTGTGAAGTCCAGGAACAGGGCAATAAAAATGGTGTACACTCGCTTTTCCACGTGCTTTACAACCCCTCTGCTGACGGGCTATGAAAGGACCACTTAAACACTGAGAGGGGAACTCGCTCTCAACACGTGGTTGTCTCCAGCCCCGCGAACTGTCCCCGAGCAGTGCCCACGCTGTGTTGATCCAGAGGAGACTGGTCACACCGTCCCCCTCAACTGCTGACAACCAGGAACCAAAGGACCGTTGCTAAACACGGGTCAGGACAACCACTCACTTTTTCCCTTGACATGGGATCCACTTCCGGGGAACACATTGTAAAATGGCCTGGGACTGGCAGGTAAGTCCTGGTGGTTTGTGTTTGCCAAATAGGATTAGAAAGGGGCTTACATGGACTTCTCTGGGGTCCAGTGGTTAAGACTCTGCACTGCCAATGCAGGTGGCGCTGGTTCGATCCCTGGCTGGGGAACGAAGATCCCACACGCCACTCAGTGTGGCCAAAAGATAAATGAGTCAAAGCTTCCTGCTCAGGTCACTTCTTCAGGTCTTCATTATCTTGTGGAGAATTAAACTTTAAAAGTTACATTTAAAAAGGGGGGTGCTTACAGGGTGGGATAAATACATCACCCTTCAGCTCAGTTCAGTTCAGTTCAGTCGCTCAGTCATGTCCGATTCTTTTCGACCCCAAGCACGCCAGGCTTCCCTGTTCATCACCAGCTCCTGGAGCTTACTCAAACTCCTGTCCATCAAGTCAGTGATGCAATCCAACCATCTCATCCACTGTCGTCCCCTTCCCCCGCCTTCAAGGGTCCAGCATCAGGGTCTTTTCCAGTGAGTCAGTTCTTCACATCAGGTGGCCAAAGTATTGGAGTTGCAGCTTCAGGTTCAGTCCTTCCAATGAATATCCAGGGCTGATTCCCTTTAGGATGGACTGGTTGGATCTCCTTGCAGTCCAAGGGACTCTTAAGAGTGAGTCTTCTCCAACACCACAGTTCAGAAGCATCAGTTCTTCAGCACTCAGCTTTCTTTAGAGTCCAACTCTCACATTCCATACATGACTACTGGAAAAACCATAGCCTTGACTGGACAGACCTTTGTTGGCAAAGAAATGTCTCTGCTTTTAAATATGCTGTCTAGGTTGGTCATAGCTTTTCTTCCGAGGAGCAAGCATCTTTTAATTTCATAGCTGCAGTCACCATCTGCAGTGATTTTGGAGCCCCAAAAAATAAAGTCTGACACTGTTTCCACTGTTTCCCCATCTATTTGCCATGAAGTGATGGGAGCGGATATGCCATGATCTTCGTTTTCTGAATGTTGAGCTTTAAGCCAACTTTTTCACTCTCCTCTTTCACTTTCATGAAAAGGCTTTTTAGTTCCTCTTCACTTTCTGCCATAAGGGTGATGTCATCTGCATATCTGAGGTTATTGATATTTCTCCCGGCAATCTTGATTCCAGCTTGTGCTTCATCCAACCCAGCATTTCACTTGATGTATTCTGCATATAAGTTAAATAAGCAGGGTGACAGTGTACAGCCTTGACATACTTCTTTCCCGATTTGGATTCTTTACGAGCTGAGCCACAAGGGAAGCCCTTCTTTCCCGATTTGGAACCAGACTGTTGTTCTATGTCCAGTTCTAACTGTTGCTTCTTGAACTGTGTACACAATTCTATTTTGATTATTAGTGGGATCTTGGTCCTCCTGGGGTGTAAGGAGCCACTGTGAATGGTTTATGCATGCCGAATTTAACGCGATTTCCAACACAAGTGCTCCCTCCACAGAGAAACCCATTTCAGGAGCCTCAGCACTTCTCTCTTCAGTGCCCTGGTGGCTTGAAGGCAGAGGAAACTGAGCAATGGGAAATGTCTTGCCTTAACCAGTTGTTTCAGGAGGGCTCATACCTGGGAACCAGTTTGTTAAGAGGCAAAGACAGAGCAGTGGGGGAAGAGCTTGGAGAAGGAGATGGGCGGCCAGCACCCAACACCCAACACCCACAACTGCCAACCAAAAGCAGTTCTTCAGCTTCCTGGTTGTGACCACCTGTGGGGTGGAAATCAGATTCGGATCCTAGAAGACAAAGGGGAAATCACCGTCTCTTAAGCTTTAAAGTTTTAAAACTGTCTTCCCAAAATCAGTGTTGCCGTTGGCGGGAGGGTGGGGAGGGATCGTGTCTCCTGTTCAGAGATGATTTTAAGAGACCTTCATTTACTCAGGCTCTAGGGGAAACATTGCCGTTACCTGCCAGAACTGGAACCGAACTCGGGTTCAGCTGCTTGTGACTGAAAAGTCAAATGTTCGAGAGACAAAGACTGGTGGGAAAACATGCTTCATTCAAGAAGCCTGTGACCTGTGGAGATGATGAACTAGCAACCCCCAAAAAACAGTCTCCCCATTGCCAATCGGGGGCAGGAGTTTTTAAAGGAAAGCTTTACGGGTGCACAAGTGGGGGTTCCATGCAGAACGGCCAGTCAGCTGACTCCATCGATCGTCCTGAAACTGGTCACATGGTGGTCTAGTCAGCACCATCTTGACTATCTCAAGCGTAGCTCATCTTCAGCTCCAGGGTTGGTCAGTTCCCATTTCCTAGAGGCCAGTTCTTAAAATTGTGCAAGATGGAGCAGCTCGTGTCACAGCTACTGTCTGCTGATCATGCGATTAGCTTTTTCCCTCTGGTGGTAGTTCTAGTGTCTGCAAAACAACTCAGGAGTGGTCATCAGACACTTACCTGTGTCCTTCAGGGAGGAACTAAAGATGATGTGACTCACCCTAATTATTAACTGCTAGAGCCTGCTCTTTTGTGACTCAGAGGAGGTCTGGGAGACTACAGCTTTTCAACAAATAAAAGATGGAGGACTCTGAAGGCCTTTTGTACCTGGAAAGGCCCTGAAGGGTCCTTCTTGTGGAAATTATTAAGGAAACATGTTGGTAGACGCTCCAAGCAGTGGCCCTTGTACAAACAGTTGTTATGCAATAAATAAAGTATATGATGGATACATGTTAGATGGATACATGTTAAGTAACTTTGGTAAACTGGGTTCAGTGAAACTAATAGGTGTTCTCAGTGCCTTTAATGTAAGGATGTGCCCTGAGCTTCTCTGAATCTGGTTGATTGTCACAGTCCTCAGGGAAGCATCTCAAAAGGACAAATGTAGCACAGACCTATGAAATCAGAATCCCCCAGAAGTGAGGCTAAGGAAACTGCAGTGTTACAAGGTCTCCAGGTTGATTTTTTAAAAATAATCAGTCAAAATAATTTGGAGATTAGAATTTGTGGCTGTTAGGGGGGACATTCCCTGGTGGGCCAGTGGCTGAGGCTCCGAATTCGTAATGCAGAGGGCCTGAGTTTGGTCCCTGGTCAGGAAACCAGATCTCGCATACCGAAACGAAGATCCCTCGTGTGGAAATTAAGACCTGGAACTGCCAAATAATTTTTTTTTTTTTTTTAAGGAAGAATTTGGGGCTATTAGGGACTGAAATGTCTGTGGTCCTTTCCCCCCACCACCCTCCACTGCCAATTCATTTGTTGAAATCTAATCCCCACTGGGATGATATTCGGACATAGAGCTTTGGGAGGTAACTAAGTCATGAGGGTGGGGCCCTCGTGGATGGAATTAATACCTCTAGAGGAAAAAAAAAAATACTAGCTCACCTTCCTCATGTGAAGATATGAGAAGGGGACTTTCTGCCACCCAGAACTCACCAAGACCCCATATGCTAGCACCCTGATCACAGACTTCCAGCCTCCAGAACTATGAAAAATTTCCATTTATACACCATCCAGTCTATGGCACTTTGTTTATATAGCCCAAGTTAAGACAGGGACTACAGGAATTTCCCAGTCTTCTTAGTCTCCTAGATATATCTGCTGAAACATTCTTCAATATATGCTAGTCTGGATACCTCGTCCTAGCTGTATTTATTTCTCTATTGCCATCCATTCATTAGGAAATGTGCTGGCATCCCAGTGCAATCCAGGTGTGCGTATTAAAGGGAGCCTGGTACACACACAACCCTAGCCAAGTGTCTAGAGACAAAAATCAGAGGAGCTCGTGGTCCTCTGGGATTTCCCCTTGGCAGAGCCTCTTTGGGAAGATCTGGTTTTGCTCTTTTCCTAACACACAGAAGGTGCAGATGCTGGAATGATCTCAGTGGCCACAAATGAGCCATCCAGAGGCTAGAGGTGGGGTGGTCTGGATGGTTCCTGAGGGGGTCCTGAAGCACTCACAGCAATGACTGGATTCTAGGAGTTGGTCTTTAAAGGTAGGAGTCTTCTAGAGGGATGGTATGAGGGGATAAGAAGGAGGGAACATATATATGTATTTATTATGGCTGATTCACATTGTCTACAGCAGAAACCAATACAACATTATAAAGCAGTTATTCTCCACTTACAAATAAATAAAAATGACTAAGTTTTTTCACAGGTAAGGGGCCTTGCCCATGTCTGGACTTGTGACCCTGTCTCTCCTCTGCAGGATTTCAATAGGCTGACCGTGACTCTTTTGGCTGGTTTACTCCTGATGTTCCCATTGGCTATCTCCCAACAGCCTCGTGGTCACATTTATAATAACAAAGCAGCACACCTCTTTTAAACAAACAGCTTAGGGTGCTGAACAGCCACAAAATTAGTGAAAGTAATTAAATCCTCAGTTCTTCCTGGACAAGTTGTTCACTTCCACGCCTCAGTTTCCTCATCTGCAAACAGAGAAAATAGAATATAATCTCCCTCCCAGGATGGAAGAGATTAAGTAGATGCCATTACAAAGCACCTGGCACAGAGCAGATCGTCAACAAATGCAAGTTATTCCTTCCTTCCTTATTTCCTTCTTCCTCGAAAGGGCTTTTCATTAAGAGTCAGGAGAAAGAGGATGGTTCTGCCACCAGCTTGTGTGACATTGGTTCTCTCCTGGACTCTGAATTTGGGGGAGAGTTTAGTTGGAAAGTAGCTAACATTCTAATTAACTCAAGCCGGGAAAGTAGGAAGAAAGAATACATATTATTAAGATGCAGGGGCAACTCACAGAGCCTGAGCTGGAGTGCAGGCAGGTCTCAGGGAAATAGGGACCCGGGTGTGCTAGGAAACCTGAGGTGCTCCTCCTTTCTGCCTTTGTCCTTTCTCCTCTCTTGATGTGGCTTTCATCTGTTGCTACTTCTCAGCCCACAGCACAGATCATGGCAGTCAACACTCCCCGGAATGCACACACTGAGCCAAGGGCCCACTTCCCTTAAAAACGGAAGTGTTAGTCAGCCAATCCTGTCCGACTCTTGGTGACCCCATGTAGCCCTCCAGACTGCTCCGTCCATGGGATTCTCCAGGCAAGAATACTGGAATGGGTTGCCTTTCCCTTCTCCAGGGGGTCTTCCCTACCCAGGGATTGAACCCAGGTCTCCCACATTGCATTTGGATTCTTTACCATTTGAGTCACCAGGGAAGCCCTAAAACTACTTGCAAATCTCCAGAGGCTTTCGTTGGGCCCTACCCCGACCCAGTCCATGGTGTCCGTGGGTGGGGCCAGAGAAGGAGAACTGGGATTGCCAAAGGGTAAAAGTCTCTGAGATGAATGAAACAGGCTAGCTGGCCTCACGGAGCTCGGTGTGAAGAGGGCGACAGACCCAGGGACAAACTCCATTCCTACTTAGGAAAGCTCATCAAATGATGGGATTGAAAGGACCACACAACCTGCCTGCGGTGGGAAAAGTTCCCAGAAGCTGCACCAACCACCACCCCAAAGCCACTCTAGGACATGATGAGCCAATTAATCACAATTATTATTTATGGCAGTGCCAATCCACCTGCTCATGTCACAAGACATTAGTTATTGCCAGGAATGATGAATCCCAGGATGTAGAACATGCTAAAAATATTAATCTACAAGTGAAAATGATTTTAATTGGATTTCGCCCTTGGGGTCGTGTCAGGGTCCCGCTTTCAATCAGACTTGTCCAGTCAGCAAAGCGGACCCCAGCCTTTCAAATTGAAATTGTGATTGGCTGGCAGAGGTTAATAGAAATGTTGGGAAATAAATAGGTTATTGATTGATCATAACAATCAGCTGGCTCCCGGCTTACCTTGCTGACCTCGCCCACCCAATTTTACGGCCAAACTCAGTTAGCATCTAATTATAGATCACTTTTACAATACTGTGTATTAATGAGTGGATTGAAGAGGGTGGTGGGTAGGGGAATTCTTAGTGGAGAAGTTTCCCCCTGGCAGAAAAATGTGATGAGAGCTCCTGTCTTACTTGGGGACTGTGGCTGAGAGAAGGGAGCATCCTAAGAGGAATAGTTACTCTCCCCTCTTCCCTGACAAAACCTCATTCCTTCACTCAACACGCATTTGGAGGCTTTGTGCAGGGAGCCTGGGGACCATATTTAATACAGCCCCTCTGCTCAGGCCCTCATTCCGGCTTCTAAAACATCTGTGAGTGTAAGAATGACTTGGCAGGAGGCGTCCCTGCTGGCTCAAGTGGTAAAGAATCTGTCTGCCAGTGCAGGAGACATGAGTTCAATCCCCGATCCGGGAAGATCCCCATGCCTCGGGGCAGCTAAACCCACGTGCCGTAACCACTGAGCCCATGTGCCCTGGAACCTGGGCTCTGCAGCAAGAGAAGCCACCACAGCCAGAAGCTTGTGCGGACAGCTAGAGAGCAGCCCCTCTCCACACCTACAGAAAGCTCATGCCGCCGCAAGGGCCCAGCACAGCCAAAGCAAACAGCAATTTTTCTCAAAGGAGCTACTTGACAGGCAGCGTGTGAGAAAGGCAGATTCTTGAACCCACCCCTGAGGTGCTGATTCAGAGGAGTCTGCAAGCCCACCCAGCCTCAGAAACCCAGAGGCAGTGGGGGAACCTCATTTTGAGACAGAATGGCCTGATTGGAAATAAGGTCACACAAGGAAACAAAAGTCAGAGCTCGGGGTGCCTGGCTGGAAACTGGTCCAGGGTCCCATGGGACACATGGGAAGCCAGGGTCAGCTGAACCTGGGAGTCATCACAGAGGAGGTGATGCTGGCGTTGAGCAGGAATTCCCCAGGTGAGCCTGAAGAGCAGTTTGTCCCCATAAAGGGTCATTTTTAACAGGCACCAGTGGTGCGGCTGGCAGTCCCCACCAGGGAGATAATCAGCGTCTGCTTTTTGGCTGGGAAGACAAGCTTATAAATAACTCTGAATCACCTCCTCTCTTCCAAGTGACTCTCTGCATGCCGGCCCCCAGCCTCTTGTGCCCCAGTCTTCCCCCAGCCTCATGGCCTGACCCCCCCTGCCTCTTGCACCCCAGTCTTTCCCCAGCACTCTGACTCACTCCCACCTCAGGGCCTTTGCCCTCTCTGTCGCCCGTGCCGGACACGTCCTTCCTCCTGACGTCACATGCTCAGCTCCTTCACAGCAGCTCAAAGTGCCACCTCCTCCCACTACCAGCCTCAGCCATCCCCAGGTCATGCTGCCCAGTTGCTCTCCTCAACTTCTTCCGTAGCAGTGAATGGCAGGAGGTACCTCACATGAAATTAAAAGATGCTTACTCCTTGGAAGAAAAGTTATGATCAACCTAGACAGCATATTAAAAAGCAGAGACATTACTTTGCCAACCAAGGTCCGTCTAGTCAAGGCTATGGTTTTCCCAGTGGTCATGTATGGATGTGAGAGTTGGACTGTGAAGAAAGCTGAGCACCGAAGAATTGATGCTTTTAAACTGTGGTGCTGGAGAAGACTCTTGAGAGTCCCTTGACTGCAAGGAGATCCAACCAGTCCATCCTAAAGGAAATCAGTCCTGGATATTCATTGGAAGGACTGATGCTGAAGCAAACTCCAATACTTTGGCCACCTGATGCAAAGAACTGACTCATTTGAAAAGACCCTGATGCTGGGAAAGACTGAAGGCGGGAGGAGAAGGAGAACACCGAGGATGAGATGGTTGGATGGCATCATTGACTCGATGGACATAGTTTGAGTGAACTCCAGGAGTTGGTGATGGACAGGGAGGCCTGGCGTGCTGCAGTCCATGGGGTCACAAAGAGTTGGACACAACTGAATGACTGAACTGAACTGACCTGACCTCACATGTTAGATTCCACGTCTGTGACCCCTACTGGCCTCAGAGGACGCTGTGCACAGGCAGGACATGGTTGCCAGAGGGGCCTCATCCTGAACTCAGAGGAACAAAGAGGACAGGTCAGGAAAAGACAGATGAAGTTCATAAGCTGAGACCCAGCACTCCAGGCAGGTGAAGTTGTGAGCCAGTGACTTACCCGCTCTGCACATCATTTATGTATCAAGATTCCTGTTCTGTGGGCGAGAGGGGTGGGCAGGAAAGGGAGGAAGCTGGCACGGCCACCCCAGACACAAGCGAAGCTCTGGAGGCTTGGGCGAGAGGAATGGCAGAGAGACAGAGGAAAATGGACAGAATCAAGAGATACCTGTGATTTCTCCCTGATTTTGCCTTTGGGCAACCAGAGATGAGATGTGGGGCCCTTCACTGAGATGGGAGATGCTGGTGGAGGACCAGGATGGGGCAGGGGGAAACATTCTGAGTTCAGGGGAGAGAGAAACAAAGACTTTTTTTTTTTAAAGGAATTATATCTGTTGTGTTTCTGCACAAGGGATCTATTCCAAGACCTACTGACTTAGAACTAGAATCATTTCTCCTGAACCTGCAATTTGGGAAGGTATCCCCGCTCCACGTGGCATCGGCTAGAGCAGCCCAACTAGAGCTGAAGGATCTGCCCTTTGAGATGCACAGTTGCGGCCGCCTGGGGGCTGAGCCAGGGCCTGGGGTAGGGAAGGGGTTGGGGCTTAGGTCCTCCACATGTCTCTTCACAGCTGCTTTGGCTTCCTCACAGCATGGTTGCTGGGCTCCAGGTGAGCCACACTTGGCCTTGGAAGTCACGTACCATCACATCTGCCATAGTCACAAACCTGCCGAGCTTTTGAGGGGATGGGAGAGACTGCTGCTTCCATTTCTGGAAAACAGCCAGCCACAGTGACAATAATGACAAATGCTTGCAGCACAATTTCCTTTCACAGCAGCCCCAAGGAGGAGGCTCCGTTATTAACCCCATCTCATACGTGGGGACACGAAGGCCCAGAAAGGTGAAGTGACTTGCCCCAGGTGACACACTGTCTGAGTCCTGGTGGCTCCGAGCAGAGCTCAGCCTGACTTTTCTGTATGCCTCGGTGCCCAGTGCAGGGCCCAACCCCAGACCCCGGGGTGTTGGCGCTGGGTGAGAGGCTGAAGGCATGGATGGCGTGAGTCCCGCAGGAACCCCATCACTGCCACACTGAGAACCTGGGAACGCTTGGAGGTGGCTGAGGCCTGGCCCAGTGCCAAAAGGTGTTGTCTGGTATGAGTTCCCCGGTGGCCCAGCAGCCCTGAGATCCTCCCAGGGAAAGAGCCCCCACGGTCCTGAGCTTCCAAGGCGCTTCTGCCCTGGGGCCCTGGCAGGAGGCTCCGGAACATTCCTTACATTCCAGGGCTTTTCTCTGGAAGGAGGCCTCCTTCCCACAGGACAGGACTCTCTGCGAGGGCTGGGAAGCTTGTTGTGTTTCAGGCAGAACAGCACCAGCTCTCCATGGGGCCTCTGTACCCCCAGCTGTGTGGCTTTGACCCTAGCGTGGCCACTTGGGGTAAGAGAATCTGTTTATCTGCCGTGGGGCCTGGTGGGAAATGCCCATGGTGAGTTGGCCTCCAGGACCACGGCGCCTGGGGCGCCTGCGTTCAGGTGGGCTCAGGCGCTGGGGGACAGGGCGGCCTGAGCGCCAACTGGCTTCCCATCTGTCTGCTCATTGGCATGGTCTGGTTGCTCCCCTGTCCAGTCCTCAGGCTGCTCCACCTTCCACCTGGCTTCCCTGCCCAGCGGCAGGAGAAACCACAGGTGTGGGAAAGGGGATTGGAGACCCATCGAGTACTGATACTCTGCATCTCCTCTTTTTGAGTCCTCACAATCTCTTAGAGGGAAACGGTATTATCTCCGTTTTGCAGATGAAGAAACTGAGGTTTTGAAAGGGGAGATCCCTAGCTCAAAGTCACGTAGCCAGCAAGGGGTGGATCTGGTTGCTTCTGAGTCAGCTTGGGTACTGCCCGCTCACAGATTCCACTGGCTCCCCTTTTCATCCAGCAATACCTTCTGGATCCCTGGCTCTGTGCCCGGCACTGGGCTGGGTGCAGCATAGGGCACAGACATGCAGCAGGCAGGCATCATCTCCGCCCTGTGGAATCACAGACCCAAGGGGGCAGCACGTGAGCAAAACAGGCGTGAAACACAAACTCCGTTCAGTTCTCCAAGGACAGGCTCCTCACAGGGAGGAGCAGAAACAGGAGAGAAGCTGGTGTAGAGACAGCGACTGGGCTGTCTCACTGGGAAGACGAACCCGAAATCTGGGAACGATGCATCCCCCCGTTGCCATGGTAACCACCTGGGACCCAGCAATCCCAGTCCTCCAACTGTGCATCCCTGGGCAAGTGTCTTCACCTCCCTGAGGCTCAGTGTCCCCCTCCTGTAAAAATGGGAACAAGGAAACTCACCTCTCAAATATTGTGAGCACTCCAGGAACCAACATGTAGGAATGATTTAGCACAGAGCCTGGCATGCAGCTAGCACACGGAAAATGGCAACGGCCATTTTATGTTTGAAAGTGGGATGAGGAGAAATGGTCTTGCCTGCAGGCAGAGTCCACAACATTGGCTTGGTTCTCAGAATTCTTTAGGGGGAGTAAATTAGAGGACCCTGAATTGCCAGAAACACCAGTGGCATCAAAATAAAGTTACTCTTGCCAAGAGAACCGTGGTGAAATGCAAGCCAAAGTCATAGGCTGCCCATTTTGCAGAGAAGAAAAACTGAGGCTTCAAGAGGAGAAGCCATTTGGCTTGATGTCTGTTAAGAACAGAACCCCTCAGTAGAAATGAACAGAACTTTCCCAAAGCTTCTGTTCAAAACCGCATTCTCTCTAGCATGTTCCTTTCTCTGACTCACTCAGGCCCACCCAATTCTGTGAAACTGGAATCCAAAGAGGATCCCCACAGAGCCTCCTCTCTAAACCCTAGAGAGTAACCAGTTTCCAACAGGGAATGCGGGGGTCTTGGTGCGACAACACCATCTGCTGGCTATTCCAGAGAACTGCAGCTCTGGCTTGACCACTTAAAAGTGCCTGCAGTGGGCTCTGGGACCCTGCCTTCCGCGAATGTACAATAAATTAGGACCAGAGACAGACCATAAATAAGGAATCAGACGAGTAAGCAAGGTAATTTCAGATGGGTGCAAGTTTTAAGCAGGAAATAAACAGGTTTATGTGATAGAGCAGCCGGTCTCCAGGTGTGGTCCTGAGATCTGGGGACCCAAAGAGAAATTAATCCTTCCGTGTCGTCTTCCCTCACAAGTGCATGGTGGGGTTTTGCAGGGGCTGCCTGGAAATGTGATGTTGCAACAGACTGAATGCAGAAGCAGACAGCAGAATCCAAGGCTTGCTCTTGTATTAAGTTCAGTTGCTCCGTCGTGTCCAACTCTTTTTGACCCCATGGACTGCAGCACGCCAGGCCTCCCTGTCCATCACCAACTCCCGGAGTTTACCCAAACTCATGTCCATTGAGTCGGTGATGCCATCCAGCCATCTCACCCTCTGTCGGCCCCTTCTCCTCCCGCCTTCAATCTTTCTCAGCATCAGGGTCTTTTCAAATGAGTCAACTTTTCGCATCAGGTGGCCAAAGTATTGGAGTTTCAGCTTCAACATCAGTCCTTCCAATGAACACTCAGGACTGATCTCCTTTAGGATGGACTGGTTGGATCTCCTTGCTGTCCAAGAGACTCTCAAGAGTCTTCTCCAACACCACAGTTCAAAAGCATCAACTCTTCAGCACTCAGCTTTCTTTAGAGTCCAACTCTCACATCCATATGTGACCACAGGAAAAACCACAGCCTTGACTAGATGGACCTTGGTTGGCAAAGTAGTCTCTACTTTTTAATATGCTGTCTAAGTTGGTCATAGCTTTTATTCCAAGGAACGTCTTTTAATTTCATGGCTGCATTCACCATCTCCAATGATTTTGGAGCCCTGAAAATAAAGTCTGCCACTGTTTCCACTGTTTCCCCATCTATTTGCCATGAAGTGATGGGACCAGATGCCATGATCTTAGTTTTCTGAATGTTAAGCTTTAAGCCAACTTTTTCACTTTCCTCTTTCACTTTCTTCAAGAGGCTCTTTAGTTCTTCTTCGCTTTCTGCTATAAGGATGGTGTCATCTGCATATCTGAGGTTATTGCTATTTCTCCCAGCAATCTTGATTTCAGCTTGTGCTTCATCCAGCCTGGCATTTCGCGTGATGTACTCTGCATATAAGTTAAACAAGCAGGGTGACAATATACAGCCTTGACGTACTTCTTTCCCAATTTGGAACCAGTCTGCTGTTCCATGTCCAGTTCTAACTGTTGCTTCCTGACCGGCATACAGATTTCTCAAGAGGCAGGTCAGGTGGTTTGGTATTCCCATCTCTTTCAGAATTTTCCACAGTTTGTTGTGATCCACAGTCTTCTATTAAGCCAGACTTTAAAGAGATTTACCAAGAAAATAATAATGCTGTCTCCTTTTTTTTTTGGAAAGTTATTTTTCATGAAGAATGTGTTATTTACATAAGCATGCAATGCTTATTTTTATTGTCTTTTTTTCAATGAATTAGTAAGTCCTTTTAAAGTCTCAGTTTTCATTTCCTTTATGGTAATGAATTGGATGAACGAGGCTCTAAACATCTCAGTTCTCAAGTCTAATATGGTAGACGCCATGCCAGTTTCCATCTCCTCTTCTTCTCCTTGTGAGGTAGGCCCTGTCCTTGGAGAGCTGAGAACAGCTGCCTCCCCAGGGCTGTAAGCCCCACAGAGGCAGGCCAGTGCCTGTCTGCCTGTCTGCCCTGGGCACTCCATGTGGCACTTCACAGAGTAGGGATAAGTTGGTTTTTTTTAACTGGGGTATAACTGATTTACAATATTGTATTAGTTTCTGTTATACAACAAAGTGAATCCGTTATACATATATACACTCTTTTTTAGATTATTTTCCTATATAGGTCATTACAGAGTGTTGAGTAAGAGTTCCCTTTACTATACAGTATGTCCTTATTATCTTTCTACATAGAATAGTGGTATATTTCAATCTCAGTCTCCCAATTTATTCCTCCTCCCCCACCCCTTGATAATCATACATTTTTTTTGTATCTATGGCACTGTATTTCTGTTTTGTACAGTTCATTGGTACCATTTTTTAATATTCTACATATAAGCGATATTTTTCTTTCTCTGACTGACTTCACTCAGTATGACAGTCTCTAGGCCCATCCGTATTGCTGCAGATGGCATTATTCTATTCTTTTCATGGCCGAGTAATACTCCATTTTACGTAAGTGCCTCGTCTTCCTTATTCTTCCATCTACGGACATTTAAGTTGCTTCCATGGCCTAGCTATTGTAAATAGTGCCGCTGTGAACACTGGGATGCGTGTATCTTTTCAAGTTATGGTTTTCTCCAGATAGGCACCCAGGAGTGGGATTGCTGGATGATACAGTAATTCTGTTTTTGGTTTTTTAAGGAATCTCTATAGTGTTCTCCATAGTGGTTCCATCAGTTTACTTTCCTGCCAACAGTGAAAGGTTTTTCTTTTCTCCACGTTCTCTTCAGCATTTATTGTTTGTAGATTTTTTGCCGGTGGCCATTATGACCTGTCCCTGGAGAAGGAAATGGCAGTCCACTCCAGTGTTCTTGCCTGGAGAATGCCACGGACAGAGGAGCCTGGCAGGCTCCAGTCCACGGGATCGCGAGAGTCAGACACGACTCAGTGACTACACCGCCACTGCCGTTCTGCCCTGTGTGAGGTGACAGCTCAGTGCAGTTTCGGTTTACAGTTCTATGACAGCCTGGTGGGCTGCTGCCTCTGGAGTCGCACAGAGTCAGACACGACTGAAGCGACTTAGCAGCAGCAGCAGTGATACTGAGCATATTTTCACATGCATTTTGGTCATCAGGGGATGTTGAATGAATGAAATGGGGAGCAAGTTGACTGAGCAGTGCCCAGGTGGCCTGGAGGGTGACCTTTTACTATATAGTAGGAGTGTAAAGGGGCCCTAGGACCAAAATATTTGAGAACAGAAATGACAGAATCACTGTGGATGCGATGGTCAGGGGAGGTGTCTCTGAGGTGACATTCAGCTGAGACCTGAGGGCCCCAAAGAAAGGCCCTCAGCCGTGCGAAAAGGAACAGCCACTGCAAAAATCTACAGGACAGAATAAGATAGTTGCCTTAGAGAAACAGAAGGGTGGGTAGCCTGGCATCCCCAGGAGGAGGGCTGTGCCTGGTTTCAGGATGGACTCAGTACATGGTTTCCAGGTGAATAGAGGGAGAGAAGCAAAGAGACCAAAGTTGAAAAAAGACATGGGTTTTCTCTGACTTGCTGTCCTAGACAATGCCACGGACAGAGGAGCCTGGCAGGCTCCAGTCCACGGGATCGCGAGAGTCAGACACGACTCAGTGACTACACCGCCACTGCCGTTCTGCCCTGTGTGAGGTGACAGCTCAGTGCAGTTTCGGTTTA
The DNA here is from genome assembly GCA_006410675.1 of Oreotragus oreotragus. Taxonomy (NCBI): domain Eukaryota; kingdom Metazoa; phylum Chordata; class Mammalia; order Artiodactyla; family Bovidae; genus Oreotragus; species Oreotragus oreotragus. The sequence goes on from SJYX01005202.1 coordinate 77,653, forward strand.
CAGTTCTATGACAGCCTGGTGGGCTGCTGCCTCTGGAGTCGCACAGAGTCAGACACGACTGAAGCGACTTAGCAGCAGCAGCAGTGATACTGAGCATATTTTCACATGCATTTTGGTCATCAGGGGATGTTGAATGAATGAAATGGGGAGCAAGTTGACTGAGCAGTGCCCAGGTGGCCTGGAGGGTGACCTTTTACTATATAGTAGGAGTGTAAAGGGGCCCTAGGACCAAAATATTTGAGAACAGAAATGACAGAATCACTGTGGATGCGATGGTCAGGGGAGGTGTCTCTGAGGTGACATTCAGCTGAGACCTGAGGGCCCCAAAGAAAGGCCCTCAGCCGTGCGAAAAGGAACAGCCACTGCAAAAATCTACAGGACAGAATAAGATAGTTGCCTTAGAGAAACAGAAGGGTGGGTAGCCTGGCATCCCCAGGAGGAGGGCTGTGCCTGGTTTCAGGATGGACTCAGTACATGGTTTCCAGGTGAATAGAGGGAGAGAAGCAAAGAGACCAAAGTTGAAAAAAGACATGGGTTTTCTCTGACTTGCTGTCCTAGACAAAAAGTAGTGCTGTCTTAAAAATATAAGGGACTGCCCCGGTGGTCCAGTGGCCGAGACTCTGCACTCCCAATAAGCAGGCCTGGGTTCGATCCCTGGTCAGGGGACTAGATCCTGCCTACTGCAACTAAAGATCCCATATACCGCAGCTAAGACCTGGTGCAGCCAAATAAAGCGATGTCTTTCTCCAGAATAAACAGATAATAAATACTAAAACACAGAGTGGTGGGCTCCCTGGTGGCTCAGTGGTAATCTGTCTGCCAATGCAGGAGATGCAGGCTCAACCCCCGGGTCGGGGAATCCCCTCGAGAAGGAAATGGCAGCTCACTCCAGTATTCTTGACAGGAGAACCCCACAAGCAGAGGAGTCTGGCGGGCTACAGTCCATGGGGTTGCAAAAGAATTGGACATGACCTAGTGACTAAACAGCAAATAGTGATGATGCTCGCAACATCAAATGAGTGTGAATGTGCCTGATGCCGCTATGCTGTAGACCCGAAAATGGGTAGGGGGGAAACTTTGTTAACGTGTATTTTCCCACAATTACAAATGAAATCTATATGGTATTGACTTTTAAGGTCACGGTCTTGAGAAAAGATTAGCAGAGTCCACTCTGGTTCCTGGAAAATGCCACTGGTTCCCCCTCCCCACAAGTTACACACCCCTCTGCCTTTTAAGCCACAGTGATCCTCTGCGTATGAATTAGTTTTTAATATCAAAATGGTCTTTTCTACTAAAGAAGCTGCATTTATGGGTGAAAGCAAAAGGCCAAGTTCACACATCATTGCTAGATACACATAAAAGTATGTTTAATCAACAGCAGAATTTCCGCCCCCACAGTTAGCATCCCCAGGAGGCAGTGACATGGAAAGCATCCTCTCTGGTCTGTTCAAGCAAAACAGGGCCTTTGGGGTCTTTTGTGGAGATGGGACCAGTCCCCCCCAGGGAATCCCCCAGCTCAATATGTGCAATATCAGTAACTATACAAGCACAGCCCCCTAGCAGGGACCACCCTGGCCTCTCCCTCCACCCTGGCTGTTCAAGGATTGAGTCACCTCTTCCAGCTGGGAGGCCAGCTCCCGGGCTCCTGAGGTACAGCTCCTAGGGAGCTTGATGCTCAGAGGAATCCAGGCTAGAGTGAGCATCGGCAGGCCAGGCTCCGGGGTGGAGAACAGAATTGCCTTCCTGGGCTCAGCTTCCTCTAGTAGTAAGTCAAGGACATGCGCACACACTTACACACAGAATCCCAGAATCCCACCACCATCTTCAGTCTCAAAGGTGGCCTACTCCCAATCCTTCTGTCTCCATAAGGTTCGTTACCCACCAAGACACATTTTTCCCTCCCTGGGACCAGCCTCTTGGAAGCTTCCTCCAAGCCTGTGTGCCCTCTTGCAGCCAGACAGGACTAACAGGGTTCCTCTCCAGTGAGATTCCTGTGGACTTCCAGCCCCAGGACCATGTCCCCTCAGGTCTTCCCCCAGACCAGCATGACCATTCCAGGGGCCTGGGATGACAAGCTTTTAAGACTGTTCCTCCAACCTGTCTGTCCCCTTCGCCAGGCCCCTGCCTGGCAGGAACATGGCCCTCTTTATTTAAAATGGATCTGAGGATCCTCCACCTTTCCAGAAGTTCTAACCAGTTTCCCAATATTTGGCCTGAACATGTTACTAGCATCTCAGAATTCCACCTAGGCTGAAACAGTCACGTTGTCAGCCTAGAACTGAAATCTAACATCTCCCCTCCTCAGATCACATCTACAACCACCCCCACCCCACCCCCCACCATTGCCCTTAGGATACACTCCCTGGCAATACCATCTGGTATGTGTCCACTTCCCCTCTGTCTCCCGCTTCATCCCCTACGAAGCTTTCAGAACTTCTTCAGTCCTCTCTGACCCCCAGAACTCTGTGTCCACCCTTCTCGCCACCACATTCTGCCCAGCCAGGACTCCACTTAGATGCCTTCCTCTTCAGAAAACCTACTGGTGGCCCACAGCCCACTCTACCCCACACCTGCTCGATACGCTAGCGTTAAAGCTCCCGAAGGTTGTATGATGTTTAATCACCACTCATCCCTGATGCCTAGCACCAGCCCTGGCACGCAACAGGTGTTTCTTATCCTTTGCCTCCTGGGTACTTCCACAGGCCCATCACCCCTATCATGGTGCCCACCTTACTGCATTACCTGTTTTATTTCTCTGTCTCCCCCACCAAGCTAGTCAAGCACTATGGGTCCAAACCTGTGCATGGGTCCAAGACCCAGAGCAGTGCTGGGCACATAGTAGGTCCTCAGCATCATCAGGTCTTTGCAGCTGAATAAAGAGGCCCCCCCAGAAAGGGAAATGTTACCAGTGAAATGAAGCGAGACGGCCACTAGAGGGCAGCAGGCATGTGCTTCCTCCGTGCAGGCTCTCCCTCATCCCAGGTTCTGATGTGTCCTCCTCTCTCCTTCCCTTTGCAGCTCAGGCCTCTGGATCACCCTTCAGACCTCACTAGCGGCTCCACGAGTTTAGCTCTGAGTCTCTGACTGTCAGAGGCTCTCAACCCCACAGCAGTATTCAATGACTCAAGCAAGCTGCCCGCAAAGCCTCCAGGCAGGACTCTGACCCTGCCCCTGAGCTGATCCAGTCCTCCAGGCCCTGCTATAAGCTGTCCTCTCCCACAGACCCTGACTACTAGACCAAACCAGCAAAACAGCCCCTCTTATCCCCCCTCCCCAGCCTCCTGGTTTCCCCTCTTACACCCACCCAGGAACCCCCAGACTCCAGCTTCTCCTCTGTTCCCAGAGGAGCCTCCCCCAGCCCTGAAGAGACTCCCTTCCAGCCACATTCTGGTCCTCCCAGGGCAGTTAATTGCACATAAGTTAGAAGAGAAAGCTGAGCTCATTTACACCAAGGTGTCAATGGGTGATGGATTTATAATCTGAAGTTTTATGTCTTAAGGCTTCCAATCTCTGAAGTCCCCAAATCAAGGACTCTAGACTCTCACCTGGTGACTGATGATTCCAATTACAATGGCATCTCCTCGCTACACACTAGACAGGCCTTTGGGGGGGGTGGGGGGGTGGCCTACAAAAGCTGCAGGCACTAATACAACTATCAGGCTATTGTTTAAAAGAACCAGAATCTGAATGCAGGTTATAAGGGGTTAATAGGATATGTCTAGCGGCCAAAATCTTGGAAGGCTGAGTATGCTTCTGACCACCACCACGACCCCACCTGCCCCACAGCAGACACCACTCCTCCATCCGGCCGGAGCCACAGCCCAGCCCCGGCATCTCCTTTTGAGCACCGAGGCCTTTCCTGACTTCAGCTGGCTCTTCCCCAAAGCCGTCACCACGGCCCCCACGACTAGCTCCGCCTCTCCCCGTGTTAGTCAAGTCCCAGCCATGCCGACATCCAAGCTGTTAATAGTAATAGTGAGGAGGAGTGTTAGACCTGTTGTTAGTCAGAAAGAAATCCACAAGCCGTTAGTTTCTGCTGAAAGGAACAGATCAGGGGGCAGGAGTTAGTCAGGTGAAGGAGAGGTTAATTAAGAGCAGGTCAAAGCCAGGCCAGGAGCCTGGAGCCCCCCATGATGGGCTGGCTGTTAATGGTCAGCCCCTGGGGCAGCCAGGGCGAGGCAGGGATTAGCTGCGTGGGAGCAAGAGTTAGTGCAGAGGAGCCAGGGATTAGCCCAAAGAGACCAGGTGCCTACTGGAGGTGAGGCACAAATCACCCCCAGCTGTGGCCCTGGCTTAGCGGCTGGCGGGCTCTGGGGTAGACAGGCTGGGCCAGGGACATGGGGGTGAAAAGAACAAGGAGCCGGGGTGAATTTCTGACTAGCCCAAGGCGTGCAGGGCCCTGGGGTTCATTGGTTGCTTCCCACTTTCTCCCGCAAAGCTCCTACTCAAGACCTGCTTTCTTCGCAAACTTCAGATCTGCTGTTTTCTCAAACTTCCCAGTGTGGATTGCCCTTCCCAGTGTGGACTGCCCTTCTCAAAGGCATCTGTAGGGAAAATGGACCACACCTACTTCTGGCGTGGGAAACCGGGATCTCGCAGCTCCGGGGACGGGGAAGGGCCCCTCTAGCTAACTTCCTGTCGTCTGAACGGCTCCTCTCATCTCTTTGGTCATTCCTCTTCACCGCCTTGCCTAANGGATCTATTCCAAGACCTACTGACTTAGAACTAGAATCATTTCTCCTGAACCTGCAATTTGGGAAGGTATCCCCGCTCCACGTGGCATCGGCTAGAGCAGCCCAACTAGAGCTGAAGGATCTGCCCTTTGAGATGCACAGTTGCGGCCGCCTGGGGGCTGAGCCAGGGCCTGGGGTAGGGAAGGGGTTGGGGCTTAGGTCCTCCACATGTCTCTTCACAGCTGCTTTGGCTTCCTCACAGCATGGTTGCTGGGCTCCAGGTGAGCCACACTTGGCCTTGGAAGTCACGTACCATCACATCTGCCATAGTCACAAACCTGCCGAGCTTTTGAGGGGATGGGAGAGACTGCTGCTTCCATTTCTGGAAAACAGCCAGCCACAGTGACAATAATGACAAATGCTTGCAGCACAATTTCCTTTCACAGCAGCCCCAAGGAGGAGGCTCCGTTATTAACCCCATCTCATACGTGGGGACACGAAGGCCCAGAAAGGTGAAGTGACTTGCCCCAGGTGACACACTGTCTGAGTCCTGGTGGCTCCGAGCAGAGCTCAGCCTGACTTTTCTGTATGCCTCGGTGCCCAGTGCAGGGCCCAACCCCAGACCCCGGGGTGTTGGCGCTGGGTGAGAGGCTGAAGGCATGGATGGCGTGAGTCCCGCAGGAACCCCATCACTGCCACACTGAGAACCTGGGAACGCTTGGAGGTGGCTGAGGCCTGGCCCAGTGCCAAAAGGTGTTGTCTGGTATGAGTTCCCCGGTGGCCCAGCAGCCCTGAGATCCTCCCAGGGAAAGAGCCCCCACGGTCCTGAGCTTCCAAGGCGCTTCTGCCCTGGGGCCCTGGCAGGAGGCTCCGGAACATTCCTTACATTCCAGGGCTTTTCTCTGGAAGGAGGCCTCCTTCCCACAGGACAGGACTCTCTGCGAGGGCTGGGAAGCTTGTTGTGTTTCAGGCAGAACAGCACCAGCTCTCCATGGGGCCTCTGTACCCCCAGCTGTGTGGCTTTGACCCTAGCGTGGCCACTTGGGGTAAGAGAATCTGTTTATCTGCCGTGGGGCCTGGTGGGAAATGCCCATGGTGAGTTGGCCTCCAGGACCACGGCGCCTGGGGCGCCTGCGTTCAGGTGGGCTCAGGCGCTGGGGGACAGGGCGGCCTGAGCGCCAACTGGCTTCCCATCTGTCTGCTCATTGGCATGGTCTGGTTGCTCCCCTGTCCAGTCCTCAGGCTGCTCCACCTTCCACCTGGCTTCCCTGCCCAGCGGCAGGAGAAACCACAGGTGTGGGAAAGGGGATTGGAGACCCATCGAGTACTGATACTCTGCATCTCCTCTTTTTGAGTCCTCACAATCTCTTAGAGGGAAACGGTATTATCTCCGTTTTGCAGATGAAGAAACTGAGGTTTTGAAAGGGGAGATCCCTAGCTCAAAGTCACGTAGCCAGCAAGGGGTGGATCTGGTTGCTTCTGAGTCAGCTTGGGTACTGCCCGCTCACAGATTCCACTGGCTCCCCTTTTCATCCAGCAATACCTTCTGGATCCCTGGCTCTGTGCCCGGCACTGGGCTGGGTGCAGCATAGGGCACAGACATGCAGCAGGCAGGCATCATCTCCGCCCTGTGGAATCACAGACCCAAGGGGGCAGCACGTGAGCAAAACAGGCGTGAAACACAAACTCCGTTCAGTTCTCCAAGGACAGGCTCCTCACAGGGAGGAGCAGAAACAGGAGAGAAGCTGGTGTAGAGACAGCGACTGGGCTGTCTCACTGGGAAGACGAACCCGAAATCTGGGAACGATGCATCCCCCCGTTGCCATGGTAACCACCTGGGACCCAGCAATCCCAGTCCTCCAACTGTGCATCCCTGGGCAAGTGTCTTCACCTCCCTGAGGCTCAGTGTCCCCCTCCTGTAAAAATGGGAACAAGGAAACTCACCTCTCAAATATTGTGAGCACTCCAGGAACCAACATGTAGGAATGATTTAGCACAGAGCCTGGCATGCAGCTAGCACACGGAAAATGGCAACGGCCATTTTATGTTTGAAAGTGGGATGAGGAGAAATGGTCTTGCCTGCAGGCAGAGTCCACAACATTGGCTTGGTTCTCAGAATTCTTTAGGGGGAGTAAATTAGAGGACCCTGAATTGCCAGAAACACCAGTGGCATCAAAATAAAGTTACTCTTGCCAAGAGAACCGTGGTGAAATGCAAGCCAAAGTCATAGGCTGCCCATTTTGCAGAGAAGAAAAACTGAGGCTTCAAGAGGAGAAGCCATTTGGCTTGATGTCTGTTAAGAACAGAACCCCTCAGTAGAAATGAACAGAACTTTCCCAAAGCTTCTGTTCAAAACCGCATTCTCTCTAGCATGTTCCTTTCTCTGACTCACTCAGGCCCACCCAATTCTGTGAAACTGGAATCCAAAGAGGATCCCCACAGAGCCTCCTCTCTAAACCCTAGAGAGTAACCAGTTTCCAACAGGGAATGCGGGGGTCTTGGTGCGACAACACCATCTGCTGGCTATTCCAGAGAACTGCAGCTCTGGCTTGACCACTTAAAAGTGCCTGCAGTGGGCTCTGGGACCCTGCCTTCCGCGAATGTACAATAAATTAGGACCAGAGACAGACCATAAATAAGGAATCAGACGAGTAAGCAAGGTAATTTCAGATGGGTGCAAGTTTTAAGCAGGAAATAAACAGGTTTATGTGATAGAGCAGCCGGTCTCCAGGTGTGGTCCTGAGATCTGGGGACCCAAAGAGAAATTAATCCTTCCGTGTCGTCTTCCCTCACAAGTGCATGGTGGGGTTTTGCAGGGGCTGCCTGGAAATGTGATGTTGCAACAGACTGAATGCAGAAGCAGACAGCAGAATCCAAGGCTTGCTCTTGTATTAAGTTCAGTTGCTCCGTCGTGTCCAACTCTTTTTGACCCCATGGACTGCAGCACGCCAGGCCTCCCTGTCCATCACCAACTCCCGGAGTTTACCCAAACTCATGTCCATTGAGTCGGTGATGCCATCCAGCCATCTCACCCTCTGTCGGCCCCTTCTCCTCCCGCCTTCAATCTTTCTCAGCATCAGGGTCTTTTCAAATGAGTCAACTTTTCGCATCAGGTGGCCAAAGTATTGGAGTTTCAGCTTCAACATCAGTCCTTCCAATGAACACTCAGGACTGATCTCCTTTAGGATGGACTGGTTGGATCTCCTTGCTGTCCAAGAGACTCTCAAGAGTCTTCTCCAACACCACAGTTCAAAAGCAGCAACTCTTCAGCACTCAGCTTTCTTTAGAGTCCAACTCTCACATCCATATGTGACCACAGGAAAAACCACAGCCTTGACTAGATGGACCTTGGTTGGCAAAGTAGTCTCTACTTTTTAATATGCTGTCTAAGTTGGTCATAGCTTTTATTCCAAGGAACGTCTTTTAATTTCATGGCTGCATTCACCATCTCCAATGATTTTGGAGCCCTGAAAATAAAGTCTGCCACTGTTTCCAAGGTTTCCCCATCTATTTGCCATGAAGTGATGGGACCAGATGCCATGATCTTAGTTTTCTGAATGTTAAGCTTTAAGCCAATTTTTTCACTTTCCTCTTTCACTTTCTTCAAGAGGCTCTTTAGTTCTTCTTCGCTTTCTGCTATAAGGATGGTGTCATCTGCATATCTGAGGTTATTGCTATTTCTCCCAGCAATCTTGATTTCAGCTTGTGCTTCATCCAGCCTGGCATTTCGCGTGATGTACTCTGCATATAAGTTAAACAAGCAGGGTGACAATATACAGCCTTGACGTACTTCTTTCCCAATTTGGAACCAGTCTGCTGTTCCATGTCCAGTTCTAACTGTTGCTTCCTGACCGGCATACAGATTTCTCAAGAGGCAGGTCAGGTGGTTTGGTATTCCCATCTCTTTCAGAATTTTCCACAGTTTGTTGTGATCCACAGTCTTCTATTAAGCCAGACTTTAAAGAGATTTACCAAGAAAATAATAATGCTGTCTCCTTTTTTTTTTGGAAAGTTATTTTTCATGAAGAATGTGTTATTTACATAAGCATGCAATGCTTATTTTTATTGTCTTTTTTTCAATGAATTAGTAAGTCCTTTTAAAGTCTCAGTTTTCATTTCCTTTATGGTAATGAATTGGATGAACGAGGCTCTAAACATCTCAGTTCTCAAGTCTAATATGGTAGACGCCATGCCAGTTTCCATCTCCTCTTCTTCTCCTTGTGAGGTAGGCCCTGTCCTTGGAGAGCTGAGAACAGCTGCCTCCCCAGGGCTGTAAGCCCCACAGAGGCAGGCCAGTGCCTGTCTGCCTGTCTGCCCTGGGCACTCCATGTGGCACTTCACAGAGTAGGGATAAGTTGGGTTTTTTTAACTGGGGTATAACTGATTTACAATATTGTATTAGTTTCTGTTATACAACAAAGTGAATCCGTTATACATATATACACTCTTTTTTAGATTATTTTCCTATATAGGTCATTACAGAGTGTTGAGTAAGAGTTCCCTTTACTATACAGTATGTCCTTATTATCTTTCTACATAGAATAGTGGTATATTTCAATCTCAGTCTCCCAATTTATTCCTCCTCCCCCACCCCTTGATAATCATACATTTTTTTTGTATCTATGGCACTGTATTTCTGTTTTGTACAGTTCATTGGTACCATTTTTTAATATTCTACATATAAGCGATATTTTTCTTTCTCTGACTGACTTCACTCAGTGTGACAGTCTCTAGGCCCATCCGTATTGCTGCAGATGGCATTATTCTATTCTTTTCATGGCCGAGTAATACTCCATTTTACGTAAGTGCCTCGTCTTCCTTATTCTTCCATCTACGGACATTTAAGTTGCTTCCATGGCCTAGCTATTGTAAATAGTGCCACTGTGAACAATGGGATGCGTGTATCTTTTCAAGTTATGGTTTTCTCCAGATAGGCACCCAGGAGTGGGATTGCTGGATGATACAGTAATTCTGTTTTTGGTTTTTTAAGGAATCTCTATAGTGTTCTCCATAGTGGTTCCATCAGTTTACTTTCCTGCCAACAGTGAAAGGTTTTTCTTTTCTCCACGTTCTCTTCAGCATTTATTGTTTGTAGATTTTTTGCCGGTGGCCATTATGACCTGTCCCTGGAGAAGGAAATGGCAGTCCACTCCAGTGTTCTTGCCTGGAGAATGCCACGGACAGAGGAGCCTGGCAGGCTCCAGTCCACGGGATCGCGAGAGTCAGACACGACTCAGTGACTACACCGCCACTGCCGTTCTGCCCTGTGTGAGGTGACAGCTCAGTGCAGTTTCGGTTTACAGTTCTATGACAGCCTGGTGGGCTGCTGCCTCTGGAGTCGCACAGAGTCAGACACGACTGAAGCGACTTAGCAGCAGCAGCAGTGATACTGAGCATATTTTCACATGCATTTTGGTCATCAGGGGATGTTGAATGAATGAAATGGGGAGCAAGTTGACTGAGCAGTGCCCAGGTGGCCTGGAGGGTGACCTTTTACTATATAGTAGGAGTGTAAAGGGGCCCTAGGACCAAAATATTTGAGAACAGAAATGACAGAATCACTGTGGATGCGATGGTCAGGGGAGGTGTCTCTGAGGTGACATTCAGCTGAGACCTGAGGGCCCCAAAGAAAGGCCCTCAGCCGTGCGAAAAGGAACAGCCACTGCAAAAATCTACAGGACAGAATAAGATAGTTGCCTTAGAGAAACAGAAGGGTGGGTAGCCTGGCATCCCCAGGAGGAGGGCTGTGCCTGGTTTCAGGATGGACTCAGTACATGGTTTCCAGGTGAATAGAGGGAGAGAAGCAAAGAGACCAAAGTTGAAAAAAGACATGGGTTTTCTCTGACTTGCTGTCCTAGACAAAAAGTAGTGCTGTCTTAAAAATATAAGGGACTGCCCCGGTGGTCCAGTGGCCGAGACTCTGCACTCCCAATAAGCAGGCCTGGGTTCGATCCCTGGTCAGGGGACTAGATCCTGCCTACTGCAACTAAAGATCCCATATACCGCAGCTAAGACCTGGTGCAGCCAAATAAAGCGATGTCTTTCTCCAGAATAAACAGATAATAAATACTAAAACACAGAGTGGTGGGCTCCCTGGTGGCTCAGTGGTAATCTGTCTGCCAATGCAGGAGATGCAGGCTCAACCCCCGGGTCGGGGAATCCCCTCGAGAAGGAAATGGCAGCTCACTCCAGTATTCTTGACAGGAGAACCCCACAAGCAGAGGAGTCTGGCGGGCTACAGTCCATGGGGTTGCAAAAGAATTGGACATGACCTAGTGACTAAACAGCAAATAGTGATGATGCTCGCAACATCAAATGAGTGTGAATGTGCCTGATGCCGCTATGCTGTAGACCCGAAAATGGGTAGGGGGGAAACTTTGTTAACGTGTATTTTCCCACAATTACAAATGAAATCTATATGGTATTGACTTTTAAGGTCACGGTCTTGAGAAAAGATTAGCAGAGTCCACTCTGGTTCCTGGAAAATGCCACTGGTTCCCCCTCCCCACAAGTTACACACCCCTCTGCCTTTTAAGCCACAGTGATCCTCTGCGTATGAATTAGTTTTTAATATCAAAATGGTCTTTTCTACTAAAGAAGCTGCATTTATGGGTGAAAGCAAAAGGCCAAGTTCACACATCATTGCTAGATACACATAAAAGTATGTTTAATCAACAGCAGAATTTCCGCCCCCACAGTTAGCATCCCCAGGAGGCAGTGACATGGAAAGCATCCTCTCTGGTCTGTTCAAGCAAAACAGGGCCTTTGGGGTCTTTTGTGGAGATGGGACCAGTCCCCCCCAGGGAATCCCCCAGCTCAATATGTGCAATATCAGTATCTATACAAGCACAGCCCCCTAGCAGGGACCACCCTGGCCTCTCCCTCCACCCTGGCTGTTCAAGGATTGAGTCGCCTCTTCCAGCTGGGAGGCCAGCTCCCGGGCTCCTGAGGTACAGCTCCTAGGGAGCTTGATGCTCAGAGGAATCCAGGCTAGAGTGAGCATCGGCAGGCCAGGCTCCGGGGTGGAGAACAGAATTGCCTTCCTGGGCTCAGCTTCCTCTAGTAGTAAGTCAAGGACATGCGCACACACTTACACACAGAATCCCAGAATCCCACCACCATCTTCAGTCTCAAAGGTGGCCTACTCCCAATCCTTCTGTCTCCATAAGGTTCGTTACCCACCAAGACACATTTTTCCCTCCCTGGGACCAGCCTCTTGGAAGCTTCCTCCAAGCCTGTGTGCCCTCTTGCAGCCAGACAGGACTAACAGGGTTCCTCTCCAGTGAGATTCCTGTGGACTTCCAGCCCCAGGACCATGTCCCCTCAGGTCTTCCCCCAGACCAGCATGACCATTCCAGGGGCCTGGGATGACAAGCTTTTAAGACTGTTCCTCCAACCTGTCTGTCCCCTTCGCCAGGCCCCTGCCTGGCAGGAACATGGCCCTCTTTATTTAAAATGGATCTGAGGATCCTCCACCTTTCCAGAAGTTCTAACCAGTTTCCCAATATTTGGCCTGAACATGTTACTAGCATCTCAGAATTCCACCTAGGCTGAAACAGTCACGTTGTCAGCCTAGAACTGAAATCTAACATCTCCCCTCCTCAGATCACATCTACAACCACCCCCACCCCACCCCCCACCATTGCCCTTAGGATACACTCCCTGGCAATACCATCTGGTATGTGTCCACTTCCCCTCTGTCTCCCGCTTCATCCCCTACGAAGCTTTCAGAACTTCTTCAGTCCTCTCTGACCCCCAGAACTCTGTGTCCACCCTTCTCGCCACCACATTCTGCCCAGCCAGGACTCCACTTAGATGCCTTCCTCTTCAGAAAACCTACTGGTGGCCCACAGCCCACTCTACCCCACACCTGCTCGATACGCTAGCGTTAAAGCTCCCGAAGGTTGTATGATGTTTAATCACCACTCATCCCTGATGCCTAGCACCAGCCCTGGCACGCAACAGGTGTTTCTTATCCTTTGCCTCCTGGGTACTTCCACAGGCCCATCACCCCTATCATGGTGCCCACCTTACTGCATTACCTGTTTTATTTCTCTGTCTCCCCCACCAAGCTAGTCAAGCACTATGGGTCCAAACCTGTGCATGGGTCCAAGACCCAGAGCAGTGCTGGGCACATAGTAGGTCCTCAGCATCATCAGGTCTTTGCAGCTGAATAAAGAGGCCCCCCCAGAAAGGGAAATGTTACCAGTGAAATGAAGCGAGACGGCCACTAGAGGGCAGCAGGCATGTGCTTCCTCCGTGCAGGCTCTCCCTCATCCCAGGTTCTGATGTGTCCTCCTCTCTCCTTCCCTTTGCAGCTCAGGCCTCTGGATCACCCTTCAGACCTCACTAGCGGCTCCACGAGTTTAGCTCTGAGTCTCTGACTGTCAGAGGCTCTCAACCCCACAGCAGTATTCAATGACTCAAGCAAGCTGCCCGCAAAGCCTCCAGGCAGGACTCTGACCCTGCCCCTGAGCTGATCCAGTCCTCCAGGCCCTGCTATAAGCTGTCCTCTCCCACAGACCCTGACTACTAGACCAAACCAGCAAAACAGCCCCTCTTATCCCCCCTCCCCAGCCTCCTGGTTTCCCCTCTTACACCCACCCAGGAACCCCCGGACTCCGGCTTCTCCTCTGTTCCCAGAGGAGCCTCCCCCAGCCCTGAAGAGACTCCCTTCCAGCCACATTCTGGTCCTCCCAGGGCAGTTAATTGCACATAAGTTAGAAGAGAAAGCTGAGCTCATTTACACCAAGGTGTCAATGGGTGATGGATTTATAATCTGAAGTTTTATGTCTTAAGGCTTCCAATCTCTGAAGTCCCCAAATCAAGGACTCTAGACTCTCACCTGGTGACTGATGATTCCAATTACAATGGCATCTCCTCGCTACACACTAGACAGGCCTTTGGGGGGGGTGGGGGGGTGGCCTACAAAAGCTGCAGGCACTAATACAACTATCAGGCTATTGTTTAAAAGAACCAGAATCTGAATGCAGGTTATAAGGGGTTAATAGGATATGTCTAGCGGCCAAAATCTTGGAAGGCTGAGTATGCTTCTGACCACCACCACGACCCCACCTGCCCCACAGCAGACACCACTCCTCCATCCGGCCGGAGCCACAGCCCAGCCCCGGCATCTCCTTTTGAGCACCGAGGCCTTTCCTGACTTCAGCTGGCTCTTCCCCAAAGCCGTCACCACGGCCCCCACGACTAGCTCCGCCTCTCCCCGTGTTAGTCAAGTCCCAGCCATGCCGACATCCAAGCTGTTAATAGTAATAGTGAGGAGGAGTGTTAGACCTGTTGTTAGTCAGAAAGAAATCCACAAGCCGTTAGTTTCTGCTGAAAGGAACAGATCAGGGGGCAGGAGTTAGTCAGGTGAAGGAGAGGTTAATTAAGAGCAGGTCAAAGCCAGGCCAGGAGCCTGGAGCCCCCCATGATGGGCTGGCTGTTAATGGTCAGCCCCTGGGGCAGCCAGGGCGAGGCAGGGATTAGCTGCGTGGGAGCAAGAGTTAGTGCAGAGGAGCCAGGGATTAGCCCAAAGAGACCAGGTGCCTACTGGAGGTGAGGCACAAATCACCCCCAGCTGTGGCCCTGGCTTAGCGGCTGGCGGGCTCTGGGGTAGACAGGCTGGGCCAGGGACATGGGGGTGAAAAGAACAAGGAGCCGGGGTGAATTTCTGACTAGCCCAAGGCGTGCAGGGCCCTGGGGTTCATTGGTTGCTTCCCACTTTCTCCCGCAAAGCTCCTACTCAAGACCTGCTTTCTTCGCAAACTTCAGATCTGCTGTTTTCTCAAACTTCCCAGTGTGGATTGCCCTTCCCAGTGTGGACTGCCCTTCTCAAAGGCATCTGTAGGGAAAATGGACCACACCTACTTCTGGCGTGGGAAACCGGGATCTCGCAGCTCCGGGGACGGGGAAGGGCCCCTCTAGCTAACTTCCTGTCGTCTGAACGGCTCCTCTCATCTCTTTGGTCATTCCTCTTCACCGCCTTGCCTAAGGCAGAAATCCCCCTCTCACTGACTAACGGTGTAACAAATACCCCTCTTCCCATTCTTCAAATATAGGAAATGCCCCCTTTGTCTGACTGCCTATACCAAACGCTGCCCTCAGTGATTTCCACCGCGGTTAAGACCCTTTCAGTGACTTCCAATGCGGAGGAAGTCTTCACTTACTGACATCCGGCGTGGGACACGCCCCTTTACTAACGCCCTTGAGGGACACGCCCCCTTGGTTGACTTCCTGTGCAGGACACGCCCTTCAGTGGCGCCCCGCCTCTATCGGCCACTCGCCCAGTAAGAACCTCTGCCCGCACTTCCCTCGGAAGGACGACCCAGAGGGCCCTTCTCTCCGCTCCCTTGGCTGGAAGGAGACCTGCAGGCCTCCACCTTCACACCGCAGAGGTTGCTCTGCTCCGGCCAACTCCCAGTGGCCCCTAGACTCTGCGCAGAGGAGAAACGCTGTGCTCAGAGGCGGGCCTCCCGCTAGAACCGCAGGAGCACCTCTTCCTCCGTGCCGTCTTCCCCCTCAGACCTGACCCAGGGGACTCTGAACTCACAGCCAATCGGGACAGCAAAGTAGGGCGTCTGTCTGCAGGGCCAGCCTAGGATGTCTGCTTGCCAAAAGGAGGGGGGAACTATCCCCCCCACCCCCACGGGGGCCCAGAGCTCGGCAGGGCTGGGGTTAGTAAGAAGAGAAAAGAGGGTTAGTAAGGACTGGGTTAGTAAGTCAGAGCACAGCACCAGCGGACAGGGCACCTCAGCAGACACACGCAGGAGTCGCTAGGAGAAAAGGAGAACACACTCGGGTCCGTTAGTTGGTTAGGGGGGGTGGTCGGGGTGCAGTTGAGGCCCCTCTCCCCCGCCCCGGGGTTAGTAATTGAACAAAAGAACTGCCTATGGGGAAAAAGCTGAGGAGAGGGAGTGTGGGGAAAGACACAGTTAAGGGTTCAAAGCAACTGTCTGGCCCCAGGCAGAGGGTCTGTGTGCAAACCACCTAGAGGGACCAGGGCCTGCCAGGGGACCCGATGGGTCCAGTTTTCTGGGCCTCCCGCCCCCACCTCACATAAATGTGGATTAAGTATCTGCCGTGTGTCAAGAACTCTAATCTCCTGGGAATGCACACGGCCACCTGGGAGGTGGCCTCCCATTCCACTGCCGAGGAAACGGACTCAGAGAGGCGGGGTGACTCGCTCTCCAAGTCGGGCCCCCCCCGCCCCCGCCACTGCCCCGCGCCCCGAGCAGGAAGCGGCAGAGTTGGCAAGTCCTGTTTGCGCGCCCGGTCCTGAAATGTGGGTCTGCACAGAGATCCCAGGCCACGGGCAGGGCCTTCCGGAGCCTCGTCTGCCCCCACATCCCCACCCCTGGGAAGGCCCGTGAGCTCCGAGGTTAGTAGGATCTGGCTGCGGGGGGGCGGAGGGGGCGTGGTTAGTAGGGCATGCTTGGGCCTGGTTAGTGGGTTAGTCGGTTGGCAGAAGGCCAGGCACCTAGCCACAGGCCACAGCGTCCCGGCCGAGCCCTGGGTTAGTAGGTTAATCCCACCATGCAACACTGCCCCAGCCGCATCTCCAGAGGCCGCCCGCCCCCACCAGCCAGGGAGGCGGGTCTGACCAGGGCAGGGGGTCTGCCACCAGTGCCTCAGCCCCGCCCCCAGGATAAGACTGTCCACGAGAACCCTGCCTAAAAGAATTGGCGTTCCAGGCCTCAGGCCCCTCCCCCAGCCACTTCAGATCCCCCGAAAATGGACCCTGCTGGTCCTGGCTGGAAAGACCCCCTGCCTGGTCC
Organism: Oreotragus oreotragus; assembly: GCA_006410675.1. Classification (NCBI taxonomy): domain Eukaryota; kingdom Metazoa; phylum Chordata; class Mammalia; order Artiodactyla; family Bovidae; genus Oreotragus; species Oreotragus oreotragus. The sequence goes on from SJYX01005202.1 coordinate 94,103, forward strand.
TGGTCACTGCTTCCCAGAAGGCTGGATCCTGTCACACTCAGGCACACGCACACACACATACCAGCATCTTCTCACAAAAGGTCTGATACCCCAGAGTCACTGGCTCCAGTGGACAGCTCCCTCTGTCCCCCACCGCCAGGCATCCGGCTACCCCACTGGCGGGCCCTTCCCACAAATGCTCTAGCCGTGTAGAGCTCCCCTGACTCCTGCAGCCGAGTTGTGACTCGCCGGCCCCAGGGGAAGCGCTGCCTTGCCGGCCGCTGCTCCGGAGCACCTGAGTGTGCCCCAGTTTTGTCATCTCCTATTACGGTTATCATTCTCCCACGGAAACCCCAGCCTAGACTCTCTGCAGTTCTAAATGATGCTCCATAAGAAAAGGGTTTTGTTGCCAGTAAGGCTTGGGGGAAAATACTTAGTCCTCTGTCTGTCCTTGAGTATTGGCAATTCCCAACAGTGCTTTTACAGGCTCTGATAAGTCCTGCACTGCGGAAACCTACTGAGTTTTAATTTTTTTTTTTTTTTTTTTAAGAGCAATGACATCTCTTAGAACTTACTTTGGGAATCTCTTACATAATTTCCCTTGGAAAAGTCTCAGCTAAGCCACATCTTTCTCATCCTCCCAAGGTCCTGACTGGTTCTGCCTCCCTAGGAAGCCTTTCCAGCCTACTCTGGGGTCTCCCTCCCTCCCACCCACCCGTGCCCTCAGAATCTGTGCTTCAGGAGACTGTTTTCTGCCCCATCCGCTCATTCTCTGTGTGGACTGGTTTCCTCCCACTTGGCATGGCTGTGAAACCCTGCCGGCTTGAATCGTGGCCATATCTGCACTTAACATCCCCCTCAAATGAGCAGCACAGGGAAGGACTCACAGTAGGTGCTCAGTTCTGATGAGATGGGTAGCTACTAAATTCCCCAGGAAGCATTCAGAGCTACTGTGGAGGCCATGCCATGCAGTAGATTCTTTGACCTGATTAGAAAGGGATATTAAAAATATAAGAGGGAACGGCTTCCCTGACAGTCCAGGGGTTAAGACTGGACTCTCAGCATCAGGGGCACAAGTTCGACCCCCTGTCCAGGAACTAAGATCCCACATGCCACCCCATATAGTCAAAAACAAACAAAAAGATAGAGCTGGGGAAGCACTGGTCAGAAATGCCTCTGGATCAAAGATGCAGAGTTTACAGTCCAGGGTGCCCCAAAGAGAGAGGCCCTAAATCCAAACTCCCAGACGGAGTGTGTTTACTGAGCACTCCCAGTGTTTACTGAGCACCTACTGAGAGTCAGGCGCTGTGCCAGCCGTGAGACCTCGCTGCCTTCTCCCTGTGCCCCACTCCCTGGGTCAGCTGATGGTTCCTGCTTCAGCGTGGCAGTCGGACTCACAGGAGCAAGGTGACTTGCCCCAGGTCGCACCTCAGAGCATAACCCTCAGGCTCCGAAGCCCAGACTCTTCACGGGGCCCTCCTCTCCCGGGGGCTCCTCTCCACGGCTCTGGGCTCGGCCAGTTTCGTGTCTCTCCCAGGCTCCCGGGGCCCCCCTCACGCAGGGCCTGCCATGCCGTTTCTGCTTCCTGTGTCTCTGCTTGTCCTTCCCCTCCCTGTCGGGGGTGGGGATTCTAAAGGGGAGATGCTCCAGCTTCCAGGTTTGTGGTGACCACCTGCTATGGACTGAATTGTGTCTCCCTCTAAATTCATAGCCCCAGTGTGACTATATTTGGAGGTAGGGCTTTGGCATAGGTAATTAAGGCTAAAGGAGGTCATAAGGATGAGGCCCTAATCCCATAGGACTGGTGCCCTTATAGGAAAGGGCAGAGATGCCTGATACCTATTTCTCTTCTCTCACACACACTATCTCTCTCTGCGTATGCACAGAGAGAAGGCCATGTGAGAACACAGCAAGAAGGTTCTATCTGCCGGTCAAGGAGATATGCCTCACCACAAACCATCCCTGCCACCTTGGTCTTGGACTTCCAGCCTCCAGAACTATAAGAAAATACATTTCTGCAGTTCAGCCAGCCAGGAGTGGAGTTCTGTTGTGGCAGCGTCCCTTCCTGCCCCAGGAAAAGGACGTCAGGCTCTTGAGCTTCTCCAGGGAAGGCCATGGCCACCCTCCTGCAAGCACTGAGGCCGGCCCCCCGGGGGGGACTGGAGGAGGGGAAGGCATGTGAGCGAGCCCCCAGCCCTGTGATGGGGAAGCTGTACCTGTGCGTGGCCTACCCTGCCCGCCTCTGCTTCCCAGGGATGGGGGTGACCAGGAGCAGGAGTCTGAGACTGGGCCAGGGTGAGGCTGATTCCAGACTGTTCCCTTCCGATGTCAGGAGCCAGGCCCAGGGTCTGTCTCCCTCACAAGCCCCCTGGCTGGGGTCTTCTCCTCTCTTGGAAACTCTCTCCTTTCAGGATAACCTCTCCCAAAGCTCCACAGCATTAGGGGATGGCCCAAGCTCCCCTGAGGCCTAAACTGCCTCCTCCTGGTGACCATCAGGGAGAGAAGCTAGGAAGAAGAACCCCAGAAGCCCCCAGAAAAATGGGAACCATTCACACATAAAGAGCATAAGACAGACTCCAGCCCACCGACTCCCCAAGCTTCGTCCCTCCTCCACCCCACTGGCAGCTCATCCCTGATGCCCATCCACAGGTTCCTGCCCCCACCCTGCAGGTCCTGTGAGACCCAGCCTTGCCAAGGGTATGGTCAGTGGGGCCTGGGCCCAGGCCAAGCTCCACCTGGTCACCGGTGGGGATGGGAGAAGCAGTGAGGTCCTCACGGGGTCAGGAAGGGCCCCCAGTCCTGGACAGGGGCGCGAACAGGCAGGCAGGTCCAGGCAGATGCAGAGGGGATGGATGGTGGGCTGCCAGCCTCCCTCACGCTCCATCACTGTCTTCGGCCGAGCACCAACCAGGAGGGGCCTTTTTCCAGGGGAGGCCCAGGAGTTAGGAAGGATGAGACCTTCGGGGAGCTGTTCAGGGTTCCAGAAAACCAGCGAAGACTGCTCCCTGTGTCACCACTGCCAGAGTCCAGGAGGAGAGCAGGCCAGGAGTCCTAGAGACGCAGCCTGGGCAGCGCCGCCTGGAGGGGGCACAGCAAGTGAGGAGGGGGGCCCGGCCTCCACCCGAGGCTAACCCACACCTGGCGGGGGACACCTCAGAGACCTCCGTCTCCCTCCCATGCTGCCAATGCTGAGACAGGGTAGGGCGGGGGCTTGGATGCCACTAACGCACAGAGAGGGCGCCCTGCCTTGACAGGGCCAGCAGGGGGTATGGAAGCAGCAGAGCGCGCCCAGAGCTGGCCCTGCGGGCATCACAGGCAGATGAGAAGCAAGGGTCCAGGTGGGCAGAAAGGGCCTTCAGAGTCCTCAGGAGGCTCGACATCCCTGCTGAGGGAGACGGGCTCTGCACCACCCTTTGCCAGCACACACACACGCACACGCGCACACACGCACACACACACAGGCACACTTCCCAGGACAGGGAGCTCATTCCCTCACAGAGACGGTGATAAAGCATTCTTACACGAAGATCTGAGAGGGCAGGACCACATCTCACGTTGACCTCCAAATCCTCGGTTTCTATCCGGGAGAAGACGCTCAGTCTACATCTGCGCTGAACGAAGGCACGTGCTGAAGTCTGTGCCATGGACCTGCCCGCTGTGGTCGTGACTGAGTCCCACCACCTCCACCAACACCCCACACAACAAGCCTTCCAGCCCCCCGGCAGGAGCATTTAGGCCGGGCTTGGGTACCCGGGAAGGGCCCGGGTGAGGGGAACAGTCATCCGCCAGGAAACTAAACTCAGTGGAACCCCTCCCCCACCCCCTGCCCAGGCTTACCTGGCAGTGCCCTGATCCCAGCTCCTACCCCACGGAGACCCCCACAGGCCCATCCTGGAAGACAAAAGAGCCAACCGCGACACAGGAGAAAACCGCACCCAGGCCCCCTCCCCAGCCCGGGCCAGACCTCTCTGCTAAGGAGACAGCCCCGGCCTGGTACCCAGGGAGGCTGGGCCCAGGAGCACCACCCCCACCTCCCTTCCCCCCACCCTAGAAAACCTCTCGCTTCCCAGAACACCTCCCTGTTCCCTGCCAACAGCCGCATGGGACCCCGGAGAGAGCAGGGCAAGCTCAGCTTGAGTGAGCGCATGGAGCAAGGCGAGAAGCCGGACATCTGATCCCAGCTCTGCCATCCCGTGTCGCGCTGGACCGGCGGCCCCTCCCTCTGGGTCCCAGGGTCCTCCCGGTCCAGACATTCACCCAAAGTGCAGTAACCATCTGCTGTTTGAAACAGAGGATGGGAAGCAGAAGACCCAACCTCAGTTATCTTTCTGCCCAACACCCCCTACAACCCTCATCCCCTATCCTCTTTTCTGATGCCCCAGAAAAAGAAAACGTGGGGAGCCAGATGGTGGGCTGGGGCTCTTTAGCGACATCCCCATGTCTCCAGTGTGGAGAAGACCAGAGGATGCCCACAAATCCTGAGCCAGGACCATCTCCCAGGCTTTTCTTCTGGTGACAGCTTAGCTGTCTTAGGCTTCCCCGGTGGCTCAGTGGTAAAGAATCCGCCTGCTAGCGCAGGAGACGAGATGCAGGTTGGATCCCTGGGTCAGGAGGATTCCCTGAAAAAGGAAATGGCAACCCACTCCAGTATTCTCGCCTGGGAAATCGCATGGCCAGAGGAGTTACAGTCCACGGGATGGCCAAGAGTCAGACATGACTTAGGGCCTGAACAAACAGCAGCAAAGTTATCTTCACCCACCGGCAGGCAGGGCCCGTTCACCCCATCTTCAGACCTTGCTGTCAGCACTTGGACTTGGGGGCCCGGACCAGAGATGGAGACGTGCTCAGACCCTTAAACCAAGAAGCGTGCGCCTTGGGGTGACAGTGCCGAGGTCCCCACCTGACTGCCAGGCAAGAAAAGGAGCCTTAGCCAAGTTTTATGAATATGATGACAGAGGGCAAGAACCAATAAGGGAAGGGCCAGCCCAAATCGCCAGGAGTCCCCAGTTTCCTCCTGACACCAGATCTACAGGTGCTCAAGATGAAGTTACTAAACTCAGCTCGCCAGAAGTCCCTGAGGGTGGAGTTTGTAAAATACTAGCCTTGATGTCAAAAGTAG